>CM036244.1:510000-840000 GCA_020698575.1 Bostrychus sinensis | reverse complement strand
GTGTAAAAGTACTTTCTTTTAAATGTACTTGTGAGCAAAAACGTAAAATGATTCCAGATGAAATGAACAAACTGCTGCAGTAGAAGAGACTGAATCTGTCGCTGAGCTCTGACGTCTTTATTGTTCTGATGTTTCTAAAGCAGTACTACTTTATTGTTCTGATGTTTCTAAAGTATTACTACTTTATTATTCTGATGTTTCTAAAGTAGTACTACTTTACTGCATCTGTTATATTTAAGTACTGTGTGTCTACAGTCAGGACATGACAAAAATACTTTGTACTTCAAATTAACTCAGAAATGTAGTAGAGTAAAAAGTGCAGATACTTGCTCTAAAATGTAGTGAAGTAAAAGTACAGATGAAAATTGTAACTAAGTAAAGCAACTAAGTACTTTTTCTTGGTTCTGGTACTGAAGTTATTCTGAAGCGTCCTGTGACCTACTTTTGAATCCTAAACTCTGAACTCTGAATCCTGGGTTTTGTGTGTCTTTGTCGTTCTCGGTTGAGTCGCGTGCACTCAGAGTGAGCTGGTCCTGGCTCGGGCTCAGTTTTTCTGTGGCAGTGGGATTTTCTCTGAGCCGCTCCGACCACAGCTCAGCATTTTTCTGCTCCAACCACGACTCAGCGTTTTTTTCTTTCGTTTTTTTCCCTGACAGACGCTCCAGAGATCCACTGACTCATGACCAAACCTCGGCTCGCTGCAGGATCTGAGGTCGCACGGCTTCACACGAGAAAAACGGCACAGAAACAGAAACTAAACCGAGGAAAAGACCCTAAAACACAAATTACTTTCTCAGGAGCCTAAATTACTATGTCAGGAGCACAAACTATTTTCTTATGAGCATGAGTTACTTTCTCAGGAACCTGAATTATTTTTTTAGAATCTTGAATTACTTTCACAGGAGCACAAATTACTTCCTAAGGAGCATGAAGTACTATCTCAGGATTCCAAATTACTATGTCAGGAGCATAAAATAGATCCCAAAGAACGTTCTCTGGAGCATGAATTACTATCTCGGGTTTCCAAATTACTTTCTCACGATACCAAATTACTTTTTCAGGAGCATGAATTTCTTTCTTATGATCCCAAATTACTTTCTCAGCATCATGAAATATTTTCTCAGGATCTTTAATTACATTTTCAGTATCCCCAATTACTTTCTCAGGAGTAGAGCCCAACCGATATGGATTTTTTGAGGCCGATACTGATATTCGGTAACAAAAAATGCCGATATCCGATACATCGGCTGATACAGTTATACATTAGGAAAAAGTATGTTAAAGCATTTTTTTTCTGCTCTTGTTTACATGAATATGGCGAGTCCACCCCAGGCCACTTTATTAGACTAAATTTATTTTTAAAATGTTGTAGAAAGCTGCTGATTGTTATGTAGGCTGTAGTGGGCATTGGTGTGGGGAGTTTTATTATTATATTTATTTTATTTAGCATTAACTAAATGTTTCACTTAAATTTTATTTAAACTTGCTCTGCAGGTAGAGCATGGGGAGAACTACAAAATGCATTTTGAATTTTTGTTCTATGAGGTTTTATGGCAGAGAAATGAGCAAAATATTTTTATTGCCGTTTTGAGCTTTTCAGGCCATGAGAAGGAGATTTGGGGAGTTTCCTATAAACTGCAGAGTAAGAATCAAACTGTTTGGAAACGCCAGCGCCCTCTGCTGCACAAATAGCAGAAGGCCATAATTTGCAAGTAAACAGGTCTTATTCCAGCACACAGTGAAAATAGTACTGTTTATATCAGCGGATATCGGCCAGATTTTGGTCGATAACTGATATTTTTTCCTAATGGGCTCTATCGGCTGATATATATCAGTCGGCTTCTACTCAGGAGCATAAATTACTATCTCAATCTGGAGCTTGAATTACTAACTCAAGATCCTGATTTACTTTCTCAGTAGCGAATCGTCTAGAATTGACTATGTTACAAGTAAAAGTAAAGTAAAGTAGTTACACTCCACGTCTGGATGTACTGTATGTTCATTTAATTACATTCAGAGGTACTTTAATCTGTGCAGAGGTGGACAGTGGGTAGTGATAGTGGTTGTAGTATTAGTGAACTAATTTTAAACCAGAACCACACCAGGTCTAAATTAGGACTTAGGCAGGTCAAAACCAAGTCTAAACCAGGATAAAACCAGAATATTAACAGGACTAAACCAGGACTAAACCTAAACCTGGACTATGGCTAAAACAAATGCAATACTGTAGACTAATCTGGAGCTTAAAAACGTTTTAACTAAATCTAAATCTAAAAACAAATTTATTATCGCAGAACAGAATGTCCCTAATACATTTCTGAAGCTGGGTTTCACAATAAAAGCATATAGACTTTTCTCTGTGCTCATATTTTGAAAAGCAGCCTTGGTTTTTTTCCATCTTGAGGTGAAATCCAATATCCATCCTCAGGGTTATGAGACTTACGGTGCCTCCTGAGTTCAAAATGTCCGCCGGGAACAGGATAAATGATGTGTGGTTTGGGAGAACAGAGCGAGAGGGGGGCCGTAAATACAAGAGCAGTGCATTGTGGGAGCAGACAGACAGACAGAGCAGTGCATTGTGGGACAGACCGAGAGACAGTGGAAGAGATGACTAGGCACAGAACGAGCTGGGATTGTGGTCGCACAGTGATTAATCGAGTAAAAAAACCAACGTGGTGATGACCTAATGCTGGAGATATGAGGGAGGTAGAGGCAGCAGGGGATTATGGGTAATTTAGGGAGGGGAGGGGGAGGTGGGAGAGGGATTTAGGAAACAGGCCAGACCAGAGAAATACTGATGTGGTGATCAATGACGGGATGTTTGTATCCGAGAGGACAAAGGAGCGAGAAATCCGTCTGGACTGCGTTGGATCCTGTGGTAATGGCCTCCCCAGAGACAGTACCAGTACACAGGAGTACACAGGAGTACACAGGAGTACACACAAGTACACAGGAGTACACACAAGTACACAGGAGTACACACAAGTACACAGGAGTACACAGGAGTACACAGGAGTACACACAAGTACACAGGAGTACACAGGAGTACACACAAGTACACAGGAGTACACACAAGTACACAGGAGTACACACAAGTACACAGGAGTACACAGGAGTACACACAAGTACACAGGAGTACACACAAGTACACAGGAGTACACACAAGTACACAGGAGTACACACAAGTACACAGGAGTACACAGGAGTACACAGGAGTACACAGGAGTAAACAGACAGGAGGTGAGTGTCTCTAAAGGGAGGAGCAGAGGTCAAACAAAAACATAAAATGGCTTTAGAGATACAAGGTGAATATACACCTGGTTTAGACCTGGTTTAGACCTGGTTTAGACTCGGTTTAGACCTGGTTTAGACCTGCTTTAGACCTGGTTTAGTCCTGGTTTAGACCTGGTTTAGACTCGGTTTAGACCTGGTTTAGACCTGGTTTAGTCCTGGTTTAGACCTGGTTTAGACCTGGTTTAGCCCTGGTTTAGACCTGGTTTAGACTCGGTTTAGACCTGGTTTAGACCTGGTTTAGACCTGGTTTAGACTCGGTTTAGACCTGGTTTAGACCTGGTTTAGTCCTGGTTTAGACCTGGTTTAGACCTGGTTTAGCCCTGGTTTAGACCTGGTTTAGACTCGGTTTAGACCTGGTTTAGACCTGGTTTAGACCTGGTTTAGTCCTGGTTTAGACCTGGTTTAGCCCTGGTTTAGACCTGGTTTAGACCTGGTTTAGACTCGGTTTAGACCTGGTTTAGACCTGCTTTAGACCTGGTTTAGTCCTGGTTTAGACCTGGTTTAGACTCGGTTTAGACCTGGTTTAGACCTGGTTTAGACCTGGTTTAGTCCTGGTTTAGACCTGGTTTAGACCTGCTTTAGACCTGGTTTAGCCCTGGTTTAGACCTGGTTTAGACTCGGTTTAGACCTGGTTTAGACCTGGTTTAGACCTGCTTTAGACCTGGTTTAGCCCTGGTTTAGACCTGGTTTAGACTCGGTTTAGACCTGGTTTAGACCTGGTTTAGACCTGGTTTAGTCCTGGTTTAGACCTGGTTTAGCCCTGGTTTAGACCTGGTTTAGACCTGGTTTAGTCCTGGTTTAGATCTGGTTTAGTCCTGGTTTAGACCTGGTTTAGACCTGGTTTAGTCCTGGTTTAGACCTGGTTTAGTCCTGGTTTAGACCTGGTTTAGCCCTGGTTTAGCCCTGTTTTAGTCCTGGTTTAGACCTGGTTTAGTCCTGGTTTAGACCTGGTTTAGTCCTGGTTTAGACCTGGTTTAGCCCTGGTTTAGACCTGGTTTAGTCCTGGTTTAGACCTGGTTTAGCCCTGGTTTAGACCTGGTTTAGACTCGGTTTAGACCTGGTTTAGACCTGGTTTAGACCTGGTTTAGTCCTGGTTTAGACCTGGTTTAGCCCTGGTTTAGACCTGGTTTAGACCTGGTTTAGTCCTGGTTTAGATCTGGTTTAGTCCTGGTTTAGACCTGGTTTAGACCTGGTTTAGTCCTGGTTTAGACCTGGTTTAGTCCTGGTTTAGACCTGGTTTAGCCCTGGTTTAGCCCTGTTTTAGTCCTGGTTTAGACCTGGTTTAGTCCTGGTTTAGACCTGGTTTAGTCCTGGTTTAGACCTGGTTTAGCCCTGGTTTAGACCTGGTTTAGTCCTGGTTTAGACCTGGTTTAGTCCTGGTTTAGACCTGGTTTAGCCCTGGTTTAGCCCTGTTTTAGTCCTGGTTTAGACCTGGGTTACATTTGGTTTAGCCTTGGTCTAGTCCTGGTTTAGACCTGGTTTAGACCTGGTTTATTCCTGGTTTAGTCCTGGTTTAGCCCTGGTTTAGCCCTGGTTTAGACCTGGATTACATTTGGTTTAACCTTGGTGTAGTCCTGGTTTAGACCTGGTTTAGTCCTGGTTTAGACCTGGTTTAGTCCCAGATTAGTTTAGTATTGACTTTGTTCTGGTATATAATTTATTCATCCCTGATTTAGTCCTGACCAAAGACGCTAACTCCAAAAACAAGGGACACGTGATTAGTTTTATTGGATACTTTACCAGGCTGAGGGATACTGTATGTGCTTTGTGGCTCATTGGACAGAGCATTTACCCCTGAACTACGTGCTCCTGGTTAGATGCATTAACGTGAGTGTGAGTGTGAGTGTGTGTGTGTGTGTGTGTGAGTGAGTGTGTCCTTGGCCCCTCTGGGTCAGTGCTGCTGTTGTGTCTGTGGCCTGTGGTGTCTCTGTGTGAGGCTGATGGTTACTGAAGGCTGACCTCTGCCTCACCTCCAGCTCCTCTTCATCACTGTGCCCTGCGCTGGCGACGAAGGACGGGGACAAAGACACACGTACACCAGAGTACACCAGAGTACACCAGAGTACACCAGAATAAACCAGAATACACCAGAGTACACCACAATACACCAGAGTACACCTGAATACATCAGAATACACCAGAGTACACCAGAGTACACCAGAATAAACCAGAGTACACCAGAGTACACCAGAATAAACCAGAGTACACCAGAGTACACCAGAGTACACCACAATACACCAGAGTACACCAGAGTACACCAGAGTACACCAGGGTACACCAGAGCACACCAGAATAAACCAGAGTACACCACAATACACCAGAGTACACCAGAGTACACCAGAGTACACCAGAGTACACCTGAATACACCAGAATACACCAGAGTACACCAGAGTACACCAGAGTACACCAGAGTACACCAGAGCACACCAGAGCACACCAGAGTACACCAGAGTACACCAGAGTACACCACAATACACCAGAGTACACCTGAA
Source organism: Bostrychus sinensis (assembly GCA_020698575.1). Lineage (NCBI taxonomy): Eukaryota > Metazoa > Chordata > Actinopteri > Gobiiformes > Eleotridae > Bostrychus > Bostrychus sinensis. The sequence goes on along the minus strand of CM036244.1, from coordinate 834,213 downwards.
TACACCAGAATACACCAGAGTACACCAGAGTACACCAGAGTACACCAGAATACACCAGAGTACACCAGAGTACACCAGAATACACCAGAATACACCAGAGTACACCACAATACACCAGAGTACACCTGAATACATCAGAATACACCAGAGTACACCAGAGTACACCAGAGTACACCAGAATACACCAGAATACACCAGAGTACACCACAATACACCAGAGTACACCTGAATACACCAGAGTACACCAGAGTACACCAGAATACACCAGCGTACACCAGAGTACACCAGAGTACACCAGCGTACACCAGAGTACACCAGAGTACACCAGAGTACACCAGAATACACCAGAGTACACCAGAGCACACCAGAGCACACCAGAGTACACCACAATACACCAGAGTACACCTGAATACACCAGAGTACACCAGAGTACACCAGAATACACCAGAGTACACCAGAGTACACCAGAATACACCAGCGTACACCAGAGTACACCAGAGTACACCAGCGTACACCAGAGTACACCAGAGTACACCAGAGTACACCAGAATACACCAGAGTACACCAGAATACACCAGAATACACCAGAGTACACCACAATACACCAGAGTACACCTGAATACACCAGAATACACCAGAGTACACCAGAGTACACCAGAATACACCAGAGTACACCAGAGTACACCAGAGTACACCAGAATACACCAGCGTACACCAGAGTACACCAGAGTACACCAGAGTACACCAGCGTACACCAGAGTACACCAGAGTACACCAGAGCACACCAGAGAGGACAGGACAGGACTGTGACAGGACAGGACTGTGACAGGACAGGACTGTGACAGGACAGGACAGGACAGGACAGTGACAGGACTGTGACAGGACAGGACAGGACAGTGACAGGACAGGACTGTGACAGGACAGTGCAGGACAGGACAGGACAGGACTGTGACAGGACAGGACTGTGACAGGACAGGACAGGACAGGACAGGACAGGACAGTGACAGGACTGTGACAGGACAGGACAGGACAGTGACAGGACAGGACTGTGACAGGACAGTGCAGGACAGGACAGGACAGGACTGTGACAGGACAGGACTGTGACAGGACAGGACAGGACAGGACAGTGACAGGACTGTGACAGGACAGGACTGTGACAGGACAGGACAGGACAGTGCAGGACAGGACAGGACAGGACAGGACAGGACTGTGACAGGACAGGACAGGACAGTGCAGGACAGGACAGGACAGGACAGGACAGTGACAGGACAGGACTGTGACAGGACAGGACTGTGACAGGACAGGACTGTGACAGGACAGGACTGTGACAGGACAGGACAGGACTGTGACAGGACAGGACAGGACTGTGACAGGACAGGACTGTGACAGGACAGGACAGGACAGGACAGTGACAGGACAGGACAGGACAGGACTGTGACAGGACAGGACTGTGACAGGACAGGACAGGACTGTGACAGGACAGGACTGTGACAGGACAGGACAGGACAGGACAGGACTGTGACAGGACAGGACTGTGACAGGACAGGACTGTGACAGGACAGGACAGGACTGTGACAGGACAGGACAGGACAGGACTGTGACAGGACAGGACTGTGACAGGACAGGACAGGACAGTGACAGGACAGGACAGGACAGGACAGTGACAGGACAGGACAGGACTGTGACAGGACAGGACTGTGACAGGACAGGACAGGACAGGACTGTGACAGGACAGGACAGGACAGGACTGTGACAGGACAGGACAGGACAGTGACAGGACAGGACTGTGACAGGACAGGACAGGACTGTGACAGGACAGGACAGGACTGTGACAGGACAGGACTGTGACAGGACAGGACAGGACTGTGACAGGACAGGACAGGACAGGACAGGACTGTGACAGGACAGGACAGTGCAGGACAGGACAGGACTGTGACAGGACAGGACTGTGACAGGACAGGACAGGACAGGACTGTGACAGGACAGGACAGGACTGTGACAGGACAGGACTGTGACAGGACAGGACAGGACAGGACAGGACAGGACTGTGACAGGACAGGACAGGACAGGACAGTGCAGGACAGGACAGGACTGTGACAGGACTGTGACTGTGACAGGACAGGACTGTGACAGGACAGGACAGGACAGGACAGGACTGTGACAGGACAGGACTGTGACAGGACAGGATTGTGACAGGACAGGACAGGACAGGACTGTGACTGTGACAGGACAGGACAGGACAGGACTGTGACAGGACAGGACAGGACAGGACAGGACTGTGACAGGACAGGACAGGACTGTGACAGGACTGTGACTGTGACAGGACAGGACAGGACAGGACTGTGACAGGACAGGACAGGACAGGACTGTGACAGGACAGGACAGGACAGGACAGGACTGTGACAGGACAGGACAGGACTGTGACAGGACAGGACTGTGACAGGACAGGACAGGACAGGACTGTGACAGGACTGTGACAGGACAGGACAGGACAGTGACAGGACAGGACTGTGACAGGACAGGGCAGGACAGGACAGGACAGGACTGTGACAGGACAGGACAGGACAGGACAGGACTGTGACAGGACTGTGACAGGACAGGACAGGACAGGACTGTGACAGGACAGGACAGGACAGGACAGGACTGTGACAGGACAGGACAGGACTGTGACAGGACTGTGACTGTGACAGGACAGGACAGGACAGGACTGTGACAGGACAGGACAGGACAGGACTGTGACAGGACAGGACAGGACAGGACAGGACTGTGACAGGACAGGACAGGACTGTGACAGGACAGGACTGTGACAGGACTGTGACAGGACAGGACTGTGACTGTGACAGGACAGGACTGTGACAGGACAGGACAGGACAGGACAGGACAGGACAGGACAGGACAGGACTGTGACAGGACTGTGACAGGACAGGACAGGACAGGACAGGACTGTGACTGTGACAGGACAGGACTGTGACAGGACAGGTACTACGGGACAGGACAGGTACTGCAGGACAGGACAGGACAGGACAGGACTGTGACTGTGACAGGACAGGACTGTGACAGGACAGGACTGTGACAGGACTGTGACAGGACAGGACAGGACAGGACAGGACTGTGACTGTGACAGGACAGGACTGTGACAGGACAGGACAGGACAGGACAGTGCAGGACAGGACAGGACAGGACAGGACTGTGACTGTGACAGGACAGGACTGTGACAGGACAGGACTGTGACAGGACTGTGACTGTGACAGGACAGGACAGGACAGGACAGGACAGGACAGGACAGGACAGGACAGGACAGGACTGTGACAGGACTGTGACAGGACAGGACAGGACAGGACAGGACTGTGACTGTGACAGGACAGGACTGTGACAGGACAGGACTGTGACAGGACTGTGACAGGACAGGACAGGACAGGACTGTGACTGTGACAGGACAGGACTGTGACAGGACAGGACTGTGACAGGACAGGACTGTGACAGGACTGTGACAGGACAGGACAGGACAGGACTGTGACTGTGACAGGACAGGACTGTGACAGGACAGGACTGTGACAGGACAGGACAGGACAGGACAGGACTGTGACAGGACAGGACAGGACAGGACTGTGCAGATGTTAGTTCTTTTTTGCCTCACTGTGTGCATCAGGGAGAGATTTGCTGGGACGGGGGATGGGGTGGGTTCCTTTTGGTTTCTCTGTCCCTGCCTCTGCTTTAGCTTCAGGGAAGGTAAAATAGAGTGCCACGTTCTGCAAATTCGGGCTGTATCCTGTATCTTTGCCATGTTTTTCTCCATGTTTTTTTTTTTTTAAATAAAAACATTACAAAAACACTGATTATTGACCAAAAGTTGTTTTAAAGTAATATTTTAAAACAAGTGTACAACTGTAATTAATTTCCAATGTTTTTTTATGTACTTAATGTTTTTAGGTACTTAATATTTTAATTGAATTTTTATATTTGTGTATGTTTTATTTGTTTTTATGAACCAAAACCATGTGTTTGAAATAATAATAAATAAATAAATTCAAATTGAAATATAGACAGCATCTGGGGGCCCTCCTGTAGTACTTTCACAGACCCCCAGGGGGCCCCGGACCCCACTTTGGGAACCACTGGAATAAGAGATACTCTAGTGTGTCTGCATATTTTTAAAAAATAGCACATTTTAATGCACATCTGTGAATCTGTCAGTCTAACATTAAAAACTGTTTTTGTTTTTTTTCATATTCTAATGCATTACGTTACAAATAGCTTTGTAAATGTAGGTTTTATTATTATACATTATGATATGGTCTACTAATTATATACTTACACTTTATACTTACTTATTCTGGGCTATATTATTATAAACTAATTATATATTTAATCAGAATATTTGTAAATGCCGATACAAAACAATGCAAAAGCTGCAGAGGTGCATTCCCCTCACAGTTTAAAAGTATTTTAGTTGTAACCCTCTCTGCTTCTAAAAGTGATATCTGTTATCATTTATACACCAGGAGCCTGTTAAAGACGCTAACACCACTGAGCTCGCACGGCTAATTAGCATAGCTACATAAACAAAGTTCGCAAGTTACCGCTGTGGGTTGCACATCACGCTGCGCTGTTCATTTCTGCTGTTCACTGCCAGCTACTGAACAAAGGTTTTACAGAGGTAATAAGAATACTTTCTCTGTGATTATTAGTGTTTTTGTGGTCTGCAGGGTCTCCAGAGTCAGTATTTAAGCTGCTCTGTGCGTTAGCTGTAGCATTAGCCAAACAGTGCGACGCTTGGAGGACGCTGTTTCCTCTAAAACCTCTTTCACGACGGTGCTGTTCTCTACGTAGTTTATATCTACATTTAAAATGCAAACTACAACTCAAATTTATTCAGTTTATAGTCCAACCACTGCCTTGCTGTCGCTGTGTGTTGTGCATTAACTGTGCAGAAAATTAACGAAGCTTCGAGGCAAAGAATATTAATCAAGGCTTTTTACTAACAAATTACTCGAATACCTCGATGAATGGTTGCAGAGGACAGGGCAGACACATCCTTCCACTACGTTCTACAGATTTGTTCATTTTAGGATGAACATCAAACATCCTTGTTCTACTCACATGCAGCAACATCTACCGTATTTTCCGGACTATAAGTCGCACTTTTTTCCATCGTCTGGCTAGGGGTGCGACGTATACTCAGGTGTGACTTATATATTAAAATATTTCAGGTGTTGGTTAGAGGGCGCTCTAGGCTTGTGTACCAGCATCTGCTGCACCTGTACCACTGACAATTTAAAATGTAAACATTACCACTAACAACTTAGGCTATAAAGACAACTGAGAAAGAGCGGAATAATTGGAAATGGAACTGATGCTGAGTCTGACGACAGCCACGCAGAGGAGGAAGCGGCGCTTCGTCTACCTCCGGAGTTGGCGGAGTTGTTCAGAAGCGACACCGAGGATGAAGAATTTAAAGGATTTAGCGATTAGGAGTGAGATGGTGAGTTTGGTGAACTTGTTATATTATGTTCTTTATGCTATAGTTATGTGAATAACTGTTAATATATTACGTTAACATACGAGACACCTATTCAGTTCGTTGTTTATGCTTCATGTAGCTGAATAACCATCAATGTGTTACGTTAGCATAGCGCACACCTATTCAGCTGTTGTTCTCTATTCTATTATTACTATAACTTGCCTTTCAACATGAAATGTCTGTTCTTGGTGTCGGATTTTGTAAAATACATTTCCCCAAAAAAATGCGACTTATAGTCCAGTGCGACTTATATACGTTTTTTTCTTCTTCATTATGCATTTTTTGGCGAGTGCCACTTATACTCCAGAGTGCACTTATAGTCCAGAAAATCTGGTACTCAGTATGGTTTTATTTTTATATCTTCCTCAAACCAGGACAAAAAACACATTTAAAATGCACCAGAATGCACAAAACATCCCCTCCTCTGTTTTTTGGACACATTGCAACCTGGTGTGCATTGATTGCGTTGGATGCCCTTCCTGATGCATCCCTCTCCTGTTATCCAGGCTTGGAACTGGCACAAAGAGTCCAACAGCAACACAGCAGGTCACCAGACTGTGATAAATATCTCCTCAGATAAGCAGCTCCCAACCAAGTGTTTAATGGACAAAAATGTGCCTTAACCAGGGCTAAATCTGGACTAAACCTGTTCTAAATCTGGACTAAACCTGTTCTAAATCTGGACTAAACGTGTTCTAAATCTGGACTAAATCAGGTCTGAACTAAAACTAAACCAAGACTAAAACCAGGATTAAGCCAGGTCTAAACCAGGACTAACCTGGGTTCAAAACAGAAGCTTTTCAACATTAAAACCTTCATCTAAACTCTTGACCTTAAAATCACCTGAACTGTTCACAACATTGATTGTCTGCATTTCTCCAGCAGTGCATCATGGGAAAACCATCAGTCTGAATACTTTAGCTCCTCGTATCGACATTGTGAGTATAAATACGTGCGCTCAGTATTAATGGTTAGCCTTTGGTCTGAGAACTCTTTGTAAAAACAGAGCCGGTCCCCGTCCCGGCAGCGGCAGGAGCCTTATCTGATCCTGAGGAATTCAGCTGAAACTCCGGAGAACGAGGGGAATGTTTTCACTCCACATATTTGCTTTGGACCTGAGTTTAAATAAAAAACTTTAGCCCAGCGCAGACGAAACGACAACAGCAGACGTAAACCTGAGTGGATGTGCTAGAAAATACAACATTATGTGTGTTTTAGGGCTATGTTTGCAAAAGAAATCCAAAAAGCCAAATAAAAAAAGCCACAGATGTAAAGAAACTGTGAGAACTCAGGCGTGCTCCAAGACTCTGTCCCTATCTCGCAATGGCATTGATACAAAGCTCAGGCCAGGACTCCAATTTCTAGGACTAAACCAGGTCTAACCATAAGAAAACCAGAGTTAAACCTGGCCTAAACTAGGACTAAACCTGTCTAAACCAGACTAGACCAGGACTAAACTTAACTTAAACCTTAAAACTTAAACAAGGTCTAAACTAGGTCTAAACTAAGCCTAAACCAGAACTAAACAAGTGCTAAACCAGGACTAAAACTGAATTAAACCAGGAACTAAAGCAGGATATATTCAGACAAGGTCTAAACCAGAACTAAACCAGGTCTTAAACCATATCTAAACTATTACTAAACTTGGACTAACCCAGGTCTAAACCAGGGCCAAACTGGGACAAAAGGTAAATTAAATCAAGACTAAACCAGGTCATAACTAGGTCTGAACCAGGCCTAAACTAGGACTAAACCAAGACTAAGCCAGGACTAAACCAGGATATATTCAGAACTAAATTAAGACAAGGTCTAAACCAGAACTAAACCAGGGCCAAACTAGGACTAAAGCTAAATTAAATTAAGACTAAACCAGGTCTTAACTAGGACTAAACCAAGACTAAACCTGACTAAACCAGGATTAAACTTAACTTAAACCTTAAAACTTAAACAAGGTCCAAACTAGGTCTAAACTAAGCCTAAACCAGGAACAAACAAGTGCTAAATCAGGACTAAAGCTTAATTAAACCAGGATAAATTCAGAATTAACTAACCCAGGTCTAAACCAGAACTAAACCAGGGCTAAACTAGGACAAAAGCTAAATTAAATGAAGACTAAACCAGGTCTTAAGTAGGTCTGAACCAGGATTACACCGGGACAAAACAAAATCTGATTAAAGTTGATACAACAGAATAAATGTTGTTCCTGACAGATCCTAGAACCAGAACCCAGATCTAAACCAGGACTTCAGAGTCCTCTCTCTGGATAAATCCTGTTAGCTTCATCCTGTAAACCTCCAGAGACAGAACAATAACATCCTCATAACACCGACCCGAGTCTGTCTCTGTCTCCGTCTGGGCCTAAACACACGGACTATAATCAGGTCTACAGGGACCAGGACCAGGACCAGGACCAGGACCAGGACCAGGACCAGGACCAGGACCAGGACCAGGACCAGGGCTCAGGTCGATATGAGAGAGGAGAACAGGGTGGATGAGTCTAAATGTACAGTTTTCTATCACTTCCACAAAGGTTTGGATTACAATGAGCTTAAATCTAAAAGGACTAAATCAGGATTAAACTAGGTCTAACCCAGGACTAAACTAAGACTTAACCAGGACAGAGCCAGGACTTGACTACAAAAAACAACATTACTAACACTGGACTGAATAGGACTAAACCAGGATTAAATAAAAACCAGGTCTAAACCCGATCTTCAGGTGTGAAACCAAGACTAAACCAGGACTAAACAAGGACTAAACCAGGATTAAATAAGAACCAGGACTAAACCAGAACTTCAGGTGTAAATCCAAGACTAAAGCAGGGTTAAACAAGAACTAAACTGGGTCTGAAAAGGACTAAATCAGGTCTAAACCAAGTCTAAACCAGGTCTAAACTAGGACTACCAAACAAGAACTAAACCGGGATTACATAAGAACTAAACCAGGACTTAACAGGACTAAAACAGGATTAAACAAGGAGCAAACTAGGTCTAAAAAAGGTCTAAACCAGGGCTAAACCAGCTCTAAACCAGGTCTAAACCAGTTCTAAACCAGGTCTAAACTAAACCAGGTCTAAATCAGGACTAGGACTAATCCAGGACTAAACTAGGTCCAGGTTAAGAGAGTAATAATAAATGTAATAATAAATGTTTTGACGACAGAAGCAGAAGTGCTCCTTGTGACCAGAGGAGGAGGAAGTCCTCAAAACCTACTCAATAAAAGTACTGTTACTTCAAAAATAATATTACTCCACACATACTGCAGTACTCCTCAAGGTGGCGTATACTGAGTACTTTAACTTCAGTATTTAACAAACCACGACGCATGCAACAAAATGTATTATTCACAGAGTAAAGATGAGTGCGTTATTTCTCTGCAGTCAGCTCTTTCTCTGGAACCGAGAGCAGTTTTTCCATTTTATTTCTTTCTCAAAAGTCTGAAACCTGTCCACCCGAGGACCTGACCCTGTTAAAATCCTTCCCGCTCTGAGCCGGAGGGACGCTCTGGGACACTTTACAACACAACCACAGCAATAAGTGTCAGGTTCAGGTGAGGACAGAGAGAAAACACATTCACAGCCAGCTCCCACTGAAACAAAGAAAACCTGAAAATGGATTTAGTCTGAGAAACCTGCTGCTGCTGAGGCTCGATCTGTCACACTTACTGTCAAATAAAAAGAGTTTTAATCTTATTATCTGTTATTGTTAAATCAAAGGAGTGCAGCAAAAGGAGTTCTTTCTGTATTCTTGCCTCAACAGAGCAGGTTCTGAAGTCTGAATTTTGTTTGTTTTTTCTTTTAAACTCTTTGTAATCTTCTAATTAGCGGTGTAGCGATACCTTTTTGCAACAATATTGATTAAAATAGTTTCGATACGATTCAAGAATGAATTGGGAACGATACGATTCGATACGATTCAGCACTTTCATATCGATAATCGATACAGCAACTTTTTGCCAAAAACCATAAAAGTTTACTCTCAAATGTAGCACCGTGGCTACCGAGTGAAGAAAAGTTGAATATAAGATTTTATTTAATTAAAAACACAAAAGCTACATTCAAAAAGCTGTATCTGGTTTTATTTAACATGCAAATTTCTAATATTGATATTTCCGATATTATTGATCGATACACTTCCTAAAGAATGATACAATTCGATACAAAGTGAAGCGTATCGATGTAGTTGTATCGTAGGGGAAAAAATTGATATATCAATATAGTTACTGTATCGTTACACCCTTACTTCTAATGGTGTGGTTTTTTTTATTTCTATTCATTCCACGCGGACCCCCAATAATAAAATTTCACTCTATTCCAAAGATTGTCATGTTTTTTCCCCATAGATTTCTATCAAAAATGTTTTTAAAAAACAGTAACACTTTAGAATAAGTCACACTGTTGAGCCTTATTTAAGTATTCGTTGTTTAATTCGGTAACGCTTTAGTGTAGGGTCCACCTTTTAACCATTAACTAAGTGCTAATCATGCTAGTTAGCAGTTAATTAGCTCTTAATTAGTCATTATAAAGCATTTATTAATCCTTTATTCTGTGTGAACCTATTCTACAACTATTTAGCAACTAACTCACGTATCCCCCTTAATAAACTCATAATTACTGCTTTACAATCAGAAATAAAGAGCTAATTAACCACAAACTAGCATGCTAATTAGCAACTAGTTAATGGTTAATAAGTGGACCCTAAACTAAAGTGTTACCTTTAATTTTTTTAGTAATAAGCTCATACAAATCAGTGCAAAATTATAAACATCAGTGGTAAATTAGGATCTAAAAACTGTTTATCGTAATTATAGTTAATTACATGTTTATTAATGCTCTGTTACTGCTTCATAGTTGCGTGTTATTCTAAAGTGTTACCAAAAAACAGACAAAATAGTTTCAGAGTAGTATTTTAAACAACTATATAACTGTGCTTAATTGTAATTTGTTTACAAACTCTTAGTAAGTACGTAATGCAGACAACCTCTGGGGGCCCCACTGCAGTACCTTCGAGGCCCACCGAGAGGCCCCGGACCCCACTTTGGGAACCACTGTCCGAGGGCCTTGTGTGTTTTTGTGTTTGTTTTTTGTTTATCTTGCTGCTCAAATGAATTGCCGCTGGTGAAAGAACCAAAGCCATCTGAATCTGATTAAACAGTCAATCACAAGCCAGTGTACTCTTTGTGCCAGTCCCAAGCCTGGACGAATGCAGAGTGGAAGGGCATCTGATGTAAAACCTCTATGCAAAATCAATCTGGGAGTCTCTGCACACACGGGCCTCAAAGTGCTTTATCATAGAACCATTCACCCTCAGAAACGCTCACACGTTCATGCAGGCGTACGCAGAGGCAATGGAAGTGCCTTGCCCATTGACACAACAGGAAGGAGCAGGGATCGAACCAACAACCTTCTGGTTCGTGGACAGCTTGCTAAGAGGCAGGTGATGTTCTGTGGCAGCGACCCCAGAGGAAAATGCTGCGGCGTTTATTTGAATTAGTGTCGTAGTCAAGACCAAGACCGGTCCGAGTCCAGAGGGAAGACCGAGACTGAGACCTAGACCTAGACCGAGACCTAGACCGAGACAAGACCAAGACTGAGACCGAGACTGAGACCGAGACAAGACCGAGACTGAGACTGAGACCTAGACCGAGACCTAGACCTAGACCGAGACCTAGACCTAGACCTAGACCGAGACTGAGACCGAGACTGAGACCGAGACTGAGACCGAGACAAGACCGAGACTGAGACCGAGACTGAGACCGAGACAAGACCGAGACTGAGACTGAGACCGAGACAAGACCGAGACTGAGACAAGACCGAGACCAAGACAAGACCGAGACTGAGACTGAGACCGAGACAAGACCGAGACTGAGACAAGACCGAGACCGAGACTGAGACAAGACCAAGACCGAGACTGAGACCGAGACTGAGACAAGACTGAGACCAAGACAAGACCGAGACTGAGACTGAGACCGAGACAAGACCGAGACTGAGACAAGACCGAGACCGAGACAAGACCGAGACTGAGACCTAGACCTAGACCAAGACAAGACTGAGACTGAGACAAGAACGAGACCGAGACTGAGACAAGACCAAGACCGAGACTGAGACCGAGACTGAGACAAGACCAAGACCGAGACTGAGACCGAGACTGAGACAAGACTGAGACAAGACTGAGACAAGACCAAGACTGAGACAAGACCAAGACCGAGACTGAGACCGAGACTGAGACAAGACCGAGACAAGACCAAGACTGAGACAAGACCAAGACCGAGACAAGACCGAGACAAGACCGAGACTGAGACAAGACCAAGACCGAGACAAGACCGAGACAAGACCAAGACTGAGACAAGACCGAGACCGAGACAAGACCGAGACAAGACCGAGACCGAGAGAAGACCGAAACAAGACCGAGACCTAGACCGAGACAAGACCGAGACTGAGACCGAGACAAGACTGAGACCAAGACCTAGACAAGACCGAGACTGAGACAAGACCGAAACAAGACCGAGACCGAGACCGAGACAAGAACGAGACCGAGACAAGACCGAGACTGAGACAAGACCGAGACCGAGACAAGACCAATATCGTTTAAAAAAAAAAAAAGTTTCCAGACCGAGAGCGGTTTCGTGCGCTACAAGACTTATTTGTAACGTTACTTCCCGGATCGGCTCTCGACCAATCAGAGCTCAGCATTGTCCTTCACATCCTCCACTGATGTTGGGTCGTCACCAAGGAAACCACTTGGAAAACCAAAACAGAAATGTTTCCAAGATCATCAACGTAAACAGAGCCCTGAGCAGAGTTTTAGAAATTCACTTCATAATCTCCAACAACTGTCACGCTAACGTCTTTCACAGGAAAATTACATTTAAAGGAGAATTATTTCCTTTGTAGCAAACAGTAAACTTCTCTATGTTTTTATATGCACAACACATTTGATCATATGGCTTTGTGTTACTTTTTTTCCCCAAGATTTGTTAGAAAATCTGACAATGGTCCTTAGATTACATAACACATAACAAGACAGAGAAGGACAAAGAAGAAGAAAAGAGGTAAAATGCATTTGCTCTCCACTGATGTTTCCTTCAGAACAACTCCTGCTGCAGCAGACTCTGACCTACAACACAAAGGAAATGTCAAATGTCACTGTAACCTCCTCCATGTTTTAATGAGCTGTCATTAAAATATATGGAGTTTCCACATCTGCCTGCATTAACCACAGCTACCGTCTGTTTAATAAATCTGTAGGAGGAAGACATCCACCATCGTCTGCTGCCAACAACACACAGTTCTCCATCAACCAGGTCTAAACCAGGTCTAAACCAGGTCTAACCCAGGACTAAACCAGGCCTAAACCAGGACTAAACCAGGTCTAAACCAGGTCTAAACCAGGACTAAACCAGGTCTAAACCAGGTCTAACCCAGGTCTAAACCAGGTCTAAACCAGGTCTAAACCAGGTCTAACCCAGGTCTAAACCAGGTCTAAACCAGGACTAAACCAGGTCTAAACCAGGTCTAAACCAGGCCTAAACCAGGACTAAACCAGGTCTAAACCAGGTCTAAACCAGGACTAAACCAGGTCTAAACCAGGTCTAACCCAGGTCTAAACCAGGTCTAAACCAGGTCTAAACCAGGTCTAACCCAGGTCTAAACCAGGTCTAAACCAGGTCTAAACCAGGTCTAACCCAGGTCTAAACCAGGTCTAAACCAGGACTAAACCAGGTCTAAACCAGGTCTAAACCAGGTCTAAACCAGGTCTAAACCAGGTCTAAACCAGGTCTAACCCAGGTCTAAACCAGGTCTAAACCAGGACTAAACCAGGTCTAAACCAGGTCTAAACCAGGACTAAACCAGGTCTAAACCAGGTCTAACCCAGGTCTAAACCAGGTCTAAACCAGGTCTAAACCAGGTCTAAACCAGGTCTAAACCAGGCCTAAACCAGGTCTAACCCAGGTCTAAACCAGGTCTAAACCAGGACTAAACCAGGTCTAACCCAGGACTAAACCAGGCCTAAACCAGGACTAAACCAGGTCTAAACCAGGTCTAAACCAGGACTAAACCAGGTCTAAACCAGGTCTAACCCAGGTCTAAACCAGGTCTAAACCAGGTCTAAACCAGGTCTAACCCAGGTCTAAACCAGGTCTAAACCAGGACTAAACCAGGTCTAAACCAGGTCTAAACCAGGCCTAAACCAGGACTAAACCAGGTCTAAACCAGGTCTAAACCAGGACTAAACCAGGTCTAAACCAGGTCTAACCCAGGTCTAAACCAGGTCTAAACCAGGTCTAAACCAGGTCTAACCCAGGTCTAAACCAGGTCTAAACCAGGTCTAAACCAGGTCTAACCCAGGTCTAAACCAGGTCTAAACCAGGACTAAACCAGGTCTAAACCAGGTCTAAACCAGGCCTAAACCAGGTCTAACCCAGGTCTAAACCAGGTCTAAACCAGGACTAAACCAGGTCTAAACCAGGTCTAACCCAGGTCTAAACCAGGTCTAAACCAGGTCTAACCCAGGTCTAAACCAGGTCTAAACCAGGTCTAAACCAGGTCTAACCCAGGACTAAACCAGGTCTAAACCAGGTCTAACCCAGGTCTAAACCAGGTCTAAACCAGGACTAAACCAGGTCTAAACCAGGTCTAAACCAGGCCTAAACCAGGTCTAACCCAGGTCTAAACCAGGTCTAAACCAGGACTAAACCAGGTCTAAACCAGGTCTAACCCAGGTCTAAACCAGGTCTAAACCAGGTCTAAACCAGGTCTAACCCAGGTCTAAACCAGGTCTAAACCAGGACTAAACCAGGTCTAAACCAGGTCTAAACCAGGCCTAAACCAGGACTAAACCAGGTCTAAACCAGGCCTAAACCAGGTCTAAACCAGGTCTAAACCAGGACTAAACCAGGTCTAAACCAGGTCTAAACCAGGTCTAAACCAGGTCTAAACCAGGACTAAACCAGGTCTAAACCAGGTCTAAACCAGGTCTAAACCAGGACTAAACCAGGTCTAAACCAGGTCTAAACCAGGACTAAACCAGGACTAAACCAGGTCTAAACCAGGTCTAAACCAGGTCTAAACCAGGTCTAAACCAGGTCTAACCCAGGTCTAAACCAGGTCTAAACCAGGTCTAAACCAGGACTAAACCAGGTCTAAACCAGGTCTAAACCAGGCCTAAACCAGGACTAAACCAGGTCTAAACCAGGCCTAAACCAGGTCTAAACCAGGTCTAAACCAGGACTAAACCAGGTCTAAACCAGGTCTAAACCAGGTCTAAACCAGGTCTAAACCAGGACTAAACCAGGTCTAAACCAGGTCTAAACCAGGTCTAAACCAGGTCTAAACCAGGACTAAACCAGGTCTAAACCAGGTCTAAACCAGGACTAAACCAGGACTAAACCAGGTCTAAACCAGGTCTAAACCAGGTCTAAACCAGGTCTAAACCAGGCCTAAACCAGGACTAAACCAGGTCTAAACCAGGCCTAAACCAGGTCTAAACCAGGTCTAAACCAGGACTAAACCAGGTCTAAACCAGGTCTAAACCAGGACTAAACCAGGTCTAAACCAGGTCTAAACCAGGTCTAAACCAGGACTAAACCAGGTCTAAACCAGGTCTAAACCAGGACTAAACCAGGACTAAACCAGGTCTAAACCAGGTCTAAATCAGGTCTAAACCAGGACTAAACCAGGTCTAAACCAGGGCTAAACCAGGTCTAAACCAGGTCTAAACCAGGTCTAAACCAGGACTAAACCAGGACTAAACCAGGTCTAAACCAGGGCTAAACCAGGTCTAAACCAGGTCTAAACCAGGTCTAAACCAGGACTAAACCAGGATTAAACCAGGACTAAACCAGGACTAAACCAGGACTAAACCAGGTCTAAACCAGGTCTAAACCAGGACTAAACCAGGATTAAACCAGGACTAAACCAGGACTAAACCAGGTCTAAACCAGGTCTAAACCAGGACTAAACCAGGACTAAACCAGGTCTAAACCAGGACTAAACCAGGACTAAACCAGGTCTAATCCAGGTCTAAACCAGGTCTAAACCAGGTCTAAACCAGGACTAAACCAGGACTAAACCAGGTCTAAACCAGGTCTAAACCACATCTAAACCAGGACTAAACCAGGTCTAACCCAGGTCTAAACCAGGACTAAACCAGGTCTAAACCAGGTCTAAACCAGGACTAAACCAGGTCTAAACCAGGACTAAACCAGGACTAAACCAGGTCTAAACCAGGTCTAAACCAGGTCTAAACCAGGTCTAAACCAGGACTAAACCAGGTCTAAACCAGGTCTAAACTAGGTCTAAACCAGGTCTAAACCAGGTCTAAACCAGGTCTAAACCAGGACTAAACCAGGTCTAAACCAGGTCTAAACTAGGTCTAAACCAGGACTAAACCAGGACTAAACCAGGTCTAAACCAGGACTAAACCAAGACTAAACCAGGACTAAACCAGGTCAAAATCAAGTTGTGGAGGTCAATACTGCTCACCTCTACAATAAGAAAGAAACATCCTCAGTATAAACCAGGACTAAATCTGGTCTAAACCAGGACAAAACCGTATCTAAACTGGAACTAAATAAAATCAGTTTATGGTTCATTCTTTGTTTTTTCCGTTTCAAAATAAAATACAAAAAACAATAAACTGTGGTGTTTTTTTTTTTTTTTTTAGTTTTTTTGTTTTTGTTTTTTCGGTTTTCAAAATCTAAATGTAAAACTATGATATTTAACTAAGAAAAAAAAACAAAAAAAAAAAAAACATGTTGGATTTGTGCTTTAGTCTTTTGAACGGAAATACAAAATAAGGCTATGTTGTTTCAATTTATTTTGGAAAGCCCACTTCTCCCTAAGCTATGCACGGCAGCCAGGGCACGTCGTTGATATGTTATTCTGTTTATAAATGTTTATTTCAGTAAATTGAAAGGGAGCGGAATCTGTTAGCATTAGCATCACAGCTGGCTTTGCCAGATCTCGGTGAGGGTATGTTAGCATTAGCATCACAGCCGGCTTTGCCAGATCTCGGTGAGGGTATGTTAGCATTAGCATCACAGCTGGCTTTGCCAGATCTCGGTGAGGGTATGTTAGCATTAGCATCACAGCCGGCTTTGCCAGATTTCGGTGAGGGTATGTTAGCATTAGCATCTCAGCCGGCTTTGCCAGATCTAGGTGAGCATATGTTAGCATTAGCATCACAGCCGGCTTTGCCAGATCTCGGTGAGGGTATGTTAGCATTAGCATCATCGTTGTTTCACAGATCGATGGTTGTTTCACTTCTTTCATCAACACTACCTCTGTAAACAAGATTGTTAATAATCCAAAAAGAATAAAGAGTAAAGGAGTGGTGAAAACATTTTTGACCACTGAACATTTGTATAAATGTACTGTATGTGGTATTGTAGTTTGTCCTATGCCAGTTGCCGTTGTTAGCTGTGTTAGTTCGCGCTTGCGCAAATTGAATGTCAGGCCAAATTGGGAAGGTTTCCAAATCGGGAAACTACAAAGCCCCCTGAATTCTGCGCCGAAGATAAAGCTTTATTTGTTTTAACCTTATAATTGATAAATACAGCATTTTTTCTTCAAATTCAAATTGTAATTCAAAGATTATTTGTTTTTCTCATTTTATTTTGAAACAGAAAAACCAAAGAACAAACCATACACAGATTAAATTAGCACTAAACCATCAGGTCTAAACTAGGACTAAACCATAACTAAGTCTAGACTAACGCAGGTCTAAAACCAGGTTTAAACATGGACTAAACTAGAAGTAAACCAGGATTAAATTTGGTTTAAAACAGGTCTAAAACAGGACTAAACTAGGTCTAAAACAGGACTAAACCAGGACCAAGAAAGGTCTACACAAAGACTAAACTATGTCTAAACAAGGTCTATACTAGGACTAAACCAGGTCTGAACCAAGACTAAACTTGGACTAAACCAAAACAAAACCAGCACTAAATCTGGACTAAATAAGCACTAAAGTATCAGGTCTAAACTAGGACTAAACCATAACTAAGTCTGGGCTAAAGCAGGTCTAAAACCAGGAAAGTAAACCAGGATTAAATTTGGTTTAAAGCAGGTCTAAAACAGGACTAAACCAGGACTAAAAAAGGTCTACACAAAGACTAAACTATGTCTAAACAAGGTCTACACTAGGACTAAACCAGATCTGAACCAGGACTAAACTTGGACTAAACCAAAACAAAACCAGGACTAAATCCGGACCAAAGCAGATCTAAACAAAAACTGAACCTGGAGTACACCATTCGAACTAAACCAGAACTAAACCAGGTCTAAACAAGGACTAAATCAGGTCTGAACCAGTACTGAACAGGAACTAAACCAGGTCTAAATGAGTTATATTTTTTAAAGGACAGCTGTGTGGTTTAGGTTTCAGGTCCAGGGTCTTCAGTCTGAGGCCTCTGTGATGATGAGATGGCTGTTGGCAGACGACCAGAAAATGCTTTTATCACTGGTTCCTGGAGGGCACGGCTCTTATTTCACTGAGGACCGAGCGCTCACACATTCCACCAAAAAAACAGGATAATACAGAACAAAACCTTCACGTGATACGTCCAGAAACTGAGATGTGTAGTTCAAAATGCAATATTTGTCACTGCAATAATGTAAATAAAAATAGCTTTACAAAAATAATATGGTCCTTCCTTCACTTTAAGTCTCATTTCTGCAGGCGCAACAATCACAGGCAGAGAAACAAAGGGAATCCAAACAAACCTGGCTGATTCTTGCTGTTTTTGTCATAAAACATCATAGTACACCATGTTCTGAACACCTTTATACTTCATTTTTGCCCTTTAATGATGATTTTTGTTTTAGTTTAGGCTCTTACTGCAGTTCATAGAAAACATCCAAAATCTCTTTATCTCAGCCTAAAAAGCTCAAAACGGCAATAAAAAGAGTTTGCTCATTTCTCTGGAACAGAACCTCATAGAACAAAAAAAAAATATATATATATATATATATAAAACATTTTGTAGCTCTCCCCAAGCTCTACTTGCACAGAGTTAGATTGAGATGAACTTATTGGTTTTCTCAAAGAACTCATCTTTAACTGTTCTCACTGTCACATTCTAACACATTTGTCTCTGTTTTAATAAGCATTACTGAAACAAATGGCTATATTATATTAATTTCTTTCATAAAATTAACAAAAATGTCCTTACATATCAGTCCCCAAAAAATTGGCAGTATTTATCGGCCATTGGCTGCTCAGAGTTTTAAAAATCTGCATCAGCCACAGAAAAACGGATATCAGTCGACCTCTAGTCGTTACGTGGGATGTCATTGGGATTTTACTGTTTACTGTTTACTGTTAAAATTAGAGACCAAATAGAGCTCATTAGAAAATAAACAGGCCGAAATGTGGCCGATATCCGCCGATATAAACAGTACTATATTTACTGTGTGCTGGAATAAGACCTGTTTACTTGCAAATTATGGCTTTCTGCTATTTGTGCAGCAGAGGGCGCTGGTGTTTCCAAACAGTTTGGCTCTTACTCTGCAGTTCATAGGAAATTCCCCAAATCTCCTTCTCATGGCCTGAAAAGCTCAAAACGGCAATAAAAATATGTTGCTAATTTCTCTGCCAAACCTCATAGAATAAAAATTCAAAATGCATTTTGTAGTTCTCCCCATGCTCTACTTTAAATGAAATTTAAGTGAAACAAATTTAGTTAAAGCTAAATAAAATAAAATAAATATAATACATAAAATACATAATAATACTCCCCACACCAATGCCCACTACAGCCTACAGAACAATCAGCAGCTTTCTACGACATTTTAAAAATAAGTTTAGTCTAATAAAGTGGCCTGGGGTGGACTCGCCATATTCATGTAAACAAGAGCAGAAAGAAAAATGTTTTAAAATACTTTTTACTAATGTATAACTGTATCGGCCGATGTATCGGATGTGTTTTTTTGTTACTTAATGTTGGTATCAGCATCGGCCTCAAAAAATCCATATCGGTCGGGTTCTAGTTAAAATGGAAACAGAACAAAAACAAAAATCCCACAGAGGCCTGAACAACGAGGACTTCAGCCAAACCAGAGGAGAAGAAGAAGAGGAGAGAACCAGGAACCAGAACCACACCAGGACGAAAATGTAAGGAGAGAAATTTATTTCGCTAAAAGGACAATACTAATGTGCTACTGTTGTAATATTATCATAATGAGGTTTTTAATAATGCAGTGAAGTCTTTTGAATAATCATATCCACATGGACATACGCATGAGGCAATAGGGCGACTTTGATTTTTTATTTATTTTTTTCTTACTAAATATGAGGGGATGGCACACACATTAAACGTGAAAGTACGATTGCCGAGTCATTATAAGCTTAGTGAAAACACATTAATATTTCCTTTAAACCCAGTGTAATGTGTTGTAGCGATGAGTGCGAGGTGAGAGGAAACAGAGCGGGGGGAGCTCTGGGTTCACAGGAGCAGAAGTAGGTCACACATGGACCACATTAAAAACTCACATCTGAGACAGGAAGTGGAGCGAGAACAATGGCCGACGGGGGAGGGGGGGTCATGTGACGCAGCAGAGGGTCAGCTGACTCCACACAGGAAGTCAGGTGTGGAGAGTACAATGTAGAAGATGGATAAAATGTAAATAGGAAGCTATAGGGGAGGAGAATTTGTAAAAAAGAGCTGAGAACTAAACCTGGATTTGGATTTAAATCTGTTACACTACAACACTTCATTTTATGACATGACTGTGTTTGTTTGTCGTAGGTCTTTTATACTTATTCTGGTTATTTTATTTCTTCTTTTTTTAATTTACTTTGTGTGTGTCTTGACAGTCTGTTTTTTTATTTTGGGGCAAAAGCTTGAAAAAAGTAAAGTATTGTTTTGGAATGTACTTACTGTTATCATTTTTTAAATCAATAAAAAGACATTTGAAAGAAAATTTTATTGTTTGTTTTTTAAGTCTCTTCATGATCTGGCACCTTCTTATTTGTCTGAAATGCTCACTTTGCACGAAAAGTTTCAAATGACTGCTAAAAACATACTTTTTTTGCACTGGCTTTTAACACATTTCTTACTGTTTAATATTTTTAACGTTGTGTTATTGTTTTTATTGTTTTAGTTATATTCTGTCGTTTTATTTGTAGCTATCGTTGTGTTTTTACTGTGTTTTATTAACACTGTAGAGAACTTTGGGGCAGTAGTGTCTGTTTTTGAATGTGCTACATAAATAAACTAAAACCAGGACTACATTTTTACCGGCGGAACACCTTTTAACACTCATCTGTGTAATCTTCACTCTCTCGTTAACCAGCACTCCATTCCCGCAGGTTGTTGCATTGGAATTACTTCATCTATAAAACTATTACTTCAATTACTACTCACCAACAACACCACTACTACTACTGCTACGGATAAAGATAGTAGTAGTTCAGATATAATAACTTCATGTTCATCAGGCAGATCTAAAATAAAAGACGAATACCGAGCATTAAGAGGTTTTTGACTCATGTTTTGAATGAAGCTTTTACACGAAGTGCACTCACAAAGCCTCAGGACTCAGGCCAAACAGCTGCTTTCATCCAAAATGGCCGCCCTCCCTCCTCTTCCCTGTGGACTGACTCATCCTCAAACAGAACAGGATTATACCAAAGTCTTTGTTATTCATCAGATGGGTCTGCACAGGGGTCCTCCTACTCATCTACACCTCCTACTCACCTCCACCTCCACCTACACCTCCACCTACATCTACACCTACACCTCCACTACATCTACACCTCCACCTACACCTCCATCTACACCTACACCTCCATCTACACCTCCATCTACACCTCCACTACATCTACACCTCCATCTACACCTCCACTACACCTCCATCTACACCTCCACTACACCTCCTACTCACCTCCACCTCCACCTACACCTCCATCTACACCTACACCTCCATCTACACCTCCACCTCCATCTACACCTCCACTACATCTACACCTCCATCTACACCTCCACTACACCTCCATCTACACCTACACCTCCATCTACACCTCCATCTACACCTACACCTCCATCTACACCTCCATCTACACCTCCACCTACATCTACACCTCCACCTACATCTACACCTCCATCTACACCTCCACCTACATCTACACCTCCACCTCCACTACACCTACACCTCCATCTACACCTCCACTACACCTCCATCTACATCTACACCTCCACCTACACCTCCATCTACACCTACACTTCCACCTACACCTACACCTCCATCTACACCTCCACCTACATCTACACCTACACCTCCACTACATCTACACCTCCATCTACACCTCCACTACACCTCCATCTACACCTACACTTCCACCTACACCTACACCTCCATCTACACCTACACCTCCATCTACACCTCCATCTACACCTCCATCTACACCTCCACCTACACCTACACCTCCACCTACACCTCCACTACACCTCCATCTACACCTCCACCTCCTACTCCACCTCCACCTACACCTCCACCTCCACCTCCACCCCTGCCTCCACCTCCTCCTCCACCTCCTCTTACTGTTACTGTCCCAGTGTTCTGGATGTGTCTGAATGTCTCTAGTTATGTCATAAATATCCTTCTATAGACCTTTTAAATACCCATTTTAGACACAAATATTGCTTTACTACTCAGGAGTTACTTTCTGTTGAGTAATTTTGCTTTGACTTGAGTAATTTTATATAAAAGAGGTAACAGTACTTTTACTTGAGTACTTCCCGCACCACTGGCCTCTAAACTTATCCCAAGTAAACGTCTAAGCAACTAAACAACTACAACTAAGATGGTAGTTGTAGTTTGAAGCAGACAGAGCTGTGTGTCTGTGTTCTCGTCGTCCGTCAGTGCTGTGTCTCTGAATCCTGAGCACTTCTCACTTCTCGTTCTAAACTCTAATTAAGCCTCTGCCTCGTCACTCAGTCATTACTGCCTCAGCGTGAAACTAACGCCTACCACTCCAGCAGCAGACATGGAGCAAGTGACTGCGTCCTCTTCTCTCACTTCAACTTCATGTCCCTCCTCTGTTCCTGTCCAAACCGTCTCCAAAAACATGAGCTGTCCCTCTGATGGACTCATGAACTAATCCATCTTCTTACTCATCTGCCAGTCTTTATGTCTTCCAGGTGGGACATGCATCCAGGAGGTGATGTGGAGGAGCAGCAGCTCTACTCCGAGCTCCTCCTGGGTGACTGAGCTCCTCTAAAGCCTCATTTCTCCTCTACGTTAGATACCCATTCAGATACAGACGCAGCGTTCTGTCCGTTTTCTGCGTTCATTCTGTCGTACGTTGGTTTGTTTTCCCAGAGCTTGTGGATACAGCGGAAGGGAGCAGTACATGCGCTGACCACTGGGGAGGCGCTAGTGAACACAGCTCAACAGTCACAGCAGAAGAAACGGCTCAACAAAGGAGTGACTAGAGTTAGACACGTTAGACAAGACTGAACAGACCATTTTCAACACATTTTCTTGCCTCTTTTTCAATAAATGTGGTGTGAAAACATTCTCCAGCGCCGCCATGTTTGCTCTTTTTCTTCATTTTTGGTAAAATCTTTGACTGTCACAGATCGTCCCCTACTGGTTATTTAACATAACACACATGTTGACATAGAAAGTGGTTGGAAATATAAATGCTCTGATGATAACAATGCTTGGAACAGACAAATCTGTTTGTGAATGAAATGGGAGAATAATAATGAGTCTTAAAGGATCTCTATGGGAGTGGCACTTGGAGCAGGAACGCTCCTCTGAACCATGGCCTCGGACTCGGAGGAGCTGATTCTCATCTTCAGGACAACATCATCTGCAAAAAGCAGAGATGAAATCCTGTGGTCCCCAAAAACGACTCCCTTCGGTTCTTGGCTGCTGCTAGAAATTCTGTTTTTAAAGATGTGAACGAACAGAATCAGTGACAACCTATCCATCCTTAAAAATAAATCCTAAACAAGACCTAGTCCAGACCGTGTTGCAGAACATACCCACTTCCACAGAGCTGCATCAGTAATGACTGACTCTAAAGTGCAGTTACTGTAATATTAAAGCTATGACAGAAGCACTTCCTGGATCCTCTCTCGTCTCGTCTCGTCTCGGTCTGAGATGACGCGGTGAAAAACCTCAGAAAAACCTGAAACACCCAGGTCCCTGCTCAGAAATGTAAGGATAAATATTTAAAATGATCTGAAACATGAGAGTCAGAGTCAGCCGGAGCTAAAAATACAGCTCTAAAAAACACGTCCCTGTGATGTGAGGCCAAGGAGAGGCTCATGAGTTCTACTGAAGGAGCTCTGTCTGAAGACGGTTTTCCAGTTCCTAAACAAAAACTACACATTTCTTCCTTTGATCGATAACTGAGCTTCACTGAAAATATGGTCTGTCCACTACGTTCTCATAATTTCCAGACTATTGAGCGCATCTGAATATAAGCTGCACCAACTAAATAAAAAAAAAAAAAAAAAAAGGCACAGACAGACTGCTTCGTCATCGTGGTGCACCGTTTGTTTACAAGTCGAGTGGAGCCGCTAACACTTTTAAAACTGGTGTAGTGGAAAACGTGAGACCAGCAGCCTGAAGTTTCTCTCCTATTTTGATTCTGCTTGAGTCTCGTTCGTGAGTCGTGAGGTTTTCTGTCACACATTTTGGAATAAGCCACGTACGACGAGCAGCGAAGGCATCCACAGACGATGAGAGAGGCTTCAAAACTACTGTATTTTCCGGACTATAAGTCGCACTTTTTTTCATCGTCTGGTTAGAGGTGCGACGTATACTCAGGTGTGACTTCTATATTAAAATATTTCAGGTGTTGGTTAGAGGGCGCTCTAGGCTTGTGTACCAGCATCTGCTGCACCTGTACCACTGACAACTGAGACAACTGACAAAACTGAGAAAGAGCGGAATAATTGGAAATGGAACTGATGCTGAGTCTGACGACAGCCACGCAGAGGAGGAAGCGGCGCTTCGTCTACCTCCGGAGTTGGCGGAGTTGTTCAGAAGCGACACCGAGGATGAAGAATTTAAAGGATTTAGCGATTAGGAGTGAGATGGTGAGTTTGGTGAACTTGTTATATTATGTTCTTTATGCTATAGTTATGTGAATAACTGTTAATATATTACGTTAACATACGAGACACCTATTCAGTTCGTTGTTTATGCTTCATGTAGCTGAATAACCATCAATGTGTTACGTTAGCATAGCGCACACCTATTCAGCTGTTGTTCTCTATTCTATTATTACTATAACTTGCCTTTCAACATGAAATGTCTGTTCTTGGTGTCGGATTTTGTAAAATACATTTCCCCCCAAAAATGCGACTTATATAAGTTTTTTCCTTCTTCATTATGCATTTTTTGGCGAGTGCCACTTATACTCCGGAGTGACTTATAGTCTGGAAAGTACGGTACTGCCGCTGTCTGTTCTCTTCTTCAGAAAGGTGAGCACAAGTCAATGGCGTTGTTAAAAGTGTTGATAATAAAGTTTCTACACTTTTTACTGAGAGAAAAACATTTAAACTAGCGTCTTCCTCTGCACATTATCTCTTCCACCTGTCTGTCTCACTCTTGCACTTCCTGCTAGAGCGCCCCCTAGAGTCTAAAAATCTATAAAGTCGCCGCATCGTTGTATAGGCCGCAGGGTTCAAAGCGGGTGAAAAAAGTAGCGGCTTATAGTCGGAAATTACGGTACGAAGAAACCAAGAAACCAGACCAGTTCTGGTTCTGGTGTAATCCAGGTTTAGGTCTTGGATTTCTCCTTTAGTTTAGTCTTAGTTTAGGTCTGGTTTGAACCTGAGTTTTTGTCCAGTCACTGGTTTAGTTTGGGTTTAGTCTTGGTTTGTCGCCAATGTTAACCCTGGTTTTGTTTTGTTACTGGGCTCACACTGTGGATTAAGCCTGGTTTAGTTCTGTTTCCTAGTCTTAGTGTAGACCTGGTTTAGTCCTTTCATTTGGATTTGGTTTAATCTAGGGCTGTCAACGTTAACGCACGTGATTTATAATTAAAAAAATTAATGCGTTAAAATGCATTAACGCACACCAGCAGACGCTCCAGTTACTATAATAGTCAGAAGTTATTTCTGAAATGTTTTTTTTTTTTTATCCAAGTAAAAACTCCTCAACTTCTGTAAATGCGGCATATTGTCATGGAAAATCTACCAAGTTATACATTGTGATTAATGATGATTAATTATGATTGTGATTAATCACAGCCCAAGAGTGTGATTAATCTGATTAATTTTTTTAATCGATTGACAGCACTAATTTAATCCTAGTTCAGTCCTGGGTTAGATGTGATTTAGACTTCTCCTGGTCCTGGTTTAGTCCTGGTTTAGTCCTGGTTTAGTCCTGGTTTAGTCCTGGTTTAGTCCTGGTTTCAGCCTGGTTTCTGCAGACAAACTGCTGTTACACACAGTTCTCCCGTTATGTTTCTAGGGCGACCACCTGTCCCACTTTTGGTTGTAAGCCTCTGTCCCACCGTCACACTTATTACGATAAAGTCTCTCTTTTTCATTGGCGCTCAGTGAATCTGATAAAAGGTGAGATTCGAGTTATGAAGTAGAAAGTTAGCTTAGTATTCTTGTGTAAAATGTAGAATAAATATTTGAGGGCGTCCTGTCTTAGGTTGAATATGAAGCGTGTGTGGTGGCCTCTGTTTCGGGAGAGGGCGGTTCATGGAGCTCTGAGCTGCTGCTGCAACATAGTTTTGAGGAAATGCAGACTGAGAGCTTTGATTTCTTTTTTTTTTCTGTTCCATCTTTTTTACCTCACCCCACTCCCCTGCCTGGATGAATCCTTACAGAGTGATCTATGATCCTACAGATGAGCTAATGAACTAACTCCTAGATGCATTGCCTGTCCGTCCTGGGACAGGATCTCTCCTTCAGTTGGGCTCCAGAAGGTTTCTGCTTTTTTCCCACAGCTAGGTTTTTTTAGGAGTTTTTCCTTAAGAGAAGGAGGGTCTAAGGACAGGAGTGTCCTGGGTCTGTTAAGTTTAGTTATTGTTTGTGTGTCTGATTGTGTTTATGTTTGATCAACTGTTGTGAAGCCTTTGAGGCGACTTTTGTTGTGATACTGGGCTGTACAAATAAATCTGAAATTGAATTGAATTGAATTTATTTCAATGAATAAAGTCTCAGTAAAGACATTACTTTTCAAAAATGTGTGTTTCTGGGATGAAAACAGCACATCAAATGTTATCGACCCTAAACTGTAGCAACTTGTATCTCGGTGAGTTAAGTAAGATTTGTATATCAAAATATTTATTTCTTGTCCCACCTTGTCCCACTTTTATTACTTTTTGAGGTGGTCACCCTTTCTGTTTCTGTGAACATGATTCTAAAATGCTAGTTTTATTAATAAATCATCAGTTTAAGTGCTTTTATCTCATCACTACTGAAATCTAACCACTGTCAGATGCATTTCGTCTGAATGCTGCATAATCTCAGGCCCCTCACATGTTCTCTGTCGTCCTGAAGCTACAGCCCAGCTCCTGAGTGAGAGAGCTGATCTGAGAGCCGCTGATCTGAGAGCTGCTGATCTGAGAGCCGCTGATCTGAGAGCTGCTGATCTGAGAGCAGCTGATCTGAGAGCCGCTGATCTGAGAGCCGCTGATCTGAGAGCTGCTGATCTGAGAGCCGCTGATCTGAGAGCTGCTGATCTGAGAGCCGCTGATCTGAGAGCTGCTGATCTGAGAGCTGCTGATCTGAGAGCTGCTGATCTGAGAGCAGCTGATCTGAGAGCTGCTGATCTGAGAGCAGCTGATCTGAGAGCCGCTGATCTGAGAGCCGCTGATCTGAGAGCAGCTGATCTGAGAGCAGCTGATCAATAAAACTCTCTCAGATCCTGACAACACCAGCTCCAGGTTCAGCAGCAGCTTCTCTTCTCTTTCAGACAGAGCTGCTCTTTTCAGTTAAAGTCTAAACCAGGGCTAAACCAGGTCTAAACCAGAACTAAACCAGGACTAAACCAGAACTAAACCAGGACTAAACCAGGGCTAAACCAGGTCTAAACCAGGACTAAACCAGGGCTAAACCAGGTCTAAACCAGGACTAAACCAGGACTAAACCAGGGCTAAACCAGGTCTAAACCAGGACTAAACCAGGGCTAAACCAGGTCTAAACCAGGACTAAACCAGGTCTAAACCAGGACTAAACCAGGGCTAAACCAGGACTAAACCTGGACTAAACCAGGACTAAACCAGGACTAAACCAGGGCTAAACCAGGTCTAAACCAGGACTAAACCAGGTCTAAACCAGGACTAAACCAGGTCTAAACCAGGACTAAACCAGGGCTAAACCAGGACTAAACCTGGACTAAACCAGGACTAAACCAGGACTAAACCAGGGCTAAACCAGGGCTAAACCAGGACTAAACCAGGTCTAAACCAGGACTAAACCAGGGCTAAACCAGGGCTAAACCAGGTCTAAACCAGGACTAAACCAGGGCTAAACCAGGTCTAAACCAGGACTAAACCAGGTCTAAACCAGGTCTAAACCAGGTCTAAACCAGGTCTAAACCAGGACTAAACCAGGTCTAAACCAGGACTAAACCAGGACTAAACCAGGACTAAACCAGGGCTAAACCTGGACTAAACCCAGAGATAACCTGTGTTATTCTCTTCACCTCTCAGTGGTCTCGGTGTTTTTTTCCGTATCAGATTAAAGCCTGAGTGTCCCGGGGCAGATGAAAGGTCCCGTACACAACAGCAGCAGGTGGATCACTGAGAGGCTTTCATCTCCTCACAGCTGAACTAAAAACACCACTGACCACCGAGCGCCGAGAGAGCGACGCCGTCCGCTCTGCAGGAGCTGGGAAAACAACATTTATTTAAACAGAAACAGGTCTGGAACAGAGACGGGGCTCATACGGAGAGGTAAAGGTCAGACTCACTCACATATTCAAGTATAGGACCAAGATATTTGTCATTTCTGTGATAAAGGTCTGTGAGGTTCTGAGGAGCAGGAGAAGCAGACAGGAGCAGTGACTTTGTTTTCTGTAAGTCTGATAACAGGGCCATTAAAAACTCATCACTAAAACAAACTCAGGTGAAGAACTGAATCTGGTTCCAGTGTTACCCTGAATTCACACCGGAAACGTCTCGAGAGCAGCAGCAGGTCGTTTTACGTATGTACTGTTTAAAGCGTCCCTTCACAGCGATGGCGTCAGAGCTGCTGCTGTAACGCTGCTCTCCCCTGAGTTTTACAGACGACTCTCTGTCTGAACAGAAAGTTGTCTTTACAGAGCCCTGCAGCTTCTTCTTCTGCAGGTTGTCTTTGTAAAACGGTTGCTTGGCTTTGCAAATTACGTTACATTTCTCCTCCTCAAGAATCAACTTCTCGGTGCGTAGTGTTTACATCACCGCTGTTCTCAGTGAGCTTTTATTTTGAAAATGTAGTGGAAGTTTATTTTGACACTTGGTGCCTGTTTCCTGTGTTTCCCGGCTGTAGCTCTGCAGATCACTGCGTAGATGCTCGAAAAATAGAACTCCAACCTGATTTGAGCGCAACGAGTCGTTTGTAAGACGTCCTCGGTGTCAGATTGATTAGAACAGAATAGAAAAACTTTAGTTTCTGTCCCAGAAGGTGACAGAAATTCTTCTTTGATAAGGCTCTGTACAGTTAAGGCACGTTCATAACAACATATTGCATAAGAACAGTTGAAAAGATTTATTTGTGGCTGTCCAGGATGATCATTGCAGTGGGGATAAATTACTTTTTGTAAATTAATTAAATTAAAACAGAAAGCAGCTCACTGGCGTCTGACGCTGCTGCTGCTGCTTTGGTGTGAATTTGGGGTTAACTGCAAACTCTTTTGGTCTTGGTTTATCATTTGGCTCGAGTGCACTTTGTAAGCTTCTTGTGTAGGACTTTGTGCACTGTTGAACGTGGAGCTGTAACTGTCTGCAGCAGGACAAATGTGATTAAAAACTTTGCTAACCTCTGAATACATGGAACACATCTGATTGAGATATCTCATCAACTGCCTTTAAATTGTAAACCAGGGCTCTCCAACCTTTCTGGGCTGCCCAAAAGATGAGAATTTGTACTGAAGGCTACTCGTGCAAAATAATCCTCTATATTAAAGTCTTGACATGCCTTTCAAATGACACTAGGATTGTATGATTGTTTGCTTTGGATTAATGATAATGTTTATAAAAAATAATCTTGTAATTAAACAAGTTTAAAAAAAAAAAAGAAATTATGACTAAAACACTGCAGTAGTCAATGTTTATAAATGTCCCTCACGGGCCCCTCACAAGCTCCAGGACTTCATGCACTCTCTGTCTGACGTCAGGAAAAACAGAAGCAGGAAACACCGAGGCCAGAGCGTGACTGTGGTCAGTAAGGTTTGCTTTAACGGAACAGAGATCCCACTGCTACCTCTCACTCCTACAGAGTCTGAAGGTCTGCCCCCTCACTCCTCCAGAGTCTGAAGGTCTGCCCCCTCACTCCTACAGAGCCTGAAGGTCTGCCCCCCTCACTCCTACAGAGTCTGAAGGTCTGCCCCCTCACTCCTACAGAGTCTGAAGGTCTGCCCCCTCACTCCTACAGAGTCTGAAGGTCTGCCCCCTCACTCCTACAGAGTCTGAAGGTCTGCCCCCTCACTCCTACAGAGTCTGAGTGTAGTTTCCCAACAGCTTGTATAGCAGGGGTAGGCAACCCCTGGCCCGCAGGCCAAAGTTGGCCCTCGGCCAGATAAAGTTGGGTCTTGTCAACTTTTTAGCTGATATCCACTTTTATTAATTGCTATTACTTGATAACATTTAACTCCATGGAGCTGTGAGTGAATGAGGCGCTGTAAACCCAGCATACAGCTCTCTGTCATGGTTTCATGGTTTTAGTTGCCTCCAACCAATAAGTATCCATTGTTTATCTAATTTGCTGCATAAAAATGTAGCAAAATAGGAGGTGGTGCAGTTGGGGTGAGGATTTTTATTTATATATTTTTAAGGTATTTATTTTTTGATCTATATATTTTTATACATAATTAAACATGCTAATATATGTTAATTTACAGCTGCCAAGAAACCATGACAGAGAACTGTATGTTCATTCTGGTGGTTCAGAAATCATTTGGCCCGACTGCAGTTAAAGTTGCCTCCCCCTGTTATCCAGGATACTGCAGAAGTAAATGACAGATAGATTGGTCAAGGATGGACTGAGATGATCTGGTTAGGGTTCACCTTTCATGCCTAGGAGACAGAGGACACTAACATCTCATGACCCAATATGGAGAAGGTCAAAACAACGAATCACAGCTGCTACACACAAGTCAAGAAAGCAGGAGATGTTCAAAAATTCATGATATCATTGCATTATTGTTGATGGTTAATGAGTTCCGTCAGAATCGCTGAACTCTGTTTATAGCGACCGAGTCAAGTTCTGTCTGTGGTGAACACAATCTGACAGAAACATTAACAACAGCTGTAGGGACTCACACAAAGGCTCTTGATAATACAATCACAGTAATAACACTCCTGCACAGTTTGGCCCTTTATTCCAATACAACATACTGTATTATTATTATTCAGACAGCAGCTCTATGTCTGCTCTGAACTTCTCTCGCGTCTCACTTCTGTAGCCTCTCTTTGTTTACCACATTGATTTTCTCCTCTCTAACTCTAACAGTGTTTCTCAGCAGGAGCCAGTCTAGACCTGGACCGGCTCTGGTCTGGTCCCGCTGTGATAAAGTCCGTCTTTAGAGTCTCGGTCTGAGTCTGACCTCCAGGTGAGTCCGGCTCGATACTCAAGACCACAAATCCTACATTATACAGAAGAGTATACAGAAGTTTAATCAGACGGAAGGAAAACAGAGACAGACCACGGACAAAAAAAAAAACAGACGTTAAAGTAGATTTCTAACTCTTTAGGTCCACAAACCTTATCTCGAAAGTTTCCCAGTGTATTTTTGATGTTTCTCTGTGAGCCATACCTTCTCACAGTTTGATAAATCAAGCATGCAGCAAGAAAAATGTAATTTCCTCAACTTCAAAGTCACTTCAAAACCAGATGAAATCACAGCTCTGCAGCCGCCGCCCAAAGTCGCTCAGAGAACAACAACACGTCACATGAACACAGAAAGAAAGCTTTTTCTTACCTGGAGAGAAGTTACCAACGGCCGCGAGGAGACATGGAAGAGAAAAGAGAAGACAAGTTATTTAGATTTTGTCACACGTTAATTATGCAAATGAACATGCAGTAAACAGTGCATGGTTCATGGCTGCAAAACCTCTCAAATTACACAGATCTACAGCAAAATGCTTCTGGAACAAAAGTAGTGAAGTTTTTCTTGAATTAGGTCACTAATAAAGAAAAAGTAAGTGAGAAGTGCAGATTGCTATAGTTTCCAAGAAACATTATTGGGTCAAAATAGGACATTTATGCAAAATAAGGCAAAAACGGTAGTTTATCAGAAGGTACAGTGTCTACAAGCAACCAGTTCTATCTGAAAGCTGCACATTCAATACATTCATTTTAATATGGCTAGAGTTTTGACATAAAATGTTTTGTTTTTATTTGCAGAAATCTCTCTCTTGGAAGTGGACAAAATGTATGCATGTAGAGAAATTCAATATTTTCAAATATAATTTTAAGCAAAAATGCCTAAATCTATTGTATAAACAGATGTGATTTTGATGTGAAACAATATCATTAAATATCTTGAATACATAGCTAACCAGCACAGTTATCAATTGATTTTCAGTTCATCTTATCAAAATAAATGAGATTTAGCCACTTTTATCTCAGAAGCAGACCGAGTCCAAACATTTGTAGACCTGTGTAATAAAGTAAAGTTATCGGATTTAGAGGTCGGACGATATATTGGCGATTGTTGCAGCCCTTTAATGCAGATTTTTGGTCCATGTCCAGCGCCCGAGCTTGGCCAGAAGTTAGTCTGGTGGCCCTTCGATAACGTTTTGTTTCTGAGGTGGAACAATGACAGGCGGAGTAACCAATCAGAGAAACGAAGGCCGGATCATGGATTCTTGCATTTTTTTGTTTGTTTGTTTTTTCCATAAAACCCCAGAATCCTGTGTATCTGAACAGCTCTGTGTTTATTTGTGAGCGGGGACAGCAGCAGAAGCCAGTCGTACAAAGACTGTGAAAGAAAAAGTGGGTTTGTTTGAATGTGGTGGTTACGTGGGACGTCAGAGGGACTTTACTGTTGTTAAAATGGAAACAGGACGAAGACAAAAATCCCACAGAGGACTGAACAACAACGAGGACTTCAGCAGAACCAACAGGAGACGAAGGAAAGACCTAAACGCCGTTAATCAGTTCAGAGAAGTTATTACATTAGCTCTGTAGATAGCGCTACCTTGGTTAGCTCTTACACTTTCGTAAGATGCGCTGCAGATAAACGTCTGTGATAGGACAGAGACAAATCGAACCATCTTTACCACTGTCACATTCTAACACATTAGTTTATGTTTTAATAAGTATTACTAAAACAAATGGCTATAATACGTTCATTTCTTTCATAAAATTAAGAAAATCAAGCCTACATATCAGTCCAAAAATATCTGCAGTGTTTATCGGCCATCGGCTGCTCTGCGTTTAAAAATCCGCCACAGAAAAGCCACATTAGTCAACCTCTGGTACTGATAAACCACATATTTACAGAGCCAAGCCCAGCTGTCACTTGGTAATTAATGAAGATGTCCCATTGTAAAGAGCTGGACTGAGAAAAGCTGACAGGAGCTGGACTGAGTTTAGACCGAAGTCTTTTGGATCCAGTCCTCACTCAGACATCTGCTCCAGTCCAAACCTCTCTGTCCTCTCTCCACAGAGCGTTTTCTACAAACACGATCTGGACTCAGGCCTGGAGAGATGTGGGAGGACGGTTTAGTTTCAGCGCTCGTTCACTTATTTTGGTTTCTAATTTACTTTCTGGAGCCTGGATGCCAAAGATGTTCAAACATTTGTAAAGCTTTAAGCTTTAAACCTCCGCTTTCTGACACGATGCACCGCATCTGAACCTGCGAGCGTCGTCTCAGAGACATTTAACTGTATCAATGTGAGGGGACTAAACCAGGACTAAACCAGGACTAAACCAGGACTAAACCAGGACTAAACCAGGACTAAACCAGGGCTAAACCAGGACTAAACCAGGACTAAACCAGGACTAAACCAGGACTAAACCAGGTCTAAACCAGAGCTAAACCAGGACTAAACCAGGACTAAACCAGGACTAAACCAGGACTAAACCAAGACTAAACCAGGTCTAAACCAGAGCTAAACCAGGTCTAAACCAGAACTGAAGCAGGACTAAACCAGGACTAAACCAGGACTAAACCAGGGCTAAACCAGGGCTAAACCAGGACTTAACCAGGACTAAACCAGGACTTAACCAGGACTAAACCAGGACTAAACCAGGTTTAAACCAGGACTAAACCAGGACTAAACCAGGGCTAAACCAGGGCTAAACCAGGACTAAACCAGGACTAAACCAGGACTAAACCAGGACTAAACCAGGTCTAAACCAGGTCTAAACCAGGACTAAACCAGGGCTAAACCAGGGCTAAACCAGGTCTAAACCAGGACTAAACCAGGACTAAACCAGGTCTAAACCAGGTCTAAACCAGGACTAAACCAGGACTAAACCAGGACTAAACCAGGACTTAACCAGGACTAAACCAGGACTTAACCAGGACTTAACCAGGGCTAAACCAGGTCTAAACCAGGACTTAACCGGGACTAAACCAGGACTTAACCAGAGCTAAACCAGGTTTAAACCAGGGCTAAACCAGGGCTAAACCAGGACTAAACCAGGACTTAACCAGGGCTAAACCAGGTCTAAACCAGGACTAAACCAGGACTAAACCAGGACTAAACCAGGACTTAACCAGGACTAAACCAGGACTAAACCAGGACTAAACCAGGTCTAAACCAGGTCTAAACCAGGACTAAACCAGGACTAAACCAGGACTAAACCAGGACTTAACCAGGACTAAACCAGGACTTAACCAGGACTAAACCAGGGCTAAACCAGGTCTAAACCAGGTCTAAACCAGGACTTAACCAGGTGTAAACCAGGACTTAACCGGGACTAAACCAGG
Organism: Bostrychus sinensis; assembly: GCA_020698575.1. Lineage (NCBI taxonomy): Eukaryota > Metazoa > Chordata > Actinopteri > Gobiiformes > Eleotridae > Bostrychus > Bostrychus sinensis. The sequence goes on along the minus strand of CM036244.1, from coordinate 799,629 downwards.
ACTTAACCAGAGCTAAACCAGGGCTAAACCAGGTCTAAACCAGGTCTAAACCAGGACTTAACCAGGTGTAAACCAGGACAAAGTCTAAACCAGGATAAACCAGGATTTGCATAAATCTTTTAATGAACTTCTCAGAACTGTAACTCATCTGCCAGTGAATGGAGTAGGATCTTAATTTCTTGTAAGAAACACACAAGAAAATTTAATTAATTACATTTTTTTCCCAGCCCTGGGTCGGTCGAAGGTTACCCACAACATTTATTTTAAGGCTCAGTTTTTCTGCGCTGTACAACCAACTCCTATTAAAAACCCTAAAATCCTTTTAAATAAAAGTTGTTGGTGATCTGTGACAGACCCAGGGCTGTAATCATCCTCCCTTCAAAAATCCACTCTGCTGTGAGAATATAAAAAATATTTCAAATTACATAAACATTTTGAGTGATGTTGTGATATTTGTTTTTTCATGGGGACACCTTTGTGATAAAATACACAGCGAGAAGAGAAAAGAACCCCTGCTGTAACTACACCGCTCTAACCCTGACACACAGAGAGCTGCCAGCGTTACAGAGACCAAACCAAATCTGGGCCAAAAGCATATTTTACAACCTGCTCATCCTCAGTCCACCAACGCACAGCACATTATTACAAACATCCACACAACTGAGCTAAAACATCCACACAACTGAGCTAAAACACCCACACAACTGAGCTAAAACACCCACACAACTGAGCTAAAACATCCACACAACTGAGCTAAAACAACCACACAACTGAGCTAAAACATCCACACAACTGAGCTAAAACACCCACACAACTGAGCTAAAACACCCACACAACTGAGCTAAAACATCCACACAACTGAGCTAAAACAACCACACAACTGAGCTAAAACATCCACACAACTGAGCTAAAACACCCACACAACTGAGCTAAAACATCCACACAACTGAGCTAAAACATCCACACAACTGAGCTAAAACATCCACACAACTGAGCTAAAACATCCACACAACTGAGCTAAAACACCCACACAACTGAGCTAAAACAACCACACAACTGAGCTAAAACAACCACACAACTGAGATAAAACATCCACACAACTGAGCTAAAACAACCACACAACTGAGCTAAAACATCCACACAACTGAGCTAAAACATCCACACAACTGAGCTAAAACATCCACACAACTGAGCTAAAACAACCACACAACTGAGCTAAAACACCCACACAACTGAGCTAAAACATCCACACAACTGAGCTAAAACAACCACACAACTGAGCTAAAACATCCACACAACTGAGCTAAAACAACCACACAACTGAGCTAAAACATCCACACAACTGAGCTAAAACATCCACACAACTGAGCTAAAACAACCACACAACTGAGCTAAAACACCCACACAACTGAGCTAAAAAATCCACACAACTGAGCTAAAACATACACACAACTGAGCTAAAAGAGCCACACAACTGAGCTAAACCGTCCACACAACTGAGCTAAAACATCCACACAACTGAGCTAAAACAACCACACAACTGAGATAAAACATCCACACAACTGAGCTAAAACATCCACACAACTGAGTTAAAACAACCACACAACTGAGCTAAAACAACCACACAACTGAGCTAAAACATCCACACAACTGAGTTAAAACAACCACACAACTGAGCTAAAACAACAGCTTTACTATCACTGAGCAGCAATTATTCAGTTTACACTGAACATATTTATAACAGAGAGAGAGACAGAGAGAGACAGAGAGAGAGAGACAGAGAGAGAGACAGAGAGAGAGAGACAGAGAGAGAGAGAGAGACAGAGAGAGAGAGAGAGACAGAGACAGAGAGAGACAGAGAGAGAGAGAGAGACAGAGAGAGACAGAGACAGAGAGAGACAGAGAGAGAGAGAGAGAGAGAGAGAGAGAGAGAGAGACAGAGAGAGAGAGAGACAGAGAGAGACAGAGAGAGACAGAGAGAGAGAGACAGAGAGAGACAGAGAGAGACAGAGAGAGAGAGAGAGAGAGACAGAGAGAGACAGAGAGAGCGAGAGAGAGAGACACAGAGAAAGAGACAGAGAGAGAGAGAGAGAGAGGAGTGGAGCAGGAGGAAAAAAACTTTAAAACTGACTACGGTGGCCTCCTGGGACCAAACGTCTGCAGAACAAGCTCTAGGCCAAACAACAGCTAAAGAGGACAGAATACTACAACAATACTCCAACAATACTCCAACAATACTACAACAATACTCCAACAATACTGCAACAATACTACAACAATACTGCAACAATACTACAACAATACTCCAACAATACTACAACAATACTACAATACTGCAACAATACTCCAACAATACTCCAACAATACTACAACAATACTCCAACAATACTGCAACAATACTACAACAATACTGCAACAATACTACAACAATACTCCAACAATACTACAACAATACTACAATACTGCAACAATACTACAACAATACTCCAACAATACTACAACAATACTACAACAATACTACAACAATACTACAATACTGCAACAATACTACAACAATACTTCAACAATACTACAACAATACTACAACAATACTACAATATTGCAACAATACTACAACAATACTACAATACTGCAACAATACTACAACAATACTACAACAATACTACAACAATACTACAATACTGCAACAATACTACAACAATACTACAACAATACTTCAACAATGCTACAACAATACTACAACAATACTACAATACTGCAACAATACTACAACAATACTACAACAATACTTCAACAATACTACAACAATACTACAATACTGCAACAATACTACAACAATACTCCAACAATACTACAACAATACTACAATACTGCAACAATACTACAACAATACTGCAACAATACTACAACAATACTCCAACAATACTACAACAATACTACAATACTGCAACAATACTACAACAATACTCCAACAATACTCCAACAATACTACAATACTACAATACTCCAACAATACTACAACAATACTCCAACAATACTACAATACTCCAACAATACTACAACAATACTACAATACTACAATACTCCAACAATACTACAATACTACAACAATACTACAATACTACAACAATACTACAATACTACAATACTCCAACAATACTACAATACTACAACAATACTACAATACTACAACAATACTACAACAATACTACAACAATACTCCAACAATACTACAACAATACTACAATACTGCAACAATACTACAACAATACTCCAACAATACTACAACAATACTACAATACTACAACAATACTACAACAATACTACAACAATGCTACAATACTGCAACAATAGAACAACAATACTACAACAATACTACAACAATACTCCAACAATACTACAACAATACTCCAACAATACTACAACAATACTACAATACTGCAACAATACTACAACAATACTCCAACAATACTACAACAATACTACAATACTACAACAATACTACAACAATACTACAACAATGCTACAATACTGCAACAATAGAACAACAATACTACAACAATACTCCAACAATACTCCAACAATACTACAACAATACTCCAACAATACTGCAACAATACTACAACAATACTGCAACAATACTACAACAATACTCCAACAATACTACAACAATACTACAATACTGCAACAATACTCCAACAATACTCCAACAATACTACAACAATACTCCAACAATACTGCAACAATACTACAACAATACTGCAACAATACTACAACAATACTCCAACAATACTACAACAATACTACAATACTGCAACAATACTACAACAATACTCCAACAATACTACAACAATACTACAACAATACTACAACAATACTACAATACTGCAACAATACTACAACAATACTTCAACAATACTACAACAATACTACAACAATACTACAATATTGCAACAATACTACAACAATACTACAATACTGCAACAATACTACAACAATACTACAACAATACTACAACAATACTACAATACTGCAACAATACTACAACAATACTACAACAATACTTCAACAATGCTACAACAATACTACAACAATACTACAATACTGCAACAATACTACAACAATACTACAACAATACTTCAACAATACTACAACAATACTCCAACAATACTGCAACAATACTACAACAATACTCCAACAATACTACAATACTACAATACTGCAACAATACTACAACAATACTGCAACAATACTACAACAATACTCCAACAATACTACAACAATACTACAATACTGCAACAATACTACAACAATACTCCAACAATACTCCAACAATACTACAATACTACAATACTCCAACAATACTACAACAATACTCCAACAATACTACAATACTCCAACAATACTACAACAATACTACAATACTACAATACTCCAACAATACTACAATACTACAACAATACTACAATACTACAACAATACTACAATACTACAATACTCCAACAATACTACAATACTACAACAATACTACAATACTACAACAATACTACAACAATACTACAACAATACTCCAACAATACTACAACAATACTACAATACTGCAACAATACTACAACAATACTCCAACAATACTACAACAATACTACAATACTACAACAATACTCCAACAATACTACAACAATACTACAACAATACTACAATACTGCAACAATACTACAACACTACAATACTGCAACAATACTACAACAATACTGCAATACTGCAACAATACTCCAACAATACTACAACAATACTACAATACTGCAACAATACTACAACAATACTACAACAATGCTACAATACTGCAACAATACTACAACAATACTACAATACTGCAACAATACTACAACAATACTACAATACTGCAACAATACTACAACAATACTGCAATACTGCAACAATACTACAACAATACTACAACAATACTACAACAATACTACAACAATACTACAATACTGCAACAATACTACAACAATACTACAACAATGCTACAATACTGCAACAATACTACAACAATACTACAACAATGCTACAACAATACTACAACAATACTACAATACTGCAACAATACTACAATACTACAACAATACTAGTATAATACTACAACAATACTACAACAATGCTACAACAATACTACAACAATACTACAATACTGCAACAATACTACAACAATACTACAACAATACTACAATACTGCAACAATACTACAACAATACTACAACAATACTACAATACTGCAACAATACTACAACACTACAATACTGCAACAATACTACAACAATACTGCAATACTGCAACAATACTACAACAATACTACAACAATACTACAATACTGCAACAATACTACAACAATACTACAACAATACTACAATACTACAACAATACTGTGATACTGCAACAATACTACAACAATACTACAATACTGCAACAATACTACAACAATACTACAACAATACTACAACAATACTACAATACTGCAACAATACTACAACAATACTACAACAATACTACAATACTGCAACAATACTACAACAATGCTACAATACTGCAACAATACTACAACAATACTACAACAATACTACAACAATACTACAATACTGCAACAATACTACAATACTACAACAATACTAGTATAATACAACAACAATACTACAAGATGTAATACCAGAAAAGGAAGTGTCTAGGGGCTGCAGCCATTTGAATGTCGGCATGCTCTACACCAAAATAAATCTACAATATTTAATTTATTTTAATTTAATTTAATTTAATGGGTCTGTACATAGACAACAACATGTCCCTGCAGGGCTACCATAGCTGTTCACATGCTCCAAGAGGGAGTAGTGTGAGTTCCAACCACCAGGGGTCACTATAAAGCCATAAGCTGTCTCTGGTCTGACTGCTGGCCCCAGTTTTATCCTGATCATTGTGTTTTTCTAAATTATTTTTCCAGCATTAGGACAGCATTTAGACCTCAGATGAGATGAAAACTGACGCTATATTTAAGGCTCCCAGTGTACCACTTCTAGGACCTGACCCACCAGTTGAAACTCTCTGTTATGAGACTGTAAAAGGCCATTGCTGAATCAGAAATATGCTCATCCTCGAGTGTTGTGTCTAAATATTTATGGGATTGTCCGTCTGTGTTTGGAGCGGAGGATGACGGAGCAGGTCTGGTCTCTCTGGACCCGGGCCAGGCTCCTCACACCGGCGGCCATTACACACTGCAAAACAAACGGGGTCTCCCAGTGTCCGCCGCAGGGAGTGGGGAGCGGGCCATCTGTCTGGCGCTAACGGCTAACCGCTAACTGCTAATCGCTAACAGCTAACAGCTCGGGCCCCATGTGGTGAGCTGGCACCGGCGACGGCAAGATGTCTCTCCAGATTTACTCAGAGAAATACGCTTTCACTGAAGGAATAAACCAGGACTAAACCAGGGCTAAACCAGGACTAAACCAGGACTAAACCAGGACTAAACCAGGGCTAAACCAGGAATAAACCAGGGCTAAACCAGGAATAAACCAGGAATAAACCAGGACTAAACCAGGACTAAACCAGGACTAAACCAGGGCTAAACCAGGAATAAACCAGGACTAAACCAGGACTAAACCAGGACTAAACCAGGGCTAAACCAGGACTAAACCAGGACTAAACCAGGGCTAAACCAGGACTAAACCAGGGCTAAACCAGGACTAAACCAGGACTAAACCAGGGCTAAACCAGGACTAAACCAGGACTAAACCAGGGCTAAACCAGGACTAAACCAGGACTAAACCAGGGCTAAACCAGGGCTAAACCAGGACTAAACCAGGCCTAAACCAGGGCTAAACTAGGACTAAACCAGGTCTAAACCAGGGCTAAACTAGGACTAAACCAGGTCTAAACCAGGTCTAAACCAGGACTAAACCAGGAATAAACCAGGACTAAACCAGGACTAAACCAGGGCTAAACCAGGACTAAACCAGGTCTAAACCAGCACTAAACCAGGTCTAAACCAGGACTAAACCAGGAATAAACCAGGGCTAAACTAGGGCTAAACCAGGACTAAACCAGGGCTAAACTAGGACTAAACCAGGTCTAAACCAGGGCTAAACCAGGACTAAACCAGGAATAAACCAGGACTAAACCAGGACTAAACCAGGGCTAAACCAGGGCTAAACCAGGACTAAACCAGGTCTAAACAAGCACTTAACCAGGTCTAAACCAGGACTAAACCAGGAATAAACCAGGACTAAACCAGCACTAAACCAGGACTAAACCAGCACTAAACCAGGACAAAACCAGGACTAAACCAGGACTAAACCAGGAATAAACCAGGACTAAACCAGGACTAAACCAGGACCAAACTAGGACTAAACCAGGACTAAACCAGGACTAAACCAGGAATAAACCAGGACTAAACCAGGAATAAACCAGGGCTAAACCTGGACTAAACCAGGACTAAACCAGCATTAAACCAGGACTAAACCAGGACAAAACCAGGACTAAACCAGGACAAAACCAGGACAAAACCAGGACAAAACCCAGACTAAACCAGGAATACACCAGGAATAAACCAGGACTAAACCAGGAATAAACCAGGACTAAACCAGGACTAAACCAGGACCATACTAGGACTAAACCAGGAATAAACCAGGACTAAACCAGGAATAAACCAGGACTAAACCAGGAATAAACCAGGCCTAAACCAGCACTAAACCAGGACTAAACCAGCATTAAACCAGGACTAAACCAGGACAAAACCAGGTCTAAACCAGGACAAAACCAGGACTAAACCAGGACTAAACCAGGAATAAACCAGGACTAAACCAGGACTAAACCAGGACCATACTAGGACTAAACCAGGAATAAACCAGGACTAAACCAGGAATAAACCAGGACTAAACCAGGAATAAACCAGGGCTAAACCAGCACTAAACCAGGACTAAACCAGCATTAAACCAGGACTAAACCAGGACAAAACCAGGTCTAAACCAGGACAAAACCAGGACAAAACCAGGACAAAACCCAGACTAAACCAGGAATACACCAGGAATAAACCAGGACTAAACCAGGACTAAACTAGGACTAAACCAGGGCTAAACCAGGGCTAAACCAGAACTGAACCAGGTCTAAATCAAGGTTAAAGGAGTAAAACAGGATTAAGCCTGGACTAAACTGGGACAAAATCAGAACTAAACCAGGGCCAAACTGAACCGGGAGAAAGCCGCAGCCAGAACAAGAAAACACTAGGACTAAGTCAGAGCCAAACCAAGACAAAACCAGGACTCAGGCCTGTGTGTGTTAGAATTCCTGTCTCCTTATAAAAACCCACATTCCTGGTTTTCCCCTGGTGAGGGAAGGAACATGTGGTCCTGGTCCTGGTCCTGGTCCTGGTCCTGGTCTGGTTTTTGTGGGGCCGCTGGGAGACGCTGAGGTCATGCTCTGGGACTCGCTCTGTGTTCCTGAAAGTGTTGCACTCGATTGCAGCAGATTTACTGTAAGACCAGTCCGGATCACAACCAGATGTGGTTTGGGTTACACCGGGGTTTGCAGGTTTAAGAGCAGAAACTTGTTTGAGTAATAGTTTAGTAATTAGTCATAATAAGGGGTTATTAAAGGAGCTACATTCTGCTAAATCGACTTTTCCTCTCTTTTTTCCATGCTATAATGTTGTTCCTCATCAGAAACAGACCTGGAGCTGTGTTCTGTTTGAGTTTCTGAGGCCTCAAAACGCTTGGTTTCCATAAAGCCCCGCCCATTCCAGGAAGCACTGACCAATCAACAACAAGCCCTCAACATCCAGTCTGCTCTCAGTCATTTATCCAAAAAAACAATGTACAGCTCTGTTTCCACTGATTCCTCACAGACATTTTTACTTTTACCAAGTTTTACGGAAGTGAAATGCTCTTTTTCTATGATTGTGTTCACAAAAGTGTAACTGTGCTGAACTTGGCTGTGCTATAGTCCAGCTTGGTCCAGATTCATCCCGTTTGTGTGTTGGTCCTTCCTCTCATGTCGTCTGTCTGTGTTGTGTTGGAATAAATGCCAGAGACAGCGGTGTTTGAGCGCTGTTTAATCTGCACGGAACAAATAAGAACTGGTCAGAAACCATGGGCTCATCACAGGGAATAGCATTTTACATTAGCGTACAGCTAGCTAGCAAGCAATTCTGTATGTGTATAAGTTCATTACTTGTTATTAAGCTCATTCATTGTACAGTAAATAAACACAAAAAATGTCCCAAATGACACGAGAAGCCTGTACAGTTCTCCAGACGTGTGACAATAATACACGATATCTGAACACAATGCTAATATCCATGACCCACCTCGTGCGCGTCTTACATGAAATGGCGACGTGCACGCTGCGCTCCGGGCGCTCATAACTATCAGCCACCAGGAGAGGGCGCCAACTCACTCAAAATACATACGCTCAAGTAAGAATAATGACAAGTGGACTCATAAACAAAATGACGTCACAGAGCCAGGCTAAACCAGGAAAAACCATACAACTTATACAAAATGCTCGGTTTCCACTGATTCTACTGCTTTAATATTACTACTACTACTACTACTACTATTACTACTACTACTGACCCAAACCTACTTTGATCTTCTAAATGAAAGGTGAGTACTGTTACTGCCTGCTGTACCACTGAGGTCACTGCTGACTGCTCATTGAGGAGAATCTGAGTTTCCCTTAACACAGTGGTTCCCAAAGTGGGGTCCTGGGCCCCCTGGGGGTCCGCGAAGGTACTGCAGGGGGCCCCCAGAGGCTGTCTCTATTAAGTACATAAAAAAAATTGAGTTTGAAATGCACTGTAAAAAACAATGCTGCAAAAACTCAAGGCAACAGGATCCCTCAAGATTTTTGAGTTTTGGTGATCAACTCAAAATCTCAAGTTTTCAACAACTAATATTTTTTACTCACCACATTTAATGTTCATACATCTAAAAACTTGAAATTTTAAGTTTTACTCACTATCTTTATTTTTTCCAGCTCATCTTACGCCAACTGACTCCACTGTTCAGAAAAAGTATTATTGATAATAATAAAAACTAAATATACTACATTTAACAAAAGAATAACTTTTTCTGAACTCTGTAAGTTGGCTGTAAGATGAGTAAAAAAATAATGATAGAGAGAAAAACCTAAAAATTAGAAAAGTTTTTAGACGTATGAACATCAAATTAAGTGAAAGTGTGGAAAACTTGAGATTTTGAGTTGGCCCCAAAAATCTTGAGGGATCCTTTGCCTTGAGTTGTTGAGTTTTACAGTGTATTTGTTTAAAAATAGAACTTTAAAACACTTTTCAGCCAATAGTCAGTGTCTTTTGTAATGTTTTTATAGAAATATATGGAGAAAAACATGGAAATAAAATTTGGGATAAAGGGAAGTTGTATTGTTGGGGTCTGTGTGGGATTTTGGTAAATTTAAGACACTCCTGACTTTGGGAAAAAATAAAAATATATATTAAGTAACATAAAAAATGGCTAGAATGTGTTTAATTTCATGAGTATGTGGTTCATTAATCAGCTTCAGTGTAAATCCTGCTTACACTGAGCTTCAGTGGAGCTCTGAGAGAGAAGTGAGACCTTTTTTATTACAAAAATGCAAGACCCTGATTGGATAATGAGCCAAAGTCGCCCCGCCCCTCGGACGCTGAGTGTCTCTGGAGTGAATGGAGCAGTGGGCGGGGCTCCGTGACGCCGCGATCGGTATGATGATTGGAGGAACTGGAGGAAGATTGTGACAGCACAGCAACTTACGGAGCATAAAGCAAAGCGTTTATCTCATTTTCACCGTTTTACATTTTAAATAAACCAAGCTAATCATCTGAATCTGGTTTAAGTTTGGTTAGTTTTTTGGTTCAATATAAACTGAGTTAGCCCTGGATTAAATGTTGAGCGCTTCCCCTGCCACTGAAAAACACTTCTTACACATTTACTTCAGAAAATAACTCGAGTAAAAGTATATTTTATTTCCCATGTTTGCCTTCAGAGTTTTTGTGTATTTTAAGGTACTTTAAATTCAAAATACTCGACCAATCAAATCTCTTCTTCTGTTGTAACCATAGTAATATTCTGTCTAATGAAGAAAAAAAAAAGCTTCTCGAGTGCGGTGAGTTTGAGGTTGAAGTCTAGAAAGTAAAATTAAAATATGTGTTTTTATTCTTTGAAGAAGACGTCCTGAAGCTGGAGCAGTGAGAGGAGCTGGCTCTCGACTCAGAGTTAAAAATAACGGTGTGAACAGAGTGAGATCTGGCTAATGAGGACTTCAACTTCTACACGAGGAAAAACAGAACTACAGCAGGACTAAACCAGAATAAACAGAGCTCACAGGAGGATGTATTGTCAGCCTCACGTAGTTAAATATCTTCTCCAGATCCGAAAACATGGCTTTTTGTGAATGAAAATGGCTGAAATCTTCCTAAACGGCTGTGAGTCAGATTAAAGCCGGCTGTCGCTCAGTTGTTGCTCGGTTGTGCAGAGTATTTTCCACACAGACGGAGAAAGAAATATCTGAGCCGTGAACGTTTGTCTTTAAGCAGAGACGAGACGAGGACAAATCAGGAACAAACAAACCAGGAACAAACAAACCAGGAACAAACAAACATGTCTGCAGAAGAACAAACAAACATGGCCGCCGCAGAGAGGAGAGCTGAGAAGTGTTATCGCCTCGGTCCAGACGCTGTAGCAGGAAATGTGATGTGATAAACGTGACCTCGAGGCTGTGGTCAGGAGCAGGCTCAGGGACACGGACGGGACACAGAGGGGACACAGAGGGGACACGGACGGGACACAGACGGGACACAGAGGGGACACAGAGGGGACACGGACGGGACACAGAGGGGACACAGAGGGGACACGGACGGGACACAGAGGGGACACAGGCGGGACACAGAGGGGACACAGAGGGGACACGGACGGGACACAGAGTGGACACAGACGGGACACAGAGGTGACACAGAGGGGACACAGAGGGGACACAGGCGGGACACAAATGGGACACAGGCGGGACACGGACGGGACACGGACGGGACACAGACGGGACACAAACGGGACACAGGCGGGACACAGAGGGGACACAGACGGGACACAGACAGGACACAGACGGGACACAGACGGGACACAGACGGGACACAGACGGGACACGGACGGGACACAGACGGGACACAGAGGGGACACAGACGGGACACGGACGGGACACAGACGGGACACAGAGGGGACACAGACGGGACACGGACGGGACACAGACGGGACACAGAGGGGACACAGACGGGACACAGACGGGACACGGACGGGACACAGGCGGGACACAGACGGGACACAGAGGGGACACGGACGGGACACAGGCGGGACAATTTTAAAGCTGACTCTCGCCGCTCATCACTTGATTCTGATTCTTCTTCAGTGAATAAAAAAATCTCAGTGAACTCAGCTGACAGTGGACTTCTGTAATAAAACCTCATCAGACGTGGGCGGTGTATAAACAGTGTTCTATTTATGACTTTAACACAGGGGTCACACAGGGGTCAACCAGACTCCTGAGTTTTTACAAAAGTGATTTACTCCCAAATGTAGGGGGCGCTCCAGAGGGAAAACTGCAACCAAGACAGAAAAGAAATGAAAAAAGTTGCATAATTTTGCTTTAAAAATTAAAGCAGAACTAAACCAGGACTAAACCAGACCTGTATCATTTAAACCAGACTTGTTTAACTTAAACCAGACCTGTATTACTTAAACCAGACTTGTTTAACTTAAACCAGACCTGTATTACTTAAACCAGACCTGTATCACTTAAACCAGACTTGTTTAACTTAAACCAGACCTGTATTACTTAAACCAGACTTGTTTAAGTTAAACCTGTATCACTTAAACCAGACTTGTTTAAGTTAAACCTGTATCACTTAAACCAGACTTGTTTAAACCAGACTTGTATTACTTAAACCAGACCTGTATCACTTAAACCAGACCTGTATCACTTAAACCAGACTTGTTTAACTTAAACCAGACCTGTATCACTTAAACCAGACCTGTATTACTTAAACCAGACCTGTATCACTTAAACCAGAACTGTATCACTTAAACCAGACCTGTATCACTTAAACCAGACTTGTTTAACTTAAACCAGACCTGTATTACTTAAACCAGACTTGTTTAACTTAAACCAGACCTGTATCACTTAAACCAGACCTGTATCACTTAAACCAGACCTGTATCATTTAAACCAGACCTGTATCACTTAAACCAGACCTGTATCACTTAAACCAGACCTGTATTACTTAAACCAGACCTGTATTACTTAAACCAGACTTGTTTAACTTAAACCAGACCTGTATTACTTAAACCAGACCTGTATCACTTAAACCAGACCTGTATCACTTAAACCAGACTTGTTTAACTTAAACCAGACCTGTATTACTTAAACCAGACTTGTTTAACTTAAACCAGACCTGTATCACTTAAACCAGACCTGTATCACTTAAACCAGACTTGTTTAACTTAAACCAGACCTGTATTACTTAAACCAGACTTGTTTAACTTAAACCAGACCTGTATTACTTAAACCAGACCTGTATCACTTAAACCAGACCTGTATCACTTAAACCAGACTTGTTTAACTTAAACCAGACCTGTATTACTTAAACCAGACTTGTTTAACTTAAACCAGACCTGTATCACTTAAACCAGACCTGTATCACTTAAACCAGACTTGTTTAACTTAAACCAGACCTGTATTACTTAAACCAGACTTGTTTAACTTAAACCAGACCTGTATCACTTAAACCAGACCTGTATCACTTAAACCAGACCTGTATCACTTAAACCAGACCTGTATTACTTAAACCAGACTTGTTTAACTTAAACCAGACCTGTATCACTTAAACCAGACCTGTATCACTTAAACCAGACCTGTATCACTTAAACCAGACCTGTATCACTTAAACCAGACTTGTTTAACCTAAACCAGACCTGTATTACTTAAACCAGACTTGTTTAACTTAAACCAGACCTGTATCACTTAAACCAGACCTGTATCACTTAAACCAGACCTGTATCACTTAAACCAGACCTGCATCACTTAAACCAGACTTGTTTAACTTAAACCAGACTTGTATTACTTAAACCAGACTTGTTTAACTTAAACCAGACTTGTTTAAACCAGACCTGTAGTAAATGTGTGAAAGGTCTGAGTGATTTTCAGACTCAGATCACTTCATTAATCTCATTACTGAGGGATTAGGACTGAGGCAGTTTCCTCTTTACCTTCTTTACCTGTCTCTGTCCCTGTCCCTGTCTCTGTCTCTGTCCCTGTCTCCGTCTCCGTCTCCGTCTCCGTCCCTGTCCCTGTCTCTGTCTCTGTCGCTGTCTCTGTCTCTGTCTCTGTCTCTGTCTCTGTCTCTGTCTCTGTCTCCGTCTCCGTCTCTGTCCCTGTCCCTGTCCCTGTCTCTGTCTCTGTCTCTGTCTCTGTCCCTGTCCCTGTCTCTGTCTCTGTCGCTGTCTCTGTCTCTGTCTCTGTCTCTGTCCCTGTCTCTGTCCCTGTCTCTGTCCCTGTCTCCGTCTCCGTCCCTGTCTCTGTCTCTGTCTCTGTCTCTGTCCCTGTCTCCGTCTCTGTGTCTGTCCCTGTCCCTGTCCCTGTCTCTGTCTCTGTCCCTGTCCCTGTCCTTGTCTCCGTCTCTGTCTCCGTCTCTGTCTATTGTCTCTGTCCCTGTCTCCTGTCTCTGTCCCTGTCTCTGTCTCTGTCTCTTGTCTCTGTCTCTGTGTCTGTCCCTGTCTCTGTCTCTTGTCTCTGTCTCTGTCTCTTGTCTCTGTCTCTGTCTCTTGTCTCTGTCAGTGTGGACAGACGTCTGGACACTGTTAACTTCCTGACTGGAGTATAGTGAGTATTTAGTATTTTATTGGACAAACAGATCCTGATGCGTAGTGGACTCTTTTCATAAAATAACAGACTACTTTATAATTTAGGTTAACAACAAGGATTAAAACGAGGACCAAGACTAAACCAGGACTAAAGTTTCCATAAACCACTGTAAAATCCACTTCATCTGAATCCACTGACTCACAATCACAACCAGGCATTTACCCCAGGACTAACTGAGTTTACATTCACTACCATCACTGCTTCAACAACTGAGGTCTGACGTTTTCATCTTAAAACACAAGTACATAAACATTAGTGAGCAGTATGATCTGTGTGTGCAGTATGATCTGTGTGTGTAGTATGATCTGTGTGTGCAGTATGATCTGTGTGAGCAGTATGATCTGTGTGCAGTATGATCTGTGTGAGCAGTATGATCTGTGTGCAGTATGATCTGTATGTGTAGTATGATCTGTGTGAGCAGTATGATCTGTGTAGTATGATCTGTGTGTGCAGTATGATCTGTGTGTGCAGTATGATCTGTGTGTGCAGTATGATCTGTGTGTGTGTAGTATGATCTGTGTGTGTAGTATGATCTGTGTGTGCAGTATGATCTGTGTGTGTAGTATGATCTGTGTGTGCAGTATGATCTGTGTGTGTGTAGTATGATCTGTGTGTGTAGTATGATCTGTGTGTGCAGTATGATCTGTGTGTGCAGTATGATCTGTGTGTGCAGTATGATCTGTGTGAGCAGTATGATCTGTGTAAGCAGTATGATCTGTGTGCAGTATGATCTGTGTGTGTAGTATGATCTGTGTGAGCAGTATGATCTGTGTGTGTAGTATGATCTGTGTGTGCAGTATGATCTGTGTGTGTAGTATGATCTGTGTGTGCAGTATGATCTGTGTGTGCAGTATGATCTGTGTGAGCAGTATGATCTGTGTGCAGTATGATCTGTGTGAGCAGTATGATCTGTGTGCAGTATGATCTGTGTGAGCAGTATGATCTGTGTGCAGTAGGATCTGTGTGTGCAGTATGATCTGTGTGAGCAGTATGATCTGTGTGAGCAGTATGATTTGTGTGTGCAGTATGATCTGTGTGAGCAGTATGATCTGTGTGCAGTATGATCTGTGTGTGCAGTATGATCTGTGTGAGCAGTATGATCTGTGTGCAGTATGATCTGTGTGTGCAATATGATCTGTGTGAGCAGTATGATCTGTGTGTGCAGTATGATCTGTGTGTGCAGTATGATCTGTGTGCAGTATGATCTGTGTGTGCAGTATGATCTGTGTGAGCAGTATAATCTGTGTGTGCAGTATGATCTGTGTGAGCAGTATGATCTGTGTGAGCAGTATGATCTGTGTGTGCAGTATGATCTGTGTGAGCAGTATGATCTGTGTGTGCAGTATGATCTGTGTGTGCAGTATGATCTGTGTGTGCAGTATGATCTGTGTGTGCAGTATAATCTGTGTGTGTAGTATGATCTGTGTGTGCAGTATGATCTGTGTGAGCAGTATGATCTGTGTGCAGTATGATCTGTGTGCAGTATGATCTGTGTGCAGTATGATCTGTGTGTGCAGTATGATCTGTGTGAGCAGTATGATCTGTGTGTGCAGTATGATCTGTGTGTGCAGTATGATCTGTGTGCAGTATGATCTGTGTGTGCAGTATGATCTGTGTGTGCAGTATGATCTGTGTGCAGTATAATATGTGTGTAGTATGATCTGTGTGAGCAGTATGATCTGTGTGCAGTATGATCTGTGTGCAGTATGATCTGTGTGAGCAGTATGATCTGTGTGTGCAGTATGATCTGTGTGCAGTATGATCTGTGTGTGCAGTATGATCTGTGTGTGCAGTATGATCTGTGTGCAGTATGATCTGTGTGCAGTATGATCTGTGTGTGCAGTATAATCTGTGTGTGTAGTATGATCTGTGTGAGCAGTATGATCTGTGTGCAGTATGATCTGTGTGCAGTATGATCTGTGTGTGCAGTATGATCTGTGTGTGCAGTATGATCTGTGTGTGCAGTATGATCTGTGTGTAGTATGATCTGTGTGCAGTATGATATGTGTGAGCAGTATGATCTGTGTGTGCAGTATGATCTGTGTGCAGTATGATCTGTGTGTGCAGTATGATCTGTGTGTGCAGTATGATCTGTGTGCAGTATGATCTGTGTGCAGTATGATCTGTGTGTGCAGTATGATCTGTGTGTGTAGTATGATCTGTGTGAGCAGTATGATCTGTGTGTGCAGTATGATCTGTGTGCAGTATGATCTGTGTGTGCAGTATGATCTGTGTGCAGTATGATCTGTGTGAGCAGTATGATCTGTGTGTGCAGTATGATCTGTGTGTGCAGTATGATCTGTGTGTGCAGTATGATCTGTGTGAGCAGTATGATCTGTGAGCAGTATGATCTGTGTGTGCAGTATGATCTGTGTGCAGTATGATCTGTGTGAGCAGTATGATCTGTGTGCAGTATGATCTGTGTGTGCAGTATGATCTGTGTGAGCAGTATGATCTGTGTGTGTAGTATGATCTGTGTGTGCAGTATGATCTGTGTGTGTAGTATGATCTGTGTGTGTAGTATGATCTGTGTGTAGTATGATCTGTGTGTGTAGTATGATCTGTGTGTGTAGTATGATCTGTGTGTAGTATGATCTGTGTGTGTAGTATGATCTGTGTGTGTAGTATGATCTGTGTGTGCAGTATGATCTGTGTGTGTGTTGTCTTTTGTAGACCAGGTCCTGTTGTCTTCCTGTGGCTCTTGGCTCTGGCTCAGATTCACTGAGAGTGGGACAAAAATAGAGCGGCGTCCTGCTGCTTCATCTGTGATTACAGGGTTAGGGTTAGGGTCTCTCTCTGTCTCTCTCTCTCTCTGTTTCTCTCTCTGTCTCTCTCTCCTGTCTCTCTCTCCCGTCTCTCTCTCTTTCACTCTCTTGTCTGTCTCCTGTCTCTCTCTCTGTCTGTCTCCTGTCTCTCTCTCTCCTGTCTCTCTCTCTGTCTCTCTCTCTCTGTCTCTCTCTTTCTCTGTCTCTCTCTGTCTCTCTCCTGTCTCTCTCTCTGTCTCTCTCTCCTGTCTCTCTCTCTGTCTCTCTCTCTGTCTCTCTCTCCTGTCTCTCTCTCTTGTCTGTCTCCTGTCTCTCGCTCTCTCCTGTCTCTCTCTCTGTCTCTCTCTCCTGTCTCTCTCTCTGTCTCTCTCTCCTGTCTCTCTCTCTTGTCTGTCTCTCTGTCTCTCTCTCCTGTCTCTCTCTCTGTCTCTCTCTCTGTTTCTCTCTCTGTCTCTCTCCTGTCTCTCTCTCTGTCTCTCTCTCTCTCTGTCTCTCTCTGTCTCTCTCTCTGTCTCTCTCTCTGTTTCTCTCTCTGTCTCTCTCCTGTCTCTCTCTCTGTCTCTCTCTGTCTCTCTCCTGTCTCTCTCTCTGTCTCTCTCTGTCTCTCTCTCTCTCTGTCTCTCTCTGCCTCTCTCTCTGTCTCTCTCTGTCTCTCTCTGTCTCTCTCTCTGTTTCTCTCTCTGTCTCTCTCCTGTCTCTCTCTCTGTCTCTCTCTGTCTCTCTCTCTCTCTGTCTCTCTCTGTCTCTCTCTCTGTCTCTCTCTCTGTTTCTCTCTCTGTCTCTCTCCTGTCTCTCTCTCTGTCTCTCTCTGTCTCTCTCCTGTCTCTCTCTCTATCTCTCTCTGTCTCTCTCTGTCTCTCTCCTGTCTCTCTCTCTGTCTCTCTCTGTCTCTCTCTCTCTCTCTCTGTCTCTCTCTCTCTCTGTCTCTCTCTCTCTCTCTCTGTCTCTCTCTCTCTCTGTCTCTCTCTGTCTCTCTCTCTGTCTCTCTCTCTCTCTCTCTCTGTCTCTCTCTGTCTCTCTCTCTGTCTCTCTCTCTCTCTCTCTCTCTGTCTCTCTCTCTCTCTGTCTCTCTCTGTCTCTCTCTCTGTCTCTCTCTCTCTCTCTCTCTGTCTCTCTCTGTCTCTCTCTCTGTCTCTCTCTGTCTCTCTCTCTCTCTCTCTCTGTCTCTCTCTGTCTCTCTCTCTGTCTCTCTCTCTCTCTCTCTGTCTCTCTCTCTCTCTGTCTCTCTCTGTCTCTCTCTCTGTCTCTCTCTCTCTCTCTGTCTCTCTCTGTCTCTCTCTCTGTCTCTCTCTCAGTCTCTCTCTTGTCTCTCTCTCTCTCTGTCTCTCTCTGTCTCTCTCTCTGTCTCTCTCTGTCTCTCTCTCTGTCTCTCTCTGTCTCTCTCTCTCTCTCTCTGTCTCTCTCTCTCTCTCTGTCTCTCTCCTGTCTCTCTCTCTGTCTCTCTCCTGTTTCTCTCTCTCTCTCTCTCTCTCTGTCTCTCTCTCTTGTCTGTCTCCTGTCTCTCTGTCTCTCTCTCAGTCTCTCTCTTGTCTCTTGACTCCTGTGTGACCGCTCACTCCTCTTTACCTTTGTTCCTTTTTCTTGCGTCTGTACAAAGTTTATTCTGCCGTGACGTAACTCGAGAAACAAAGCCAGCTCTAACCTCAGTAGTTTTGCTTTCACCGCGACGAGCCGCGTTCTGCCCAGACTTCTGTCCAGGACGCTTCATTCACCGGAACAACCTCGCTACAGAACCAATGGTTCCTAGGCCGACTGTGCAACAAAACTGTTCCTCAAAAAGTTATACAAACTAAAAAAAAAGCTCCGACATCGCCAAAGGGTCTAAAGATAAAAAGATGGCGGCTCTCAGGATTATTACCTTTCCACTAAAGCCTCGTTTCTCTAAATCAGACATTCCCAAAGTCAGGAGTCACGGCCGCCTTAAATTTACCAAAATCCCACCCAGACCCCAACAATACAACTTCCCTCGATCCCGAATTTTATTTCCATGTTTTTCTCCATATATTTCTATAAAAACATTACAAAAGACACTGACTATTGGCTAAAAAGTGTTTTAAAGTTATATTTTTAAACAAATACACTGTAAAACTCAACAACCCAGAGGCTGTCTATATTAAGTACATAAAAAAATTTGAGTTTGAAATGCACTGGAAAAACAATGCTGCAAAAACTCAAGGCAACAGGATCCCTCAAGATTTTTGAGTTTTGGTGATCAACTCAAAATCTCAAGTTTTCAACAACTAATATTTTTTTACTCACCAAATTTATCCATCCATCCAACTTGAAATTTTAAGTTTTACTCACTATCTTTATTTTTTCCAGCTCATCTTACGCCAACTGACTCCACTGTTCAGAAAAAGTATTATTGATAATAATAAAAACTAAATATACTACATTTAACAAAAGAATAACTTTTTCTGAACTCTGTAAGTTGGCTGTAAGATGAGTAAAAAAATAATGATAGAGAGAAAAACTTAAAAATAAGAAAAGTTTTTAGACGTATGAACATCAAATTAAGTGAAAGTGTGGAAAACTTGAGATTTTGAGTTGGCCCCAAAAATCTTGAGGGATCCTGTTGCCTTGAGTTTTTGCAGCATTGTTTTTTACAGTGCATTTCAAACTCAAATTTTTTTATGTACTTAATATAGACAGCCTCTGGGGGACAGTACCTTCGTGGACCCCCAGGGGCCCCGGACCCCACTTTGGGAACCTCTGCTCTAAGGCTGTTTTAACCACAGCAGATCTGAAGCTAATGCTGCCATTTTCTGTATTTTTTAAAACACATTTTTTTGGCTCTCGTCACGTCTCTCACTCGTCGCTCACATGGGGCCCTCCTCTCTCAGAAAGGACTCCGTGTAAATTGAAGACGAGCAGCGGTGGGAACGTGGGAGGTCTGACAGTGAAGAGGATAAAGAGGAAACAATATGGCCGCCGCTAAAAATAAACCCAGAGGTGAGAGAAAAACAGAGGAGGGCAGGTCTCTGTGAGGTAGAAAAATCTGAATTATGTAGCTGTCATAAAGAACTGAAAGTGTTACGAGAGTTTGTTTGACCATTTCTAGTCCTGGTTTAGTCCCAGGTTATTCCTGGTTTAGTCCTGGTTTATTCTTGGTTTAGTCCTGGTTTAGTCCTGGTTTATTCCTGGTTTAGTCCTGGTTTATTCTTGGTTTAGTCCTGGTTTAGTCCTGGTTTAGTCCTGGTTTAGTCCTGGTTTAGTCCTGGTTTATTCCCGGTTTATTCCCGGTTTAATCCCGGTTTATTCCCGGTTTAATCCCGGTTTATTCCCGGTTTAGTCCCGGTTTAGTCCTGGTTTAGTCCTGGTTTAGTCCTGGTTTAGTCCTGGTTTAGTCCCGGTTTAGTCCCGGTTTATTCCTGGTTTAATCCCGGTTTATTCCCGGTTTAGTCCCGGTTTATTCCTGGTTTAGTCCTGGTATAGTCCTGGTTTAGTCCTGGTTTATTCCTGGTTTAGTCCTGGTTTAGTCCTGGTTTATTCCTGGTTTAGTCCTGGTTTATTCCTGGTTTATTCCTGGTTTAGTCCTGGTTTAGTCCTGGTTTAGTCCTGGTTTAGTCCTGGTTTAGTCCTGGTTAAGTCTGAAAAGTTCCTTCCATTGAAAAGCCTTTATCGGAGCCGTGCTGCTGAAAGGATCTTGTTCAAATCAATATCACCGTTTTTAGTCCGGCTCTGAAACTCGACACTGAACAAAACGACCTGTCCTTTCACCGAGGACGGACAAAAGCTCTCACAGAAGAAATAAATCAATACACGTGGACAAAAATACAAGAGTTCAAAAGAGAAAAAGATTCCAGATAGGACCAGAGTAATCAGGGTAGCGGTGACGGCAGCGGTGAGGCACACGGCTCACTGTCAGATCCCCAAATTTACCGTATTTTCCAGACTATAAGTCGCTCTGGAGTTTAAGTCGCACTAACCAAAAAATACATAATGAAAAAACAACAACAACAAAAAAATCATATATAAGTCGCACTGGACTATAAGTCGCATTTTTGGGGGAAATTTATTTTACAAAATCCGACACCAAGAACAGACATTTCATGTTGAAAGGCGAGTTATAGTAATAATAGAATAGAGAACAACAGCTGAATAGGTGTGCGCTATGCTAACGTAACACATTGATGGTTATTCAGCTACATGAAGCATAAACAACGAACTGAATAGGTGTCTCGTATGTTAACGTAATATATTAACAGTTATTCACATAACTATAGCATAAAGAACATAATATAACAAGTTCACCAAACTCACCATCTCACTCCTAATCGCTAAATCCTTTAAATTCTTCATCCTCGGTGTCGCTTCTGAACAACTCCGCCAACTCCGGAGGTAGACGAAGCGCCGCTTCCTCCTCTGCGTGGCTGTCGTCAGACTCAGCATCAGTTCCATTTCCAATTATTCCGCTCTTTCTCAGTTGTCTTTATAGCCTAAGTTGTTGTTGGTAATGTTTACATTTTAAATTGTCAGTGGTACAGGTGCAGCAGATGCTGGTACACAAGCCTAGAGCGCCCTCTAACAACACCTGAAATATTTTAATATATAAGTCGCACCTGAGAATACGTCGCACCCCTAGCCAGACGATGGAAAAAAGTGCGACTTATAATCCAGAAAATACGGTAATCCTGGTCTGGTCTCTTCACTTAAGTTTCATTTCTATGCTAAGTACCTAGAGAAACGCAGGGCGGGACAGTAAGCAGTGCACCGCTGACCCAAACAAACAAACAAACAAACAAACAAACAAACATGGCCGATTGCCATAAAACACCAGAATCCTGTGTATTGTGAGCAGCTCTGTGTTTATTTGTGAGCAGGGACAGCAGCAGAAGCCAGTTGTACAAAGAAGAAAAGTGGGTTTGTTTGAATGTGGGACGTCAGAGGGACTTTACTGTTGTTAAAATGGAAACAGGACGAGTTTATTTGCTCAAAAATCAAAGGGAGGACACAGAGGGAGAATGATCCGTCCCATCCCCTACACAAACAATTTGAATTATTCCCGTCAGGTAGAGGAATATTATCAGCAAACAAAAACAGCTTTAAGAACTCTTTTTCCCCACGGGCTGTGAAAGCACTTAACTCTATGAATTTTAATTAAGATCCGGCTTAGGGTGGGGCTTTTGATGCGTGCACTGGCCTGATCATTATAGTTTATATTGGCTATAGAGTATTAAATTAATTAGCATGAGATGTATTGCCATGGGTGTAGCCATATTTATTTATATTTATATTTATATTTATTTATTGAATGCTTTGTACTTTTTAATATGTTTTGCATTCAATGTAAGATACACATGAAATGTAAGGTCTGCCAGGTTGTCTCAGATGTTGTATGGTGTGTGTTTTTGAGTGTATTTTTGATTATTTTGAATGTATTTTGTGGTGAAACTGAAGGCAAATTTCCACATTCATGGACAATAAAGTTTTGTATTCGTAGACAAAAATCCCACAGAGGACTTCAGCAGAACCAACAGGAGACGAAGGAAAGACCTAAACGCCGTTAATCAGAGAGAAGTTTGTGTTTGTAAAACTCACTGCAGATAAACGTCTGAGAGTCACCAGGACACAAATAAACTGGAAACACTCAACACAACTGCTCCACTCTGTGTTTCCTTTCCACACAAATCAGGAAACAGATCTTGTTTTGTTGTCAGTGCTAACAAAAAACTTGTGAATGCTGCTTTTCTGTCTGTGATTGATTATGGTCATACCTTTTACATAAACTTGCAATGTTTATGATTTATAACAAACGCAAAGTCACCGCTGCACTCTTTATGATCTGGAAGGTTGGACATCACTGACCACTCGCAGGAAACAACACTGGTGTATTTTCATGAATAACGCAGTATTTGGGAAACTTCCAGGATATTTCTGTAATCTCCTCTGTGTCGGCTCCAGGAGTTACCAGCTCCGCTCCTGGAACTGGTTGCTTTTCAGTGTTTCCCGGTCTTTGTTTGGGGGAAAACAGCCTTTTCCTGCTCTGCACCATGGACACTCATTGATAAATTTAAGGCAATCATAAAGAGACGTGTGCTCACTATGATTTTAAACAGTTGTTCTAATTTCTCAGTGAGTTTATCTCACTTAATCTTGCTGTATTTGTTGTCTTAATGACTGTGTTGGCTGCTGCCTTGGCCCGGTTTAGTCCCGGTTTAGTCCCGGTTTAGTCCCGGTTTAGTCCCGGTTTATTCCTGGTTTTGTCCTGGTTTATTCCTGGTTTAGTCCCGGTTTAGTCCTGGTTTATTCCTGGTTAATCCTGGTTTATTCCTGGTTTAGTCCTGGTTTATTCCTGGTTTAGTCCCGGTTTAGTCCTGGTTTATTCCTGGTTTAGTCCTGGTTTATTCCTGGTTTAGTCCCGGTTTAGTCCTGGTTTAGTCCCGGTTTAGTCCTGATTTAGTCCTGGTTTATTCCGGGTTTATTCCGGGTTTAGTCCTGATTTATTCCTGGTTTAGTCCTGGTTTATTCCTGGTTTAGTCCTGGTTTAGTCCTGGTTTAGTCCTGGTTTATTCTTGGTTTAGTCCTGGTTTAGTCCTGGTTTAGTCCTGGTTTATTCTTGGTTTAGTCCTGGTTTAGTCCTGGTTTAGTCCTGGTTTAGTCCTGGTTTATTCCTGGTTTAGTCCTGGTTTAGTCCTGGTTTATTCCGGGTTTAGTCCTGATTTATTCCTGGTTTAGTCCTGGTTTATTCCTGGTTTAGTCCTGGTTTATTCCTGGTTTTGTCCGGGTTTATTCCTGGTTTAGTCCTGGTTTATTCCTGGTTTAGTCCTGGTTTATTCCGGGTTTAGTCCTGATTTATTCCTGGTTTAGTCCTGGTTTATTCCTGGTTTTGTCCGGGTTTATTCCTGGTTTAGTCCTGGTTTATTCCTGGTTTAGTCCTGGTTTAGTCCTGGTTTAGTCCTGGTTTAGTCCTGGTTTATTCCTGGTTTATTCCTGGTTTATTCCTGGTTTAGTCCTTGTTTATTCCTGGTTTATTCCTGGTTTAGTCCTGGTTTAGTCCTGGTTTATTCCTGGTTTATTCTCTCTCATGGTCTCTCATGTAAAAGAGATTCTGAATCTCAATGGGACTTCCTGGTTAAATAAAGGTATAAATATATAAAAAAGAACTGGTTTAGTCTTGTTTTAGTTCTCATTGAGTCCTGGTTTATGCCTCTGCTCTGTGTGACTCTCATCAGTTCTTGTTGCTGACTCAGTTTGGTTCCGTCTGTTTAGGAGGAAGCGTCTGGAGCCGTGTCTCAGGACGTGACTCGTTCACCACAGACCAGAGCTGTGTGAGAACGGCAGAAACAAATGTGTTTTGTTCAAATCTGTGTTAAAGTTTACTTTGAAGTAATCAGCATTTGTGTTTCAGGTTTTATATAAAAATCATGTCTCTGTGGAAAACTTCTTCTGTTACTGTGACTCTGCAGAGAACGCTGGGATTAGGAGTCTGTCGCCCCCTGCTGGCAACGCTGGGGACTGGACAAAGCATAAAAAATGACTAATTAGCACGGCTGTTAGCGACATGATGCTAACAGATAGATTTGTGAGCTGATGCTTGGTAATGACGGAGGTTTAAGGCTGAAATGATCAGAACGAGTCCGGTGACGGTGTCTGGGCTTTAGAAACGCGCAGGAGCACTTCCTGGTTTCTACGTAGAGCTGTGAGACCGAGCGTTTTCAGCTCTGGAGAAGGCCAGCGCCTCAGCATACAGGATTACTCAGACAGAATACTACTGCAGCTCTGTTTCTGAGGAGGAGGAGGAGGAGGAGGAGACTTTATAATATGGTTAAAAGAGAGGAACAGGGGACCTTTAAGGCTCTATACCAGTGTTTCCCAACCTGGGGTACAGGGACCCCTAGGGGTACGCAGGCACTTTGCACATTTATAGTACCTTTATATATTTGGCTTTTAAAGATTAAAATAAACCTAAATCAGGACTAGGGCTGCAGGATATGGAGAAAACATGCGATATTCAATAACTATGTTGAAAATAACGATATTATTGCGATATTTGAAAACAGAGCCTACTTTTGGAACATAGTAAGTTAAATTCACTACATTTCACAAAAATGTAAGTTCCTGTATTTACAAGTCAAAACAGCCACAAAATCCAAACTTAACACAGACTAAACCAGGAATAAAACAAGGCTAAGCTGTGACTAAATTAATTAAATTACCACTAAAACTGGACTTTTTAAACATTTTTATTTAGTCACAACACATGTTCTTTTAAGGCTCTGGTGGAAAATGATTCTTCAGTGTAAATCTCTGTCAGATGGAAGACCACAGCCTTATTGTGATATATTTAGATTCTTGCGATACAGATACTGCAGTTGCTGATATTACGATAACGATAATTTTGCGATTTATTGCGCAGCCCTAATTAGGACTAACCCAGGACGATAGCAAGGGATGGGACACTAAAGAAAGACAAAACGTGGAGTAAACCAAGACTAAAACCAGAACAAAACTAAGGCTAAACCACTGCTCTATGCCATAACAATGAAACTTGTATTTGAAAGGAAAAGTAGCCAAAAACAGCTCATTCACAAAAGTCTCTGGGCTCAAAACTCTCTCCGAATACCAACTTCCACAGATATTTCATGTAAATCTGAACGCAGACCGGCCTCGTCCCTCTGCACTTCTGAATATTTCATCTGCATAAATGTTTAAACCTGCTGCCTCTGAAGAGAACGGGGGTTTTTAGTGTTTGTACAGCGAGCGTTGGTAGATTATGATCCTCTGTCTGTGATCCGGACTGAGACTCCTCGCGCCGCAGTCCCAGACCATCTGTGCTCACTGCAGACGAGACGCAGCCATGACCTGCAGCGTCCAGAGACACAGCAGACACCGACGAGGAAGCAGCCACGGAGCAAGACGAAGACAAATCTCTCTACATGTGTTTGTGTCTACATTTAGTGTTTTTAAAGGCTCGATATTCTTCTAAATCATGTTTTAATGTTGTTCCCTCATCAAAAACAGACCTGGAGTTTTATTCACACCTGTTTGAATAATCCTGTATTCTCTGGTGTTGAGTTTCCGAGGACTCAGAACACTCGGTTGCACTCCAGGAAGCACGTGAACAGCTCTGTTTCCACTGATTCCTCTCAGACATTTTTACTTTTGGAGTCAAATGGCGTCACACAAAAAGTTTAAGAAAGTAAGGTGAGCCTTTTCTGCGATTACGTTCAAGAGCTTCGGGAATTGCCGGCAGCAGGTCGGACCTGTTCTCAGAGCTCGTTGGACTCAGGGCTGCCCTTTGTCTCCAATTCTGTTCATTTTCTTTAAGAAAAGAATTTCTAGGTGCAGCCAAGAACCGGACGATGATGTTTTCCTGTTGGCTTCATGGAACCAGGAGCTTCAGCAGGTGCTGGGGCGGTTTGCAGCCGAGTGGGAAGCGGCCGGGATGAGAATCAGCTCCTCCAAGTCCGAGGCCATGGTTCTCCACCGGAAAAGTGTGGCGCCCTCTCCAGGTCGGAGGAGAGTCCTGCCTCAGGAGGAGTTTAAGTTTCTCAGGTGTTGTTCTCAGTGAGGGAAGGATGGAGCTGAGACTGACAGGAGATCACTGCAGCGTCTGCAGGAATGTGGTCGCTGTATCGCTCTGTTGTGGTGAAGAAGGAGCTGAGCCCAAAGGCAAAGCTCTGGATTTACCATCGATCTATGTTCCTCCTCTCACCTATGTTCCTACTCTCACCTATGTTCCTGCTCTCTCCTATGTTCCTCCTCTCACCTATGTTCCTACTCTCACCTATGTTCCTCCTCTCACCTATGTTCCTACTCTCACCTCTGTTCCTACTCTCACCTATGTTCCTACTCTCTCCTATGTTCCTACTCTCTCCTATGTTCCTACTCTCTCCTATGTTCCTCCTCTCACCTATGTTCCTACTCTCTCCTATGTTCCTACTCTCTCCTATGTTCCTACTCTCTCCTATGTTCCTACTCTCACCTATGTTCCTCCTCTCACCTATGTTCCTACTCTCACCTATGTTCCTACTCTCTCCTATGTTCCTACTCTCACCTATGTTCCTACTCTCACCTATGTTCCTACTCTCACCTATGTTCCTCCTCTCACCTATGTTCCTACTCTCACCTATGTTCCTACTCTCACCTATGTTCCTGCTCTCTCCTATGTTCCTACTCTCACCTATGTTCCTACTCTCACCTCTGTTCCTACTCTCACCTATGTTCCTACTCTCTCCTATGTTCCTACTCTCACCTATGTTCCTACTCTCACCTATGTTCCTACTCTCTCCTATGTTCCTACTCTCTCCTATGTTCCTACTCTCACCTATGTTCCTACTCTCACCTCTGTTCCTACTCTCACCTATGTTCCTACTCTCTCCTATGTTCCTACTCTCACCTATGTTCCTACTCTCACCTCTGTTCCTACTCTCACCTATGTTCCTCCTCTCACCTATGTTCCTACTCTCACCTATGTTCCTACTCTCTCCTATGTTCCTACTCTCACCTATGTTCCTCCTCTCACCTATGTTCCTACTCTCACCTATGTTCCTACTCTCTCCTATGTTCCTACTCTCACCTATGTTCCTACTCTCACCTATGTTCCTACTCTCACCTATGTTCCTCCTCTCACCTATGTTCCTACTCTCACCTATGTT
The DNA here is from genome assembly GCA_020698575.1 of Bostrychus sinensis. Lineage (NCBI taxonomy): Eukaryota > Metazoa > Chordata > Actinopteri > Gobiiformes > Eleotridae > Bostrychus > Bostrychus sinensis. Next base: position 771,320 of record CM036244.1, on the reverse strand, counting down.
CCTACTCTCACCTATGTTCCTACTCTCACCTATGTTCCTACTCTCACCTATGTTCCTCCTCTCACCTATGTTCCTACTCTCACCTATGTTCCTACTCTCACCTATGTTCCTACTCTCTCCTATGTTCCTACTCTCTCCTATGTTCCTACTCTCACCTATGTTCCTACTCTCACCTATGTTCCTCCTCTCACCTATGTTCCTACTCTCACCTATGTTCCTCCTCTCACCTATGTTCCTACTCTCACCTATGTTCCTACTCTCTCCTATGTTCCTACTCTCACCTATGTTCCTACTCTCACCTATGTTCCTCCTCTCACCTATGTTCCTACTCTCACCTATGTTCCTACTCTCTCCTATGTTCCTACTCTCACCTATGTTCCTCCTCTCACCTATGTTCCTCCTCTCACCTATGTTCCTACTCTCTCCTATGTTCCTACTCTCACCTATGTTCCTACTCTCACCTATGTTCCTCCTCTCACCTATGTTCCTACTCTCACCTATGTTCCTACTCTCACCTATGTTCCTACTCTCTCCTATGTTCCTACTCTCACCTATGTTCCTACTCTCACCTATGTTCCTCCTCTCACCTATGTTCCTACTCTCACCTCTGTTCCTACTCTCTCCTATGTTCCTACTCTCTCCTATGTTCATGAACTTTGGGTCATGACCAAAAGGACAGGAGTCCTGGATACAAGCGGTCGAAATGAGTTTCCTCTGCAGGGCGCTCCCTTAGAGATAGTGGGAGGAGCTCAGTTACCCAGGAGGAGCCTGGAGTAGAGCCGCTGCTCCTCCACATCGAGAGGAGCAGCTGAGGCTCGAGCATCTGTTCCAGAGCCTCCTGGTCCCTCCCTGGGGAGGTGTTCATGTCCCACCCGCTGCTGGTCTCTTCCCCTGTTTCTTTATGGCTCCAGTAGAGTTCTTATTAAAAACGTTCCATAATTAAAAACGTTCCATAATGTTTTTAAATAAAGTTTTTAAAGGCTGTAAAACCTGCTGCTGCTCCAGAGGAGACCAGGACTGGGTTAAAATATGAATAAAAGCAGAATATAGCAACTTTAAAGCTAAACTACTGCTTAGAAGCAGAGAGAATGGTACAGAGATATGAGTGGATTAGGACACAGAGACAGAGAGAGGGAGGATGTTTCCAGGCAGAGGCAGTTACCCACAATGCACCTGTGCTCTCTCACAGTAATGAAAGCCTAACTCAGCAGACTGCAGGAGCGACGCTGCAGGGCTCGGGCTCTGACTCTGGCTTCTCTTCACTGGAATCAGAAACATCACATTATGAAAACAGATTACTGTTTGCATTTGCTTGGCTCTTTATGCGCCGGTCCCAAGCCTGGATAAACAAGGAAGGTTCTGTCAGGAAGAGCATCTGGTGTAAAAATTATTATTACATTGTTTTTAACAGATTCTGTTTCTTTACTGCTGTGTGTTGGTAATAAACCTCCTCTCTCAGCTCATGGCAGGTTTCTGTGAATCCTCCAGGTTTAACATTTAAACAATTACTAAATTAGTTGACAATATTTCAGTATTAATATAATTGATTATAATTGATTAATCCAATGAGTTGTTGCAGCACCAAAGTGATTTTAATGTAAGTCGATGGGATCAGAAAGAGCATTAAGAGGGAGAATGTAAGTTTTTTATCTAGACAACAGAATATTTTGTTTCAGTTGTGAAGCTGAAAAAATGATTTATTATTTTTAATGTATCATGTGAATTAAAGAATTATAATCACGTTCAGGGCCAGTGGAGTAAGTGGACAGATAATTTAGCTTGAAATAAGTAAAAATGGCTTGAAACAAGACAGAAATAACTTAAAACAAGTCAAATAATCTAATAAGTAAATAAATCCAATCTAGTAAAAAATGTCTCAAATCATGGTTAAAAATCTGAATTCAAGTCGTTTTAACTAATGCTTGATTTTATGCCTAAGGATCACAGTGTTCTGTGTATTTGGCCTGAAGTGGGTCTGAAATAATGATTCATGAGGTGTTCTCTGCAAAAGCATCGTCCGTCTCTCTCTGCATCTCCGCTCCTCGTTCGTCTGAACCTAATCCCTTCACGTCTCCAGAATCGCTCTCATTATTTCTCGTTATGTTCCGAGCGTTTCCTCCGTTTCTCTTCCTCTCCCAGCTCATGCTTTGGTCTCCTCTCGAACAAAAACCCAGGTGGAGAATCGCGTTATAATCCACTGACCTATATTTTAACAGCAACCCCCTCCTCCTCCTACACACACGCACACGCACGCACACACACGCACACACACACACACACACACACTCACACACGCACACGCACACACACACACACACACACACACACACACACACAGATCGTATGTTCAGGCGGATTAGGATTCACACATCGTGATTTATGCACCGAAAAATCCACTGTACATTTATATTTACATTTACAGGATTCTGCAAACCAACAAAAGTATGAGTGAAAAGTATTCAGAGAGGTTTTAAAACAGTTCTGGAGCAGTGGCAGCAGAGACAGCTCCTGTCTCCAGTCTCCATGTTGCTCACTGAACACAGTGCATAGCGGTGTAACGATACATTTTTGCAACGATACGATATGTATCGATTAGAAGCATGTTTCAATTTGTATTTGTATTTATTTGTTTATTTGAATGGGACAGTGCACATTAATGAACGGGCAACAGGTGCCGTAAATACGATTACAATACGATTCAAGAACAATTTTGGCTAATTTGGAACGATACGATTCGATACGATTCAACACATTTGTATCGATAATCGATACAGCAACATTTTGCCAAAAATCATAAAAGTTTACTCTCAAATGTAGCACCGCGGCCTGAGGTTGATTATGTCCAGCAGACAGAGAGCAAAGAAAAGTTGAATTTAACATTTTATTTAATTAAAAACACAAAATGTATCTCCAATAAGCCATATCTGGTTTTATTTTAACATACAAATTTCTAATTTCTATATTTCCGATATTATCGATCGATACTTCATGTGTATCGATATTCACTTCCTAGAAAACGATACGATTCGATACAAGGTCATGTGTATCGATGTAGTTGTATCATAGGAAAAAAAATCAGTACAGGTACTGTATCGTTACAGCCGTACCAGTGCAGTTTCTCAGCAGGGGACACAAACAAACATTATGTTTAACCCTCAGGCCTCCTTAAAAAAAATCATGTTCTTCCTTTTAAAGCACTTTTAGGTCACGAGGTCACATTAAAAAATATAAAACATGAAGAAAACAACCCTGCTGTCATCATACAGAGCTAAAGGGAATTTATTTTTATATTTTTAACCCCCTAAATGCCAATTTGTTTGTAAAAAGCCTGGTCTACAGTCAGTGTTATCGGAGGGAACTATGAGGGAAATATTTCCCACAATGCACTGAGAAAATGGTGGATCTGGTGGGGAGGTTTTTGTTTGTGTATTTTTTGCCTCTGACTGACAGAGTTACAGAGGAATTAGTGAAAATAAGTGATTCAACTAACAATTATTTTGATAATCGATTAATCTGTCGTTTATTGTTTTGATTATTTGATTTATTAATGACAGTGAAGCGTGTGAGGTTAAAGGGGTTAAAAACTTTTGGTGTTTTATCGTTCTCGTTAAAAATTGGGGAAAATCTACCAAAAATCACTTAATCTTTACAAAACTTGATCCAGACTGAAGCTACAAATGTGTCACTGGAGGACGTTTGGACAGAGCATAAACACAAAGATATTTACAACAAAAACACTAAATGTACATTGTTTTTAACAGATTCTGTTTCTTTACTGCTGTGTGTTGGTAATAAACCTCCTCTCTCAGCTCATGGCAGGTTTCTGTGAATCCTCCAGGTTTAACATTTAAACAATTACTAAATTAGTTGACAATATTTCAGTAATAATATAATTGATTATAATTGATTAATCCAATGAGTTGTTGCAGCACCAAAGTGATTTTAATGTAAGTCGATGGGATCAGAAAGAGCATTAAGAGGGAGAATGTAAGTTTTTTATCTAGACAACAGAATATTTTGTTTCAGTTGTGAAGCTGAAATTCTAAAATGCATTTATTTATGAACATTTTTGTCAAATATCATCAAAATGTGAGCAAAAAATACATCTGAAAAACCTTAAAAGGAGCCAGGAGCCTGAGGGCTAAAGGTTCTCTCTTCTGATTGGATAAAAGGAGACAGGAACAGGGGGGGTCCAACTTTTTACAAAGAGGGCCAGATTGGAAGCTGTGCAACAGTTCAACGGCCGGCAATCGCTCCTGAACAACTGAAGGCACAGAACAGAAGATGAATAAAATGCACACTGTTTTATAAGTATTTTGTTTTCTTTGACAATCTAACAGATACGGAAGCGTATTGCATTCACCTGAAAAGAAAAGCAAGTTAGTTCTGTTTTTATGAGTAAAATTTGTTGTTTTTATGAGAAAGGTTCTGTTTTTATGAGAAAAGTTCTGTTTTTATGAGAAAAGTTCTGTTTTTATGAGTATAAATAACTTGGGTTTTTATGACAAAAGTAAATTCATGTCTATCAAAACCAGTAAACGTTTAGCTCGTATTGAAGAGTTGTAGCTAAAGAAAGGGCGTAAATGTCCCAACTACTTCGTTTAATACGGTTTTATTTTACTCTAGGCTTGAGACACTGGAGATTCTGCTTTCGTTAAGTAATATTGACGTATAATCATTAGTTTGTCGACTCTGCGCAGACATCTCAGGTCTTTGCCATTGACTTTGAATTCCTCTCCCCCCAAAAGTGGAACAAGATAATAACGACCATTATCCACATAAAAACATACAATTATTTTACTCGTAAAAACAGAACTTTTCTCGTAAAAACAGAAAATTATTTTACTCGTAAAAACAGAACTTTTCTCTTAAGAACAGATTATTTTACTCGTAAAAACAGAACTTTTCTCATAAAATCAAAACTTTTCTCATAAAAACAGAACTTTTCTCATAAAATCAAAACTTTTCTCATAAAAACAGAACTTTTCTCATAAAATCAAAACTTTTCTCATAAAAACAGAACTTTTCTCATAAAATCAAAACTTTTCTCATAAAAACAGAACTAACTTTGCTCATTAAAACAGAAACCTTTTTTTTCAGGTGAACGCAATACGCTTCCGTAAACAGAAGTCCCAACAAAACAACAGCTTTGAACATAAAAACTGCAACTGCAATTACTTTTCAACAAACAAATGTAGAAAATACACGAGAGTTTTCGATGACAAAGACAAAACTAGGAGAAAACAGCGTACACTGTAAACGCTGCAGGGCCATAAGTAATGCATTTTGTCACAGAAGCTGAGGGCCACATGGAATCTGAACCCGGGCCGCACTTTGGACGCTGCTCCAGAGCGACCGGGTACTTCAGGGTACGTTATTATCAGAGGAAACCGTTTTAAATCCAGTCCCTAACCCACAAACAGGATCAGAGACATGACGCTGGATATTTATAGAACGTATTATTCATAAATAGATGTGTCCTGGTTTATTAAGACACTGCCGTTATTACACAAAGACGCTTCGTTTCATGTTGTTCTGCTCAGAGAGGAACACGCTGCTGCTGCTGAGTCAGAAATCTCAATCCAACACTCGACCTTTAAACACAACTCTGTCTTCATGGTTTCAGAGAAAAAGCTGCAAAAACACTTAAACTCTTTAAAATATTTTGTGTTGTTTGTGTTCCAGGAAATGATCAAATAAAGCACTTATTTTAATCCAGGTATAAATTCTTGAGGTCACAGTGAAGAACCATACAACTGTGTCTATTTACCATGGAGGAGGAATAGTGGCAAAAAAATACACCATTAAAAAACACAAATTAATTAAATGCATCATTAATTAATATGTGTCATTTGTTAATTAAATTTGTAAATATATACATAATTAAAAGTGTCATGAAATAATTAAAATAGGTATTCTGTCAATTAATTAAAATTAAAAAATAAAAACATAATTTATTAAATGTGTCATTTTGTTTTGTTTCTCCCTTAATATTCGGGGCTGCCACAGCGAACCAGTCGCACGGTGATTTGGCAGGTTTTTATGCCAGATGCCCTTCCTGTGGGTGAAGTGCCTTGCTCAGGGACACAACGGTGAGAGTCGAACTGGCAACCCTCTGGTCAACAGGCGAATGCTTAACCCTTTACCCCACTGTCGCTCCAGTTAATGTGTCATTAATGTAATAATAAAACACAATTTATTTTATTTTTTTTATTTTATTTATTTTTTTTATTTAAGACTAAATAATTTCAGTATTTAAATGATTAGTTCATGGTATTATATAAAAACGTGATTATGCCACAGCTCTGTGCTGCAGTGTGTCGTGAGTTAATTTCACCTGTCAGCCTCTGATGTGAGGACAGATCAAATTAATTCATGACGCACTGCAGCAGGGCCAGGGAACAATTATATTAATAGTCAAGTACCTGTATATGTTCTTACGTAAAATGATTTATTATTATTAATTTATTGACAATTTTCCATAAATTATTATTATATTCACATCCTCCTTAATCACCGAGTCACATTTGTCTCATATAAATTTTAAATGAACACTCCTGGGTCGCACAGAAATGGATCCAATGTCATCTTAAAAGAATATTTTTTTTAAAACTCTGAGCTGTGTCCATTGTCTTCTGTCTGCTCCTCTCGTCTTAAACGCAGTAAATGAAGTGAATTCTCGTCTCCTGTCGATATCAAACTGTGACCCGGACCCAGATTTTTCGTCTTGTTCCCGTCTCCAGCTCTGAGCTCATTACTGTGGACCGGTCCTGACAGAATCCTCCCACTCTCCTCGCTCCTGCACAGCTCTCAGAGGCAAACACAGAAACATCTACAATCCTTCAGCCTCCCACAACCAAAAACACATCTGCAGCTCTGGAAATAGCAGCAGGTGCTCCTCAGGCTGCAGGACTCAGGAAGAGTTCACTCCAATTCTCTCACTTTTAATGGAACAGGATCGTTTTTATCTTATTATTATTAATTATTATTATTGCAAGACTAAACAAGATTTGGTGGTGGTGAAGAGCTTCTAGATACTCTTTATGGTTGCAGCATATGGAGAAAACATGCGATATTCAATAACTCTGTTGAAAATTGTGATTACGATATTGCGATATTTGAAAATAGAGCCTATTTTTCGAACATAGTCAAAGTAAAATAATCTAGGAATAACTTAATAAGTAAATAAATCCAATCTACTAAAAAGAGCTTGAATTAAGATTAATAATCAGAATTCAAGTCATTTTAATGCACGATATGGAGAAACATGATATTCGATAACTATGTTGAAAATTGCAATTACGATATTATTGCGATATTTGAAAATAGAGCCTACTTTTGGAACATAGTAAGTTAAATTCACTACATTTCACAAAAATGTAAGTTCCTGTATTTACAAGTCAAAACAGCCACAAAATCAAAACTTAACACAGACTAAACCAGGAATAAAACAAGGCTAAGCTGTGACTAAATTAATTAAATTACCACTAAAACTGGACTTTTTAAACATTTTTATTTAGTCACAACACATGTTCTTTTAAGGCTCTGGTGGAAAATGATTCTTCAGTGTAAATCTCTGTCAGATGGAAGACCACAGCGTTATTGCGATATATTTAGATTCTTGCGATACGGATATTGCTGATATCGTGATAACGATAATTTTGCGATGTATTGTGCAGCCCTAATATTCTTCTTTGTATCCTTATAACTGCATAAGTTTTCCCCAGTTTAGATTCTCCACTTTGCATACTGGACAGTGACTGGAAAGGGTCTAGCCTCTCCATTTATCCAGGCTTGGGACGGGCTTTTGCTGGATATTGTAGCATTTTAAGGACCTGTAGTCGGTGTGATTAATGTAAAGATAGAGATATGTAGCAGTTTGTTTACTCTAAGCTTATGGATTATTCTGACAGGGAACTGGTAATTCAGTTTTATTTCTACAGCCCAGTATCACAACAACAATCTCCTCCCCTTAGACCCTCCCTCTCTTTAGGAAAAACTCCTAAAAAAACCCAGCTGTGGGAAAAAAGCAGAAACCTTATGGAGACCACATGAAGGAGAGATCCTCTCCCAGGACGGACAGGCAACACGTGTCAGGAGTTAGTCCATTAGCTCAGTGTTTCCCAACCAGGGGTATGGGGACCCCTAGGGGTACACAGAGAACATTGCAGGGGGTAGCTGGGGTTATGTGACCATTTATAATGCCTTTATACTGTATATCTGGCTTTCAAAGACTAAAATAAACCTAACTCAGGACTAACCCCTGACTGTAGAGAGAAACAACAAACAAAACAGGGACTAAACCAGGTCTAAAACCAGAACTAAACCAGGGCTAAACCAGGACTAAGCTGGGTCCAAACCAAGACTAAATCAGGTCCTGGGGGTAAACAAAACCAAAAAGGTTGGGAACCACTGCATTAGCTCATCTGCAGGCTCATAGGCTACAGTAAAAAGACAGGAAAGATTTCCTAGCGACCAATGCATAAAAGCTAATAAACACCATCTGCTGGTGGGTTACAGTAATAACATCTAACTCAGAGGATAAAACATGAGCGAATATCAGCAGCAGGTTCATTACAGCGTCACATCTGGTGCAAGCTCCACTCTCAGAACAAGGAGCTACCTCTGGCAGACGTCTAATTACAGCTAAGATCAGCACTTTCTGCATATGAACACAACTTTTAATCTGAATATATTCTAAAATAATTTACGCTCCATGAAAGGGAGTTTACCCAGCTCAGGAGTTCTCTGTTCATGACATGTTAGCACCGCACTTTTCCTGTGTTGTGGCTAATGCTGCTGCTAGCTCCAGAGCAGCTTAAATACTGACTGTGGAGACTCTGCAGATGCTAAAAACACTGATAATCACACACGGTGTTTTTACCTCTGTAATGCCTTCAGGATGGGGCACAGTTTGACCAAAATGAACAGCAGTGTGACGCAGCAGCAGCGCTAACATTTATGCTAATTAGCCACATGCTCTGGAGTTAGCTTCTTTTCCCAGGCCTATGGGGTATAATGGAGTTTATTATAACAGACCTGGTCTCTGGAAGCAGAGAGAGCAAACGCTAAAAGAGATTTATGTCACTGTTAGAGTAAGAATAAGAGTTTTTTTGTACAGACATTTAGAATAAATACAGCCAGAGGTGTAGCACAAAATTCTGGGCCCTTTGTAAAACCTTCTTGGTGGGCCCCCAGGTTCACTTGATCAATATTTCTCAAGCATATTCCAGGCTTTTTGAGGGCCCCTCCCTGCAGTGGGCCCTGGGTTAACGGTACCCTTCCCCCCCAGTCCAACGCCCCTGAATACAGCTAAAAAAAAAAAAAAAAAACTATATAATAATAATCTCATTTAGAAATATCAAACCTGCATTTAAGTAGCTTTTTATGTAAACATGAGAATAAATTGTAAATCAGCTGAGAGATGAAAAAGAAAAATTAAGATTTTATTTTTTAGCCACATGGCCCAGCCCCAGGCAGGGGGTCCGGGGTCGTCCCTCAGGAAAATCTGAACAAAACATTTGTGATTTTCTGTTTTCTGGTGCATTTTTAAGGTAAATATCATTTTTGGCTGGCTACACTTCAGAGGTTTGCTTTCCGTTGCTTTGTTCACCATTAAACAGATAAATGATCGTCCTTGGGGCCCTTTATCGTCTCTGTCCCGCTCTGTCCTCTCTAAACGCGTCTCCAGCTGCAGACTCGAACTCGGACCCGGACTTGGACTGGGACCCGGACTCGGACTCGGACTCAGACTCAGACTCAGACTCAGACTCGGACTGGGACCCGGACCCGGACTCGGACTGGGATGAAGTCGGTCTGCTGTTCTTTGGCGCTGCCTCTGTGATAGAATGTGTTGAATGTGAGAGGAACATAAACGCCTGTGTCATCTGTCCACACGCTCCTCAGACTCTGGACCAGGACCAGGACCAGGACCGGGTCTAGACCTGGAGCGGGTCCAAACATGTGGGGAACAGATCCTCACTGCAGTCCAAGTCTGGGTCTCAGGTCTAAGGGGATCAAATCTAGACATGATTTTCACAAGAAGGAAACAATGCAGCTGTGTCTGAATCAGGTCTGGAAGAATACTCTAGACCTGGACTAGATCTAGGTCTAAACCAGGACTAAACCAGGACTAGATCTAGGTCCAAACCAGGACTAAACCAGGACTAGATCTAGGTCTAAACCAGGACTAAACCAGGACTAAACCAGGACTAGATCTAGGTCCAAACCAGGACTAAACCAGGACTAGATCTAGGTCTAAACCAGGACTAAACCAGGACTAAACCAGGACTAAACCAGGACTAGATCTAGGTCTAAACCAGGACTAAACCAGGACTAAACCAGGACTAGATCTAGGTCTAAACCAGGACTAAACCAGGACTAGATCTAGGTCTAAACCAGGACTAAACCGGGACTAGATCTAGGTCTAAACCAGGACTAAACCAGGACTAGATCTAGATCTAAACCAGGACTAAATCAGGAATAAACTGGGTCCAAACCAGGTCTAAACCAGGACTAAACCAGGACTAAACTAGGTCCAAACCAGGACCAAACCAGGACTAAACCAGGTCTAAACCAGGACCAAACCAGGTCCAAACCAGGACTAAACCAGGTCCAAACCAGGTCCAAACCAGGACTAAACCAGGTCTAAACCAGGTCTAAACCAGGTCTAAACCAGGACTTTTTAAGAGAAAGTCAGTAAATGCTCTGGAGAAAACTGGATGTGTTTTTGGTTCCAGTGGGGGATGGATGCCTCAGAGAAAATCAGACCGAGTGGAAACATGAGACGATGAGCTGCAGAGGTCAGAGGTCAGGGGTCAGAGGTCAGGGGTCAGAGGTCAGAGGTCTGGGAAGTGTCTGAGTCTGAGGATTAGACCCAACACCAACACCGAGCCACTGCTGAGGCGAGAAGCTAGTTTTACTGAAGAGCACACAGTCTAAAGGAGTAATAATGATAATAATGATAATGATAATAATAATCATGAGTGTACAGGAGCGAGGCATTCAGGGACTCGGTCTGGACGTGTTGATTACAGCGACGGCGCTAATCGCTGCATTAAATAAAACAGCTAAATATAGAGCCGCTCGCTAACAGCACTGACAGTAATTAATGCTAATGCTAACGGGACAAAAGTGCACTCAGATCTCAGCTGTCCTTCTGGTAATTTACGTCTACGTGTCAACGCAAGAAGGTCCTGGGTTTGATTCCTAGACTGGGCAGGGTCTGGGTGGGTTTTCTCTGGTTCCCCCATCAACCTAAACCAGCCACTTCCCAAATTCAAGACTGTTGTGGCCCCTTAAATTTCCAAAAATCCCTCACGGAACCCCAACGATAAAACTTCCCTCTGTTCAAAAGACTCTGCCATGTTTTTCTCCATATATTTTTTAATAAAAACATTACAAAAACACTGATTATTGACTAAAAGTTGTTTTAAAGTAATATTTTAAAACAAGTGTACAACTGTAATTCATTTCAAATGTTTTTTAGGTACTTAATATTAATATTTTTCATTGACTTTTTATATTTTTGCATGTTTTATTTGTTTTTGTTAGTTTGTTTTTTAGTTATTTTGTGTCTGAAATAATAATAAAAATAAATAATAAATTTAAATTTAAATTGAAATATAGACAGCCTCTGGGGGCCCTTCTGTAGTACCTTTGCAGACTCCCAGGGGGCCCCGGACCCCATTTTGGGAACCACTGACCTAAAACATACGCCGCAGGCTAATCCTTCAGCTAAAGGCGCGGATCCTGGAGAGAAAATAAACGCCTGCAAAAGTTTCCGCTCCCATGCATGAGAATTTAATTATTTTTAACATCTAGCTTTTGGTTTTACTGCACTTAGCCATTTAGTCCTCTGTCCACCTGTCCCACTGATTAAGGTAAAGTCACTGTTTTTCCTTGGAGCTCAGTGGATTTTATAAGAAAAAAAACAGATTCAATAACAAGATCAGTATTCCTTGTGTAAAATGTAGAATAATAGAATATTTGCACTGTAAAAAGTCATATAGCCAATAAGTTGTAGTAACTTCCACTAACAATTATGAGTTTTTGAATTTTAAATCATGTTTAAACTCACAGTTTCAAGTAATTTTGTAGTTTACTTTAAAAATGTAAGTCCTATTTTTGCTTTAAAAATGTGTTTTATTTGAAGTGTTCATTCAAATAATAAAGTTAAGTTGTGGATGAGAGAATCATGAGCGACAAGCCACCATTAAAACAAAAAAATCTCCTAAAAATGCTTTTTAAAAACAATCTAAACAAATATGTTCACATGTAAAAAATACTGTCATGTGTGTGGTAAGTCAGTAGGGGGCGCAGTGAACACCACCACCACAGTCGGCCCTCATCAGAAGAAGCAGAGGTTTAGGTCACACACGAACGCGGGACGTGGCGTCGCAGAGCCGTTCTGATCTGTATTAAAGTGTTTTTGTGTCGTGTTGTTGTCATTGTTCTCGCTGCAGACGCCGTCTTCACAGTTTACTCACAGCTCGGCGGGAAACGCTCTCAAACAAAACATCTCCCACTGAGGCCAAAGACAAAACGACAAAAACGACAAAACGACAAGAGGAGATCAGAGATGGACAGATAAATAATCTTCATGTGTTCAAGGCAAAAAGATTTTATGGTATGTTTTTAGACCAAAAGTCATTCTGAAATATTAAAAAAAAGGTTACTTGTTTACTAAAACTTTGTGAAAATCTGATCAACAAACGTTTTTTTATACAGAGACGTTTGTGATGTGAGTCCCACATTTTAAAAAATCTACCTATTCTCCAGAAAGCCGATGTAATTCTTGTTCCGTATTTAAAAAAGTGAATTTTCTTTGCTGCCTTCCGGTCGTTGCTGTGCCGTACCTCATTAGGATTCTAGCAAAATTCCATGGGAATAAATGGGAATTTATGTGAATATTATGGGAATAAATTGTGAACTTACACAATTCAAAGCTGTCCCAGTGTGGTGCTGTTTTTTGAGCAGATTAATGTAATGTGGTGTTTTTCCACTGATTAAACTGTGTCAGCGCAGCACATGTTCTCTCTTTTGAACAGTTTACATTCTGTTCTGTCTGCTGTAGTTTGAATTAAAATATAATTGCAGAACTGTATTGACCTTTGTACCAAAAGTTTTATTTGCTTATTAGCAATGTAGCTGCTATGATATGCTAAATGCTAATACCTAAAAGCCAAGCTAAGACCTTGGTGCATAAATCAACCTTACTTTAAAATTCAGTAGCAGAAAATATAAAGTCAATACTTAAAAAAAGTACTGTTTCTTATGCTTCATCAGTCATTATAATGTTTATTTATTTATTTATATATGGTTTCCAAATTTGAAAATTCCCCAAAATTTCCAAGCTCAACTTTTTCCGCTCCTTTGCAGCCCCATACCTCACTGGAAAACAAGCCGCAAAATCACGTTTACTCCTACAGCCATTTTAAATTCTCTGTAGTATTTTTGTTTTTAACATTGTTGCGTTTCATTATCTGCCTTTAACATTTCTCTGTTTATTCATTTATTGATCACAGAGCTGCTGTTGTTATTCAGGATTTTTCCCGTTGGGTGTCTTTAATGTTGATTTGTTTGTTCTCCTGTTACGCTGCTCGAACAAATTGCCCCTGGTGGGATTAATAAAGTCTCATCTGAAGTCTGAAAGTCCTGGGATTGGACTACTACTACTACTACTACTACTACTACTACTACTACCACTACCATATTCACCATATTGTGTCGATGAGAGGAGCTGTACTTATTTGAGTCGTACTCGTTTGACGCCTTCTTTCTCTGCTTTACAAATTGTTTCTGTCGCACAAATTTCAACAAAGAATTACGTCATAAACCTCCTTCAGAGTAAAGTATAAAAGTATAAATGTGATAAATTAAAATGAGGCACAAACTAAGAGGAGCACGGTAACAGACGAGGAAGTTGAAGACATAAAAAAGTCGTTGAACTTTATGTCTGAAGAGATAGACCCTTTTCACAATGACCTCAGACAGCTTCCGTTTTGAGACGATGGGATGTATCTTCATTTCCAGTGCTGCTGCTCGCCAGTATGGAATTTACTCGGAGTCTTAAAAATTTGCCAAATATAAGGCTACATGATGTACAGAGATTTGCTGATGAAAATTCACTGACAAAACGGTCAAAACTCAAAAAAGGATATACATTTTTCACTGAAGGTTACTTATTTGATTATGAAGGTAAGTGTTTTGTCTTGTAGCTAAAGCTAGTAGTTGTTAATGCTGTAGCGTTAGCACTATGTCTAACGGGGTGTGCGATAAAACAATATTAGATTATGTTACGATCTAAATGAATGACAGTCTGCTCGTCTGAAAGGCTCACTGCATAGTACTGCAATGAACTTCTAATTAGACCTGAAAAGTCTATTATTTTGTCACAGACTGATCACTACAGCAGAGTCAGTGTTCGAGCACAGAGCTTTACTAAATGAAAATATACTGTAGTACTATCCAGTGGTATTTCCTGATAAGCAGATTGTCAGATATTCAGATAAACTCAGATCATGACATGATCTAACACTGTTTTACAGCGCAGCTCTATCACTTAGCCATGTTGCTAACGCTATCTAGCTACATAACAAAGCACTCACTTCATAATCCAAGTATCCTTCGTTGAAGAATTAATATCCTTTCGCAAGTTTTGAACGTTTTGTGGGTAAATATTCATTTGAAAATCGCTGTATACTGTGTAAACTTGTAAACGGCAATTTGAAAAAAGTCTGGGTGAATTTCTTATGGGAGAAGTGCAGCACCGGAACTGAAGATACATCCCATCGTCTCAAAACGGAAGTTGTCTGACGTGAAAAGGGTCTATTGCAACCATCGCAAAACAGAAAATTAAAATTAAATCTGCAAAAATTCTTCTCTGACAGAGAAGGATGCAACCTTAGAGAAACCTAAACTTTAAACTGAAGCATGTACAGCTCTGTTTCAGTCTGTGCTGTGAAACTGTGGAATAGTTCACCTGAGAAAATTAAGCAAAGCTGTGATATAAAGCAATTTAAGAAGGAATAAAAAAATTGTATTTTAGAATCATAACAAGAGGAGGAGAGGAGGTTCTGGTAGCGCTTCGTATTAACCTTTAAATAGATTTTTTTACTTCCAATATCTTTAAAGGTTTTTACTTTAAACTGACATCACAAAAACACACACACACAGTAAACCTGCGCAAAACTAATATACCAGTAAAAAGAAAGCAAAAAGAAAACAAAAATAAAAATAAGTATTAATTTATAAATGTGAGAATGATCCTTACTTCCCAGTTTCTATAATGTTCAGATATGGTTCCACTGCTTTATAGAGGGAACCTTTAAATAGATTTTTAATTGGAAAAGTGCAATAGTTTTTTTGTTTGTTGTTGTCTGTACTTTATATGATTCAGACAAACTGTGGGAACATGAGCTGTAATTAAGGAGTAGGGCAGATAAGTTTATACTTCCCCCTGCTCCTTTTTGGACGTTGTTGTTTACCGTATTCTTTTGTTATCTATGGTGATGAGTGAAATCAAGTAAAAATGGTGACAGTCTCAAAAGAAATGATATGAAATGAATTTAGTATTTTACTCAAATCCTTCTACTTGTGATGGAAGCGTTTGTATCTGGACGCTCCTTTTGTTCAGAAACTGTCTCCTGCTGACGACCCTGAAGACTCTGGGTCTGGGTCAGTGTTTGGTTTTCAGGGATGGAACTCAGACCAAAGCCTTCTCCTCCAGCTGTGGGTTTAGAGCTCTGTCCACTGGGAACTGTCTCTGTCTGCAGCCAGGAGCCAGAGACAAAAGACTAAACCATGAGAAAGATTATCTGTGTTGTTCTTTTCTCGGGGTTAAAACATCGCAGTCTTATCAACGCTGCAATGTTCAACACAGGAGGAAGTCTGGAACAAATGAAGCAGAGTAGATCCATAAACACAGAATCAGCTCAGCACACTGTTAAATTATAAAAAAACTGAAACTCTGATCATTGCTCCTGAACAGAAAGTTCCTTTTATCAAACAACACCTGGGTTCTCCGGGTTCCTCCTCCCAGCCCGGTCTCAGAAACCTTGGTGTTCTATTTGACCGCTCAATGTTAAAAACTGCTTTTACCATCTGAGAACTATCTCTAAATTAAGTGCAATGTTATCCGTGCTTTTATTTCTTCTCGTTTAGATTATTGTAACTCTCTTTTTACTTGTTTTAACAAATCTGCAGTCACTCGTCTCCAGTCGGACCAGAATTCTGCAGCGAGGCTTTTAACAGGAACCAACAGAAGGTCACACATTACACTGCTTTTATCCTCTTTACAGTGGCTACCTGTCAAAAAGCAGCTGAAGACACTGTTATCCAGACAAGCTTTCAGTTAATTACACTACTCATTGTCCTTATTTACCTGTTTGAACGTTCATAGGTGCTATATAAATAAAGTTTACTTACTACACAGCAGGCTGTAGTGCACTCATTTTGTGAATGAGTCGGACACTCGCTCACTATTTTTAACTCGCTGTTGGTCACGTGACTCTGGTGTCTGTGTAAAAATAAATGTATGTACTCCAGAGATAATGGGTTTGTAAATAAAAATCATCCGTGTGATATTTAACATAAATTATCACTTTAATAAATAAAACAGACTGGATTATTGCAGGTCCTTTGTCTCGTTATGTGAGGAAACTATCTGTGTAAGCTAAGGTGAGCTAACGTTAACAATTTTACAGCGTAACGATTTATTTCAGAGCAGTTTATTCATAAATACGACCTGACAGAAATAAAAACAGCGTTGGTTTTGTTCAGACGTGTTGTATTCAGTTTAAAGTCCTGCTGCCACCGTTCTCTTCTGAAACTCACAGAGCATTCTGCTCTATACTGACCTCTAGTGGTGTAACGATACGTTTTTGCAACAATATGATATGTATCGATTAGAAGTTTTTCGATACGATTCAAGAACGATATTGGCTAGTTTGGAACGATATGATTGGATACGATTCAACACCTTCGTCTCGATAATCGATACAGCAACTTTTTGACAAAAATCATAAAAGTTTACTCTCAAATGTAGCACCGCGGCCGGGGTTGGTTATGTCCAGCAGACAGAGAGCGAAGAAAAGTTTAATATAACATTTTATTTAATTAAAAACACAAAATGTATCTCTAAAAAGTCATATCTGGTTTTATTTTAACATACAAATTTCTAATTTCGATATTTCCGATATCATTGATCGATACTTCATGTGTATCGATATTCACTTCCTAGAAAACGATACAATTCGATACAAGGTCATGTGTATCGATGTAGTTGTCATCATAGGGAAAAAAATCGATACAGTTACTGTATTGTTACAGCCCTACTGACCTCTAGTGACCATCAATGTCCACTACTTTTCAAAATGCATTGTGGGAAATTTTGAGTGCACTATTTTTTATCCACTAGATGTTCAGACACCACTACAGAAAGGAGGGACCTCTGTAGTGCACTATAGAGGGATTAGGGAGGATGTTTGCACTAAAGCCAAGACTCAAAACCACTGAAAACGCTGTAATACATCTGCCAGGCCTGTTGGTGGCGCTGTAACGCTGCCACAGAAACAGAAAACAACACACGAGACATGAGCAGAAACTGGTGCCATGTAAACAGAAGAACTCAGAGGTGAACCTGCGTCTGAGAGGAGCACAAGATTCTGATTTAAAAACCTCAGCAGCGTCTGCCGCCTGGACACCGGGGGGCGCCGCTGAGCTTAGCCTCAGACAGGACCTGACCCACAGAGTGAGACGCAGCTGTGTTGTTGTTGTTGTGTAATGATTTACAGAGGACATATTTCAGCGGGACGTCCCACAGACAGCAATGTGTTTTTATTTCAGTTACATCCATTCTCAAGTCTCACATCTGGATGCACAGCTGCAGGGTTTTATTAGACCTGGTTTAGACCTGGTTTAGACTTGGTTTAGTCCTGGTTTAGTCCTGGTTTAGGCCTGGTTTAGACCTGGTTTAGACCTGGTTTAGACTTGGTTTAGTCCTGGTTTAGTCCTGGTTTAGGCCTGGTTTAGTCCTGGTTTAGTCCTGGTTTAGTCCTGGTTTAGACCTGGTTTAGACCTCGTTCAGACCTGGTTCAGACCTGGTTTAGACCTGGTTTAGACCTGGTTCAGACCTGGTTGAGACCTGGTTTAGACCTGGTTTAGACCTGGTTTAGACTTGGTTTAGTCCTGGTTTAGTCCTGGTTTAGGCCTGGTTTAGTCCTGGTTTAGTCCTTAGTTTAGACCTGGTTTAGTCCTGGTTTAGACCTGGTTTAGTCCTGGTTTAGACTTGGTTCAGACCTGGTTTAGACCTGGTTCAGACCTGGTTGAGACCTGGTTTAGACCTGATTTAGACCTGGTTCAGACCTGGTTCAGACCTGGTTGAGACCTGGTTTAGACCTGGTTCAGACCTGGTTCAGACCTGGTTCAGACCTGGTTTAGACCTGGTTCAGACCTGGTTTAGACCTGGTTCAGACCTGGTTTAGACCTGGTTTAGACCTGGTTTAGACCTGGTTCAGACCTGGTTCAGACCTGGTTCAGACCTGGTTTAGACCTGGTTCAGACCTGGTTGAGACCTGGTTTAGACCTGGTTTAGACCTGGTTTAGACCTGGTTCAGACCTGGTTGAGACCTGGTTTAGACCTGGTTTAGACCTGGTTCAGACCTGATTCAGACCTGGTTCAGACCTGGTTTAGACTTGGTTTAGTCCTGGTTTAGTCCTGGTTTAGGCCTGGTTTAGTCCTGGTTTAGTCCTGGTTTAGTCCTGGTTTAGTCCTGGTTTAGACCTGGTTTAGACCTCGTTCAGACCTGGTTCAGACCTGGTTTAGACCTGGTTTAGTCCTGGTTTAGTCCTGGTTTAGACCTGGTTTATACCTGGTTTAGACCTGGTTTAGACCTGGTTTAGACCTGGTTTAGACCTGGTTTAGTCCTGGTTTAGTCCTGGTTTAGTCCTGGTTTAGACCTGGTTTAGACCTGGTTCAGACCTGGTTCAGACCTGGTTTAGACCTGGTTTAGACCTGGTTCAGACCTGGTTTAGCTGTGATGTATGGATCTGTTAAGGAAGAAGTGCTTCTAAAAAGTCCAGGAACCGGATCTGAAGCCCAAGGTCCAGTCCAAACACCGTCCTGGGACGGCGGTGACGCAGAGGTCATTGTCCTGCAGCCACTGAGCAAACTCAACTGCACAGATAACAATTCACCGTTTGTTCAGAGATCAGCTTTAAACACTGCTCAGCCATAAAACAAAACACAAAAACTCAATTTAAAGCTCCATATTCTGCTTTCCTCAGTTTTTCAGAAACAGTGCTTTAGTGTTTCAGGTTTTATATGAAAATCATGTCTCTGTGGAAAACCTCTTCTGTTGGGAGCTGTTACTGTGACTCTGCAGACAACGCTTGGATTAGGAGTCTGTCGCCCCCTGCTGGCAACGCTGGGGACTGGACAGAGCATAAAAAAATAGTTATTTAGCACAGCTGTTAGCGACATGATGCTAACAGATAGATTTGTGAGCTGATGCTTGGTAGTGACGGAGGTTTAAGGCTGAAATGATCAGAACGAGTCCGGTGACGGTGTCTGGGCTTTAGAAACGCGCAGGAGCACTTCCTGGTTTCACATGAGCTGTGAGACCGAGCGTTTTCAGCTCTGGAGAAGGGCAGCGCCTCAGCATACAGGAATTACTCAGACAGAATACTACTGCAGCTCTGTTTCTGAGGAGATGACATTACATTATTTGGGTACTAAATGTAAAATTAACTAGGCTACAAAAGAAACAACTACTGCCCTGCGCTTGGACCTGGTTTGGACCTGGTTTGGACCTGGTTTGGACCTGGTTTGGACCTGGTTTGGACCTGGTTTGGACCTGGTTTGGACCTGGTTTGGACCTGGTTTGGACCTGGTTTGGACCGGGTTTGGTCTGTGTTTGCGTGGTCCCACTTCAGTCCTGGTTTAGTTTCTTATTTTTTTTTTTTTCTTATTTTTCTTATTTTTGGTTTGGCACTGATCTGTTTCAAAGGTCGGTCATTGGTTTGTTTCTGATTTGGTCCTAATTTAGACCAGGTTTAGTCCTGGTTTAGTCCTGGCTACTACTACTACTACTACTAATACTACTACTGGTACATGCTCCCCACTTTGCCACCATGGTCAAACATATTTTTACTGAGACTTAGTGAAAGATATTACAATGATACTGATAAAAAACTGCAATAAACCCAGTTCCATAACAAGCAGGACACTAAACCGAGAACTGAAAAGAGGTTTAGGGTTGTCCTCCTTCACTGAGGTTCACAGTCGGGGTTTATTTGTCCGTTTCCAAGTCCAGCAGAGGAACTGTAGAAAGTAAAAAGCGCCTGTAGTGAGTGTGCGGCAGAGTCAGAGCTGGGACTGAAGTATTTGTGAGAGCGCGGCAGTAAAAGGCTCCTGGTGGCCTTGGATCGCTCTCTGCTCTCACTGTAACAGCAGCTAACAGCTCACTTCAGCTCAAACCCAGGCTCAACAGAGTCTGAGAGATCTCTGCAGAGCGGGACCCCCCCACAGGAGGCGCTGTTCCCCGGGCGTCTGCTCCGTCCTCAATCTGTGCCCAACGAGTGGCACTTTTACATTTCACTGAGAGCCGTCTCGGAATAAAAGTTGTGACTGACAGAGTTTGGAGCGGTTTAACTCAGACTCAGACACCACCCACTGAGAAGTCCAGACACAGACCAGGTTAAGAACCAAAAGAGCCATAAAAACAGGGCTAAAACAGGGCTAAAACAGGACTAAAGCAGGACTAAAGCAGGACTAAAACAGGGCTAAAACAGGACTAAAACAGGGCTAAAACAGGACTAAAACAGGGGTAAAACAGGGCTAAAACAGGGCTAAAAAAGGGCTAAAACAGGGCTAAAACAGGGCTAAAACAGGACTAAAGCAGGGCTAAAAAAGGACTAAAAGAAGGCTAAACCAGGACTAAAACAGGGCTAAAACAGGGCTAAAACAGGACTAAAGCAGGGCTAAAACAGGACTAAAACAGGCCTAAAACATGGCTAAAACAGGACTAAAACAGGGCTAAAACAGGGCTAAAACAGGGCGAAAACAGGACTAAAACAGGACTAAAACAGGGGTAAAACAGGGCTAAAACAGGGCTAAACCAGGACTAAAACAGGCCTAAAACAGGGCTAAAACAGGGCTAAAACAGGGCTACAACAAGGCTAAAACAGGGCTAAAACAGGGCTAAAACAGGACTAAAACAAGGCTAAAACAGGACGAAAACAGGACTAAAACAGGGCTAAAACAGGACTAAAACAGAACTAAAACACAGCTAAATCAGGACTAAGCCAGGACTAAACCGGGTCTTAACCAGGTCTAAAGCAGGGCTCAACCAGGACCAAAAAATCTAGAACTAAAACGGGATGAACCAATCAAGGACCAAACCAAGACTAAAACTAGGTCAAACCCTTGATTAAACCAGGAATAAACCAGGTCTAAAGCAAGGCTAAACCAAGACTAAACCCAGGAATAAACCAGGTCCCCAAACTAAGACCACTCTAGAACCCAAACGAGAACCAACCAAAGGCTAAACCAGGTCCAAACCTCGATCAAACCAGGTCTAAAGTATATAAACCAGGACTCTACCTCAGTCTGATAAAGTTTTTTTTCATTGATAATGTTTTAACCGAGCCTCAAGGCCATGTTGTGTTTTTCTGTCATGAATTAACCAGAATCAGTCTTTAATGAGTCTTTGGTTTGATCCAGAGCCAGAACAAACCTCTCCAGGCCGGTTCCTCTGGGTTAAGTTTTAATGATTAAGTGTCTTTGAGAGTCTCAGAGGGTAAAACATCACACAGTAACTCTTCCAGGAAACAACTACAACGGGATTTTACCGATGCTAGAGCTAAAATAAAACAAAAAATGCTAAGATGCAGGTTAATGTTTAAACTTAACCTGAGCCATTATCTGTGTTTACATTTTATCAACTGGAACAAAATGCACCAAAGACGACGGCCAGAGTTTAGTCCTGGTCCCGTCCTTTAGTCTCGCTCATATTTTGGTCCCGCTGTGGTCTCTCGTCCCCTGAGAGCAGCTCGTGTTTCTGATAATGACAGCGACGATCAGGCCTCTCCAGATCAAACTGTGGTGAGCGTGCGTGGGCTCTGATTGGCCCAGGGGCATGTCATGTGACCCGCCCCCTCCAGCTGTTTCAGGGGGGAAACCTCATCAAACGCTGCAGAGAGGTACTGGTTTCACTAAAGTGGGACCGGCCCCGGGACGAATACTGACTCAGGAGCTGCTAGATCAGGGGCACCGTATTTTCTGGATTATAAGTCACATCGGACAAAAAATGCATCATGAAGAGGAAAAAACATAAGCATAGTTGCATTTATTTAAAAATGTGTAACACTCACACAACAGCGCAAATAATTATCAAAAGAAAAGTTCTGGAAATAGTGACAATTTACCAATGTTATGTTATTTTTAAATATTAACAACCAAAAAACAACAAAGGCAGAGACAGTTTAACTCACAAAATTATTATTATTATTATTATTATTATTATTATTATTATTATGCTAAAGCAGACAAAATACGACCTGAGCAAGAATCACCTGCAGGTTCTTTAATGCACGTTAGTTCATAGAACACAGGCATCCAAAACTTAATCCAAAGGAAATCCAAAAGATGGTCTGTACAAATCCCAAACGTAAAGTCAAATCCTGAAATAAATCCTGAAAATAGAGACCTGTTTAGTCCTGGTTTAGTCCTGGTTTAGTCCTGGCTTAGTCCTGGTTTAGTCCTGGTTTAGTCCTGGTTTAATCCTGGTTTAGTCCTGGTTCAGTCCTGGTTTAGTCTTGGGTTAGTCCTGGTTTAGTTCTGGTTTAGTCCTGGTTTAGTCCTGGGTTAGTCCTGGCTTAGTCCTGGTTTAATCCTGGTTTAGTCCTGGTTTAGTCCTGGTTTAGTCCTGGGTTAGTCCTGGCTTAGTCCTGGTTTAGTCATGGGTTAGTCCTGGTTCAGTCCTGGTTTAGTCTTGGGTTAGTCCTGGTTTAGTTCTGTCTGAGTGGAGGGGGAAGCGTCCTCTGGGTTTGTTCTGTTTTTTCCGCTCGATGAGTTCTGAACAAAGACAAACAGCTCTGAACAGGACTGACCCCAGACACTCGGGACCCCCCCTAATACCACCCCACCCCAACAATGCCCCTCTGGTACCCCCCTCATGCCCCCCTGTCCTCTGGTACCCCCCTCATGCCCCCCGTCCCATTACTGTGACTCTCCTCCTCTCAGGACATCAGCTGCTTGGTAGTGACGGAGGTTTAAGGCTGAAATGATCAGAACGAGTCCGGTGACGGTGTCTGGGCTTTAGAAACGCGCAGGAGCACTTCCTGGTTTCTACGTAGAGCTGTGAGACCGAGCGTTTTCAGCTCTGGGGAAGGGCAGTGCCTCAGCATACAGGATTACTCAGACCCAATACTACTGCAGCTCTGTTTCTGAGGAGGAGGAAACATTAGAACGGAATTACACAGGTGACTAAACCAGGACTAAACCAGGACTAAACCAGGACTAAACTAGGACTAAACCAGGACTAAACCAGGACTAAACCAGGACTAAACCAGGACTAACCCAGGACTAACCCAGGACTAAGCCAGGACTAAACCAGGACTAAACCAGGACTAAACCAGGACTAAACCAGGACTAAACTAGGTCTAAACCAGGACTAAACCAGGACTAAACCAGGACTAAACCAGGACTAAACCAGGACTAAACCAGGACTAAACTAGGTCTAAACCAGGACTGAACCAGGACTAAACCAGGACTAAACCAGGACTAACCCAGGACTAACCCAGGACTAAGCCAGGACTAAACCAGGACTAAACCAGGACTAAACCAGGACTAAACCAGGACTAAACTAGGTCTAAACCAGGACTAAACCAGGACTAAACCAGGACTAAACCAGGACTAAACCAGGACTAAACCAGGACTAAACTAGGTCTAAACCAGGACTGAACCAGGACTAAACCAGGACTAAACTAGGACTAAACCAGGACTAAACCAGGACTAAACCAGGACTAAACCAGGACTAACCCAGGACTAACCCAGGACTAAGCCAGGACTAAACCAGGTCTAAACCAGGACTAAACCAGGACTAAACTAGGTCTAAACCAGGACTAAACCAGGACTAACCCAGGACTAAACCAGGACTAAACCAGGACTAAACCAGGACTAAACCAGGACTAAACCAGGACTAAACCAGGACCTTTGGTGTGCTGTAAATCTCTGGATAAAAACACGTTGCTGTTCCTCTGAGAGTGAGCTGGAAAATGGAGCGTTTCTGTCGCTGCAGCAGAGGAAAGACACGCTCCCTCTGGACTTGAGCATCAGAGTTTACTGAGACACGGGACAGGAGGACAACAAGAGACATGTCCAGGTGAGGAGCGTCTCTAAATGTCCTCAGACACCTGTCCAGGTGAGGAGCGTCTCTAAATGTCCTCAGACACCTGTCCAGGTGAGGAGTGTCTCTAAATGTCCTCAGACACATGTCCAGGTGAGGAGTGTCTCTAAATGTCCTCAGACACATGTCCAGGTGAGAGTGTCTCTAAATGTCCTCAGACACCTGTCCAGGTGAGAGTGTCTCTAAATGTCCTCAGACACATGTCCAGGTGAGAGTGTCTCTAAATGTCCTCAGACACCTGTCCAGGTGAGGAGCGTCTCTAAATGTCCTCAGACACCTGTCCAGGTGAGAGTGTCTCTAAATGTCCTCAGACACCTGTCCAGGTGAGAGTGTCTCTAAATGTCCTCAGACACCTGTCCAGGTGAGGAGCGTCTCTAAATGTCCTCAGACACCTGTCCAGGTGAGGAGTGTCTCTAAATGTCCTCAGACACCTGTCCAGGTGAGGAGTGTCTCTAAATGTCCTCAGACACCTGTCCAGGTGAGGAGTGTCTCTAAATGTCCTCAGACACCTGTCCAGGTGAGGAGCGTCTCTAAATGTCCTCAGACACCTGTCCAGGTGAGGAGCGTCTCTAAATGTCCTCAGACACCTGTCCAGGTGAGGAGCGTCTCTAAATGTCCTCAGACACCTGTCCAGGTGAGGAGCGTCTCTAAATGTCCTCAGACACCTGTCCAGGTGAGGAGTGTCTCTAAATGTCCTCAGACACCTGTCCAGGTGAGGAGTGTCTCTAAATGTCCTCAGACACCTGTCCAGGTGAGAGTGTCTCTAAATGTCCTCAGACACCTGTCCAGGTGAGAGTGTCTCTAAATGTCCTCAGACACCTGTCCAGGTGAGAGTGTCTCTAAATGTCCTCAGACACCTGTCCAGGTGAGAGTGTCTCTAAATGTCCTCAGACACCTGTCCAGGTGAGAGTGTCTCTAAATGTCCTCAGACACCTGTCCAGGTGAGGAGTGTCTCTAAATGTCCTCAGACACCTGTCCAGGTGAGGAGTGTCTCTAAATGTCCTCAGACACCTGTCCAGGTGAGAGTGTCTCTAAATGTCCTCAGACACCTGTCCAGGTGAGAGTGTCTCTAAATGTCCTCAGACACATGTCCAGGTGAGAGTGTCTCTAAATGTCCTCAGACACCTGTCCAGGTGAGGAGTGTCTCTAAATGTCCTCAGCTCAGGTCTATAGTTGCGACCTCTCAGTGTAATAAGTGGAAGAAGATAAACAAATGAATGAGTACTACAGTAACTGGAATGAGTACTACAGTAATTGGAATGAGTACTACAGTAATTGGAATGAGTACTACAGTAATTGTACTTTAACTCGAGTACTGTTTTGAACCAAACCTTGTTCTGCTTTAGGAGCTTTACTGGAGTTTAGTTTCACTTCTGCAAAATACACAACCATTCCCTCAGCTATTCTTCTTTTTCTACTCTCTTAACAGTAATAGTAGTATTACACAGTAGTAGTAGTAGTAGTAATGGTAGTAGTAGTAGTATCATGCAGTTGTGTTGGATACAGAGCCAGTGAAAGCGTCTGAGTTGCTTGTTTTTGTAGTAGTAGTACTTGTGCAGTAGTCGTAGTATTACGCAGTAGTATCCAGTATTCTGCAGCAGTAGTAGTAGTAGTAGTATTCTGTAGTAGTAGTAGTAGTAGTATTGTGCAGTATTATTCAGTATTATGCAGTAATAATATAGTGCAGTAGTAGTGTTGTTGTTGAATACAGAGGCAGTGAAAGCATCTGAGCTGCTGTTTAACTTTGTAGTAAATAGTAGTACTCTGCAGTAGTAGTAGCAGTAGTAGTAGTAGTAGTAGTAGTAATAGTAGTGGTAGTAGTAGTAGTAGTAGTAGTAGTAGTAATAGTAGTGGTAGTAGTAGTAGTAGTAGTAGCAGTAGCAGTAGTAGTAGTAGTAGTAGTAGTAGTAGTAGTAGTAGCAGTAGTAGTAGTAGCAGTAGCAGTAGTAGTAGTAGTAGTAGTAGTAGTAGTAGTAGTAGTAGTAGTAGTACTGTGCACAGATCCATACAGAGGCAGTAAAAGTGTCTGAGTTTCTGTTTAACTTGAATCCAAACATCAGCTCCAGGAAAAACAAACGTCTTCCTCCTGAGCTCACTTCTGCTTTCACTTCCTCCTGAAAATTTCACCAAACAAAACCAAAACTGCTGCTCACGGCTCACTTCTCATAAAGCAACACCTTTCATTAAAATATCTGAAAGTCCAAAGGTGGAAATAAAACCTGACATGCTTGAAAAAATAACTCTTTTTAGTAATAAATGAAATGACCAGGTTTGCACATATTTCTCTACAAAGCCATTTTAAATAAATCACTTTTTTATTTAACATCACTTTTAAACTTAGAACCTGCACAAAACTCTTTAAATCTCTTTTAAATTATGTTTTATATTTAATAATAATAATAATAATAATAATAATAATAATAATAATAATAACAATAATGAGTAGGGCTGCGCAATATATCGTGATATCAGCAAACAAAATATTGATATCACAATGAATCGAAATCGAATCAAACTTTTGCAATTTAGCAAATCACAAAGTCTGCAGTTATCAAGGAGAAAAAATATCCCGTCCTTAATCTGTACACACTGCAAAAAATCAATATCTACATTGGTTAAAATTAGGGCTGCGCAATATATATCGCAAAATTATCGTTATCGCAATATCAGCAACTGCAATATCTGTATCAGCAAGAATCTAAATATATCACAATAACACTGTGGTCTTCCATCTGACAGAGATTTACACTGAAGAATCATTTTCCACCAGAGCCTTAAAAGAACATGTGTTGTGACTAAATAAAAATGTTTAAAAAGTCCAGTTTTAGTGGGAATTTAATTAATTTAGTCACAGCTTAGCCTTGTTTTATTCCTGGTTTAGTCTGTGTTAAGTTTTGATTTTGTTGCTGTTTTGACTTGTAAATACAGGAACTTACATTTTTGTGAAATGTAGTGAATTTAACTTACTATGTTCCAAAAGTAGGCTCTATTTTCAAATATCGCAATAATATCGTTATTTTCAACATAGTTATTGAATATCACATGTTTTCTCCATATCCTGCATTAAAATGACTTGAATTCTGATTATTAATCTTAATTCAAGCTCTTTTTAGTAGATTAGATTTATTTACTTATTAAGTTATTCCTAGATTATTTGACTTGTTTTAAGTTATTTCTTCTGTTTCAAGCCATTTTTTCTTATTTCAAGCAAACTTATGTCCATGGTGTAAGTGCAGTTTTCTTACCCCATGATCAGTTTGCTTTCTTTTGTTAAATTCAAGTGATTTTGACTGATGTAGATTTTTATTTTGGATGAGCTCAGCAGTGAATATTTCAGCAAATGCTTCAAATGAGCATTGATTTTACAAAATATCGCAAATCTAATCGCAGCTGCAATGTCTCGTAGAAAAATCGCAGTTAGATATTTATTCAAAATGGTTGAGCCTTGTGGTCCACAGATGTTGTTCCATCAGAGCCTTCAATGAAAATGTGTTGTGACCAAAAAAAGATACTTTAAAAGCCCAGATTTAGTCGTATTTTCATTAATTTGGTCACATTTCCTCCTGGTTTATCATAATAATAATAAAAATACTACTACTAATACTCTAACCATCACAGAATCACACTCGCACACTCACACAGCAGCGACAGGCCCAAGGACACAACGGCAGAATGATCCGTGTGTGAGCTGGACTCTGTCACTTCGCTCTGCAGATGCATTAACAGTGCTTTCTGCTCACTACGCCCCCTGCAGGTGACCACGAGACATCATTCCATCAGTTTCATCGTCACTGCTGCACACGCTCCGCAGACAAAACGAGAAAACGTTTCTCTAAGACAGCACTGGTGAGTTTTTATAAATAAAACCAATATTAGCATGATATTTAAGAGCATAGGAAGAATAATAAATAACAAATACTACAGAATAAAATCCCCATACAAAAACAGATAAATGCCATTTAAAAAAAAGAGTTAAGGTTTGTAATTTACGCTTTGCCCAAATCCATTTAGAGCAATAACCGATAATATCCTGTTGGTCAGATTCACTCAACTTTAGTTTGAATGAAATAAACTGAAGGAAATAATAGAAAACACTACTTTTTTTTTTGAGAATTTATAAAAACTGAGTTATCTGCTTTTGCAAATGAACTTCAATTGTCTCTGTTTAGCGTCCAAAAGCAGCAGCAGCAGTGATTATAATCAAAACTACGATTAAGCAAAAAACACTGTAAAAATACAACTGGCATCTGCTCCAACAACACTTCATTAAACTGCTTTATTATTTTCATTTCTGACTTGGTTTTGAACATTTGAGAATCTGCCTGCTCCACAGTTCTTCTCTGCTCCCATCACCAGCGCCTCCTGCCCACTACTCCCCCTGCAGGTGATGACTGGACTGAATTAATTAACCCCCAAAAAACTACACAGAGTCCATTTTAGCACCGCAGCCGCTGCTGCTGCTGCTCCGGCCTCGCCTCGCGCTGCCTTTAACACAGGTTTGGGGCCCCCTCTCTGCCCCCTTCTCTCTCCCGACAACATCCCCCAAATCTAACCCCGTCTTCGCCTTTTTTTTTTTTTTCTCCCACCACAAAATGACTACCATCTGAGGAATCCTTTAGCCCTCAGACAGTGGCACAGTTTAACCCAAAAAATGCGCACACAAGCGTTACGAGCGTGCCAAAAATAAGCTAACATCGAGTCTACGGTGGCCCCGAGTGCGCTAACCCAACAGCCCGAGCACAAATCTCCTGTTTCCACTGCGTAAAAGCTTTGCGTAACGCGCTTTTGTCTGGAGCTGGTCAACGGAGGGCGCAGGAAGCAGGTTTTTTGGGTCCGAGGTGATGCTGCTGCCGGACCCTGCGCATCCTCCGTCCCGTGTGCACGCAGCAGGACGGGACGCGCACAGCCACGCCACTCACCAGTCGGTGTGGGAGCCCTCGTCGATCACGTCCTGGTACGCCGTGAGCAGCGCCAGGCGGTTCTTGCTGAGGTTGACGGCCATAGCTCTGCGGCGCGAGGACAAGTCCGGCGGTATCCGAGAGGGAGCGCACCCGGGCTGGGACTGGGGCACGAGCTGGGGAGGAGAGAGAGAGAGGGAGAGGAGAGGCTGGTCCCGGAGCAGGGGAGGGGGGGAGGAGCAGAGGAGGAGACAAAGGGACAGAGGGAGAGAGAGAGAGAGAGAGGAGCAGGGTCCTAGCGCCGGACTCAGCTGCAAGGATTTAAAACTCAACAAGGTTTTAGTCCTGGTTTAGGCCTGGTTTTTCAGCCTTGTGTTAGCCCAGGTTTAGTCTTGGTTTAACCCTGGTTAAGTCCTGGTTTTCCCCTGGTTTTAGTCTGGTTTTAGCCATGATTAATACCTGCTTTAGCCCTTGCTCTAGTCCTTGTTTTGTCTCATTTTTAGTCGTGTTAAGGCCTGGTTTAGTCCTTGTTTTATCCCAGTTTTATCCCTTGTGTAGACCTGTTTTCAGTCTTGTTTCAGCTCTGGTTTAATCCTGGTTTAGTTCTGGTTTAGCCCTAGTTTTAGTCCTATTTTAATCTGGTTTTAGCCATGATTAATACCTGGTTTAGCCCTTGTTCTAGTCCTTGTTTTGTCTAATTTTGGGACAGTTTTAGTCCTGTTAAGGCCTGGTTTAGTCCTTGTTTTATCCCAGTTTTATCCCTTGTGTAGACCTGTTTTTAGTCTTGTTTCAGCTCTGGTTTAATCCTGGTTTATTCCTAGTTCTAGCCCAGTTCTAGCCCTGGTTTATACCTGTTTCAGTCCTTGTTTAGGCCCAGTTTCAATTCTGTTCTAGTCCAGTTCCAGCCCAGTTCTAGCCCAGTTCTAGTCCAGTTCTAGTCCAGTTCTAGCCCAGTTCTAGCCCAGTTCTAGCCCTGGTTTAGTCCCAGTTCTAGCCCAGTTCTGGCCCAGTTCTAGTCCAGTTCTAGCCCAGTTCTAGTCCAGTTCTAGTCCAGTTCTAGCCCAGTTCTAGCCCTGGTTTAGTACCAGTTCTAGCCCAGTTCTAGTCCAGTTCTAGTCCAGTTCTAGCCCAGTTCTAGTCCAGTTTTAGTCCAGTTCTGGCCCAGTTCTAGCCCAGTTCTAGTCCAGTTCTAGCCCAGTTCTAGTCCAGTTCTAGTCCAGTTTTAGTCCAGTTCTGGCCCAGTTCTAGCCCAGTTCTAGCTCTGGTTTAGTCCTATAGGTCTAGTCCAGTTCTAGTCCAGTTCTAGTCCAGTTCTAGCTCAGTTCTAGTCCAGTTATAGCCCAGTTCTAGTCCAGTTCTAGTCCAGTTCTAGTCCAGTTCTAGCCCAGTTCTAGCCCTGGTTTAGTCCCAGTTCTAGTCCAGTTCTGGCCCAGTTCTAGCCCAGTTCTAGCCCTGGTTTAGTCCCAGTTTTAGCCCAGTTCTAGTCCAGTTCTAGTCCAGTTCTAGCCCAGTTCTAGTCCAGTTCTAGTCCAGTTCTAGCCCAGTTCTAGCCCTGGTTTAGTCCCAGTTCTAGCCCAGTTCTAGTCCAGTTCTAGTCCAGTTCTAGCCCAGTTCTAGTCCAGTTTTAGTCCAGTTCTGGCCCAGTTCTAGCCCAGTTCTAGTCCAGTTCTAGTCCAGTTCTAGCCCAGTTCTAGTCCAGTTTTAGTCCAGTTCTGGCCCAGTTCTAGCCCAGTTCTAGCTCTGGTTTAGTCCTATAGGTCTAGTCCAGTTCTAGTCCAGTTCTAGCTCAGGTCTAGTCCAGTTCTAGTCCAGTTCTAGTCCAGTTCTAGTCCAGTTCTAGCCCAGTTCTAGCCCTGGTTTAGTCCCAGTTCTAGTCCAGTTCTGGCCCAGTTCTAGCCCAGTTCTAGTCCAGTTTTTGTCCAGTTCCAGCCCAGTTCTATCCCTGGTTTAGTCCCAGTTCTAGTCCAGTTCTGGCCCAGTTCTAGCCCAGTTCTAGTCCAGTTTTTGTCCAGTTCCAGCCCAGTTCTATCCCTGGTTTAGTCCCAGTTCTAGTCCAGGTCCGGTCCAGTTCCAGCCCAGTTCTAGCCCAGTTCTAGCCCAGTTCCAGTCCAGTTCTAGCCCTGGTTTAGTCCCAGTTCTAGCCCTGGTTTAGTCCCAGTTCTAGTCCAGTTCCAGTCCAGTTCTAGCCCTGGTTTAGTCCCAGTTCTAGTCCAGTTCCAGTCCAGTTCTGGCCCTGTCCCGGGTCAGTCCCATGCTTGTGTATGACTGAGGTATGTGGCGTGGTGCCAACCTGGGGTCCACTGTTTAAAAAGGGGCACGGTCTCCAGGGGCAACCACCGCCGTCGCCGTCGACAACGGGAGAAAAAAACATAAAAAATAAAAGAGAAAAACGAGAAAAGGGCAGAGGCAGAAATGTCAGGTCCTCCAGGAGACTCTCAGTACAGAGACTGGACCTGGACCTGGACCTGGACCTGGACCTGGACCTGGACCAGAGCATCTCCATCTGACAGAGCCCAGAGAGACTTCACTGCATTTAGAACCATAGACCAGCAGGATTTAGACCTGATTTAATCCTGGTTTAGACCTGGTGTAGTCCTGGTTTAGTCCTGGTTTAGTTCTGGCTTTGTCTCCCGTAACCTTAACACCTCAGCAGGGCTCCAGACCGTCCCGAAACGTTCCAAAAACCAGGCTCAACCGTCCCAAAGTGAATGTTTACTGTCCTTTTACTGCTGTGTATATAACATTCTTGTAGTGTTTGTACGTTTTCCTTTTTCTTGCTCTTACTCTCGTCTCTTGTTCCTTGTGTTTTCTTCTCAAACTCAGACTAAAGCTGTGTAAACTGACTCAGAGCCGTCCTCTCCTGTGTCAGTCTCTGTCTCCGTCTCTGTCTCTGTCGTCTCTCGGTCCAAACCTAAATATAACCGTGTTCCTCTTGTCGTCTGAGCGCTGTGTAATCACTGTCGCGGCTCAGAGCTCACTGCGACACTAAACTGCTCACTTCTGGGGAATTAAAAATGAAAACGTCAACTTCAAACTGGGATTAGACTCGGAGCTGAGAGCAGAATATGACTGGAGGTTTAATCCAGCTAACGATCCGACGTCTGTGTGAACAGAATCAGGTCAAAGGTGCTTTTACTGAGAAGAAACAAGGTTAAAGATGGCAAAGAAACTGTAATGTGACACTGTGGAGGTTTAGCCCTGGTTTAGTCCTGGTTTGGAGTTGGTTTAGTCCTGGTTTGGAGTTGGTTTAGTCCTGGTTTAGTCCTGGTCTGGAGTTGGTTTAGTCCTGGTTTGGAGTTGGTTTAGTCCTGGTTTGGAGATGGTTTAGTCCTGGTTTGGAGATGGTTTAGTCCTGGTTTGGAGTTGGTTTAGTCCTGGTTTGGAGATGGTTTAGTCCTGGTTTGGAGATGGTTTAGTCCTGGTTTGGAGATGGTTTAGTCCTGGTTTGGAGTTGGTTTAGTCCTGGTTTGGAGATGGTTTAGTCCTGGTTTGGAGATGGTTTAGTCCTGGTTCGGAGATGGTTTAATCCTGGTTTGGAGATGGTTTAGTCCTGGTTTGGAGTTGGTTTAGTCCTGGTTTGGAGATGGTTTAGTCCTGGTTTGGAGTTGGTTTAGTCCTGGTTTGGAATTGGTTTAGTCCTGGTTTGGAGTTGGTTTAGTCCAGTTCTATCCCAGGTTTAATCCTGGTTTAGCCCTTTCTAAAGTTTAAATTCAGAGCCGGAACTATCACTCACATTTTTTATGGTTTTAATAATTACTTTATTTCCATCCAGACGCCCAGACTTCCCTCTTCCGGGACACTTCCTCCCGCTTTTCCAGGTGTATCCAAAGGCGTTGCCAAGCTGAGAGACACTGTCCCTCCAGCGGGTCCTAGGTCTAACCTGAGGCCTCCTCCTGGTGGGACATAAACACGTCCAGAAGGTTTCAGAAACAGAGGAGGAGCGGCTCTACACCGAGTTCCTCCAAGGTTGACTGAGCTCCTCCCCCGATCTCTAAAGCTGGGGACACACTCCAGGATTTTCTCAGTGGTTACAGATTCTGAAAAGACCAGGAGCTCACACTAACGACTGGTTTCAGCAGATTTAGTTCTGACGACTGAAAGACT
This sequence comes from Bostrychus sinensis, assembly GCA_020698575.1. Classification (NCBI taxonomy): domain Eukaryota; kingdom Metazoa; phylum Chordata; class Actinopteri; order Gobiiformes; family Eleotridae; genus Bostrychus; species Bostrychus sinensis. The sequence continues at coordinate 737,908 of CM036244.1, read as the reverse complement.
GCGCCTCACACACTACAAGATCTGCTGAGGCCGCGACTGACGCCAAACAAACACAAATGGTAAACGGTAAACAAACATGGAGCTACCTGGGTCGCTGTTGCCGTTGTGTACGCAGAAAGGAAAGAAAAAACATCTATGTATCCAGTTTCACTTGGGTAGCATTCAACTTTCTTCGGTGTTTGCCATCGTTGTTTATGTTTTCTTCTTCTTTTTCAAATTTCCGCTTATATTTTCCTGCTGGTTCCTGTTGCATCGTCTTCGTTCTCTGACGATATTTCCTGTGTCCCATCAGCTGTTTTTCATCGGCCGCTGGACTCCATGAATTCCCAGTTGGATGTAAACGTCCCACACTACAGGAGTGCGGTCCAGAGTCGGTGTTTGATTGCTTGCGACTGAGGTCAGGCCGGGTTTTTGCGCCGATTCAAGTCTGAACATCACACACTAACGGATTTCAGGGCCGACTGCTGATTAAGATTCCCTGCAGCAGTGTTGGTACAGACTCGGCACAACTGTGAATTGTTATAAAATCGGGCAAAAAAATCGTGTAGTGTGTCCCCAGCTTAAGGAAGCTTCCAGCCGCCCTGCAGAGGAAACTCATTTCGGCCGCTTGCATCCGGGATCTTGTCTTTTACTCCTGACACAGGTGAGAGTAGGAACGTAGATCCAGAGCTTCATCTTCTGGTTCAGCTCCTTCTTCACCACAACACACCGCTACAACGATCTCTGCATCTCACAGAAGCAGAAGATGATCTCCTCTCAGAAATAACCAAGACAGCTGTGGCTTATACAGAGAGAATGGAATAACTTGTCTCTGATTAACGGCGTTTAGGTCTTTCCTTCGTCTCCTGTTGGTTCTGCTGAAGTCCTCGTTGTTGTTCAGTCCTCTGTGGGATTTTTGTCTTGGTCCTGTTTCCATTTTAACAACAGTAAAGTCCCACTGACGTCCCACGTAACCACCACATTCAAACAAACCCACTTTTTCTTTCACAAGTCTTTGTACAACTGGCTTCTGCTGCTGTCCCCACTCACAAATAAGGACAGAGCTGTTCACAATACACAGGATTCTGGAGTTTTATGGCAAAAACGGCAAGAATCCACCATGTTTGTTTGGGTCAGAGCTGCACTGCTTACGTCCTGTTCTTCATTTCTCTTCCTGTGATAGTTCTTTCCATTGAAACTAAATTTGAGCAAAGAGATACCAGATAGGGCTTTTGCTATTTTTCAGTCTTCTAACAGACGCTCGCAAAGACGTTAACTGGCTAACGGTAGATAAACAAAAACTCCACATATTGCTCTACCTCTGTGGTAATTTTTGTGTATTTATGCTAAGTGTTTATAAAATAATCATGATATGAAAATAATTTTGAGAGGGAAATGCGCAGGGAACGCTCAGGTCACACTCGGGCGACGTTCTTTCAGTGATCTTAGTGTTTTTGTAGCTAACTTTGTCCGTCTTATTATTTTCCCATAATCCAAAGCCCATAATCTTATTTTGAAAGACGGAAACAAGGCACCGGGTGTGAAAATTTGTTAACGTAAATATCCCAGCCTTAAATTAGAGCCGAAAAATCCAACAAATAAGGCTGAAAAAGCCAGAAAGGTGAGCGTCTGATATTGGAACTTCCGTGTCCGACTCAGGGCCATAGCACTGCCGAGCTTAAACCTCGGACAAAAGCGTTATTTCATACGGCCGCAATAAAATATTTGTAAAAGAAACTATTCAACAAATATATCGTTATAAACGTAAGAAAATGTACTTTTATTTTATACAATTTGCATTAATGATAATAAATGAGCGACTTTATGACTTGCTGAAGATAAAAAAGTAATAGAATTTTAGCTGAAAGTGTCCGACTCAGGACACACATACGTTAATCGTTTCGGAGTAAAACCAAAAGAGACGTCTTATTATGAAGAGAGTTTAAATCCAGAGGTAAAATGGAGCGTTAAAGACATTTTGGATCACTGTTACCAACTTTAGGAAACAAAAATCAGCCTGAATCACAGATCTGGGGGATTCACACAGGACTGGTATCAGAGGACGTCTGTGTTGGACGAAATATGGTCGGTAATTTTCGGGGGAATTTTTACAGACATTTTTACAGACACGGATGATTCACACGGGATAAAAATCACAGATGACATCGGCGATGATTACGAATTACTGGCAGTCCCTGGGTAAAAGGGCGAATAGGACTTAAGTCAGAATTTGCCAGGGGTGTGAATGATTTCGGGCTTCGCTGTAGCTGCTCCTGACCAGGATTGTGTCTCAGATCTGGAGAAGGCACTTCCACTGACCCTGGAAGATCTCTATGTGGACAACACAGTGCAGAGTCAGATTACTGCAGGAGATAATGGCAGTAAGTTCTTCTGCTTCAGTGGAAGGCGTAACGGCAGAAGCAGTGGCAGAGCCCGGACCTCCTCACGGTTCCCTCAGGATCCACAAACTGAGCCAGAGATGGCCCCAGAGAGGTCTGAGTCTGAGTCGGAGCGTTTCCTGTCCGGGGCAGACCTCACGGCTCTGGTATGTTCCTCTGTTCTCCTGCGCAGGATTCTTTAGCTCTTACACAGCGTCTAACCCCATCAGGAACGACTCGTGAGAAGCGTAAATACTGAGGAGTAATTTACAGCTGCCCTGGAAAACAGTGGCTCATAAACACACGGCTGGTACTAAACAAAAACAGCACCGTGTCAGTGATATTTGTAAAAAACCTATAAAGATAGATCGGTCCAGTGTGTTCCTGGGAGAAGTAGACGTGGACTTTGTGGAGGAGTTCAAGAATCCCAGGATCGAACTGGAGCCAACACTTTCATTTACCCCTTGTTTTATTGTTTTTATAACTTTGCAGTGGTTCTTTTCTCTTTTCAGCTGTGTATTTTATCGCTAATGTTGATTTTCTAAACATAAATCTAATATTCCTTCATGTGTCCTCAGCACAAAACATCACAAAACGTATACATTCTTATTTTTTTTTCTTATTTTGCATAAATCTTTCAATGATCATTAATAGCAACTATTTAATTATTAGCATCTAGCAATAGCATCTCAGTTTTTAGTAAACACACACAAAAATGAAATATTTGTAATAAAAAATCTAAAAAATCCACTTTGCATTGAGAATATTTCTCCATGCAAAGTGGATTTTTTAGAGGATTATTACAGCTTTAGTTTTGTCAGAGATCAACACTGATTTCGATGTTTGGGGACTTTTTTTTTTATGGATTTTAATGGGAGTTGGTTTTTAGAGCACAGGGAAAAAAATGACCCCTAAAAATAAAGGTTGCTTGGTGATCTCCGTCCAGTTCTCGCAGATGTCGTTGGTCCTCGCCTCCATCTGTTCTCCTTTAAAAGAAAGAAAATCCATCTCAGATCAATACTGAGCTCCAGGACAAACACCTGCTCTGCTCTGAGGTCACTTCCTGTTTCTTTAAGAGTCTCTTTAAGAACAATAGACACTGGAGCAGCAGGAGTCCGGTCTGCAGAGTCCGGTCTGCAGAGTCCGGTCTACAGAGTCCGGTCTGCAGAGTCCGGTCTGCAGAGTCCGGTCTGCAGAGTCGGTCTACAGAGTCCGGTCTGCAGAGTCCGGTCTGCAGAGTCCGGACTCCTGAGGGCTTGATTTACAAACATCTGCTCTGTAAAACATCTGGATTCTTAAAAATAAAATGACTTCAGAATAAAAGCCTTGGTTAGATCGGTCGTTATCTTTAACATCGGTTTGTTCTGTGAGGGAGCTTCAGTCCCAAGCCCGGATAAAAACCAGGACTAAACCAGGACTAAACCAGGACTAAACTAGGACTAAACCAGGACTAAACTAGGACTAAACCAGGTCTAAACCAGGACTAAACCAGGACTAAACCAGGACTAAACCAGGACTAAACTAGGACTAAACCAGGACTAAACCAGGACTAAACCAGGACTAAACCAGGATTAAACCAGGACTAAACCAGGACTAAACCAGGACTAAACTAGGACTAAACCAGGACTAAACCAGGACTAAACCAGGACTAAACCAGGACTAAACTAGGACTAAACCAGGACTAAACTAGGACTAAACCAGGATTAAACCAGGACTAAACCACAACAAAACCAGGACTAAACCAGGTCTAAACCAGGACTAAACTAGGACTAAACCAGGTCTAAACCAGGACTAAACCAGGACTAAACTAGGACTAAACTAGGACTAAACCAGGACTAAACCAGGACTAAACCAGGACTAAACCAGGTCTAAACCAGGACTAAACCAGGACTAAACTAGGACTAAACCAGGACTAAACCAGGACTAAACTAGGACTAAACCAGGACTAAACCAGGACTAAACTAGGACTAAACCAGGACTAAACCAGGACTAAACTAGGACCAAACCAGGACTAAACCAGGACTAAACCACAACAAAACCAGGACTAAACCAGGACTAAACTAGGACTAAACCAGGACTAAACCAGGACTAAACCAGGACTAAACCACAACAAAACCAGGACTAAACCAGGACTAAACTAGGACTAAACCAGGTCTAAACCAGGACTAAACTAGGACTAAACCAGGACTAAACCAGGTCTAAACCAGGTCTAAACCAGGACTAAACCAGGACTCAACCAGGACTAAACCAGGTCTAAACCAGGACTAAACCAGGACTAAACTAGGACTAAACTAGGACTAAACCAGGACTAAACCAGGACTAAACCAGGTCTAAACCAGGACTAAACCAGGACTAAACCAGGACTAAACCAGGTCTAAACTAGGACTAAACCAGGACTAAACCAGGACTAAACCAGGACTAAACCAGGACTAAACCAGGACTAAACCACAACAAAACCAGGACTGAACCAGGTCTAAACCAGGACTAAACTAGGACTAAACCAGGACTAAACCAGGTCTAAACCAGGTCTAAACCAGGACTAAACCAGGTCTAAACCAGGACTAAACCAGGACTCAACCAGGACTAAACCAGGTCTAAACCAGGACTAAACCAGGACTAAACTAGGACTAAACTAGGACTAAACCAGGACTAAACCAGGACTAAACCAGGTCTAAACCAGGACTAAACCAGGACTAAACCAGGACTAAACCAGGTCTAAACTAGGACTAAACCAGGACTAAACCAGGTCTAAACCAGGACTAAACCAGGACTAAACCACAACAAAACTAGGACTAAACCAGGTCTAAACTAGGACTAAACCAGGACTAAACCAGGACTAAACCAGGACTAAACTAGGACTAAACCAGGACTAAACCAGGTCTAAACCAGGACTAAACTAGGACTAAACCAGGACTAAACCAGGACTAAACTAGGACTAAACCAGGACTAAACCAGGACTAAACCACAACAAAACCAGGACTAAACCAGGGCTAAACTAGGACTAAACCAGGACTAAACTAGGACTAAACCAGGACTAAACCAGGACTAAACTAGGACTAAACCAGGACTAAACCAGGACTAAACCACAACAAAACCAGGACTAAACCAGGACTAAACCAGGACTAAACCAGGTCTAAACCAGGACTAAACTAGGACTAAACCAGGTCTAAACCAGGACTAAACCAGGTCTAAACCAGGACTAAACCAGGACTAAACCACAACAAAACTAGGACTAAACCAGGTCTAAACCAGGACTAAACTAGGACTAAACCAGGACTAAACTAGGACTAAACCAGGACTAAACCAGGACTAAACCACAACAAAACCAGGACTAAACCAGGACTAAACCAGGACTAAACCAGGACTAAACCACAACAAAACCAGGACTAAACCAGGATTAAACTAGGACTAAACCAGGACTAAACCAGGACTAAACTAGGACTAACCCAGGACTAAACCAGGACTAAACCAGGACTAAACCACAACAAAACCAGGACTAAATCAGGTCTAAACCAGGACTAAACCACAACAAAACCAGGACTAAATCAGGTCTAAACCAGGACTAAACCAGGACTAAACCAGGACTAAACCAGGACTAAACCACAACAAAACCAGGACTAAATCAGGTCTAAACCAGGACTAAACCAGGACTAAACCAGGACTAAACTAGGACTAAACCACGACTAAACCAGGACTAAACCAGGACTAAACCAGGACTAAACCAGGATCATGTTTTATTATTGTTAAGAAGATTGTGTGTTGTTGGCTCTGAGCAGAGTTAAATAAATTCATGAACAGACTCAGCTCATTTCATTATGGAGCTTTTTTTTTTTTTTTTTGGACAATTGAGCACAAGCTTCTGTTCTTTCCTCCTCTTTCTTCTCAAGCTGCTCACACAGATGTCCCGACGCCTCCAGCTCAAACTACTACTACTACTACTACTACTACTACTACTACTACTACTACTACTACTACTACTACTACTACTACTACTACTACACACACTGACTTATTTCATTCAGAACCAGCTCTCGTAGAAACTGGTGGTTCTTTTCACCAAACAAGTACCATCTTAGAAAATACAGTCAAAGATTTTGCCACAGTGGGAGAAAAAGAGCAACAACAAACATGGCGGCGCTGGAGGAGGTTTTTACTTCACGTTTATTGGAAAAAAAGCCCCCAAAAAATGGGACTGAGACTAACTTTTGGCACTCCTTAAAAAGTTTCCATTTAAAGGTCAGCTCTGTTTGTATCCACAAGCTCTGGGAAAATGAACCAACGAACGACGGAACGACCGCAGAAGACGGAGACAACGCTGCGTCTGTATCCAAACGCGTATTTAACGTAGAGTATAAATGAGTCATTAGTGATGGGTGAGGAGCTCGGAGTAGAGCCACTGCTCCTCCACATCGAGAGGAGCAGCTGAGGAGGCTTCAGAGCAGTGCTGCCAATTTAGCGACTTTGTCGCTATGTGTAGCGACTTTTCAGACCTCCCTAGCGACTTATTTTCAAAAAAGCGACAAATCTAGCGACTTTTTCTGGTGTTGCTAGCGACTTTGGCGACTCATGAAAAACCTGAAAGCACTTCTCACTGCTCTACTCCTCCTCCTCCTCCTGCGTCTCGCTGCCAGCAGCTGCTGCTGTTGTGCTCTTAGCTCCGCCTCTTTCCCTCTGCCACAGACCAATCAGCACACAGGCCTGTCAGCTGCTCAGAGCAGGAGCTTTTTTATTTACATTTGTTCAACAAATTTGTGCATAATACCAATATTTGACAGACATTACAGCACTGTTCAGTAGTACATAAAACATTTATAACGATAAAAATAAAAATACAGAGTATTTTTTTGCCAGTTATGTCCCTAATTTGCATGTAAATAATGCAGTTACCTGTTAGAGTGCAAGCTGACAGTATATCTGCAGATCTCTTGAAATATTTGGTGCCAGCAGCCTCACCAGGCAGCCACGAGTCATCGGCCTCACTTTCAATTAGAGCCATGTGACCAATTATGCAAATTCGGCGATGACGTCATCTGGCGACTTCTAGCGACTTTAAGGACGGCCAATAATGACTTTTCTTATTGAGGAGTGGGCAACACTGTTTCCTCTCTCGCCTCTCTCTTGTCCCACCAGGGAACACCCACAGACAGAACGCCCGGGACGCCCCAAAACCTGCCGCTGTTTCCATGAACACCAGCAATCTAAACTAAAAATTAAACTTTTAGATTCTCAAAGCGAGAGCCGTACTTTGCTAAACCGGAAACAGCTGTTGCTAACATACGCTAGCTTTATTTTTAGAAAAAGTGTCCTCAACATCAGCTCGTCCTCTCTGAGTCCAGCTGTTTATCACACGAACAAGAACGAGTTTGATAAAAAAAAATTTCTCTTTTATTTCTGTTCTTTGGTTTGTTGTTTTTGTTGTTTTTGTTGTTTTTGTTGTTTTTGTCTGAGTGAGGATTCTGAGCTCGCAGCAGTGCCCTCCTCTCACCGTCCCAGAGCTTCACCTCATGTCTCTCTGTGGCCTGGGAACGCTGTAGAGCTGGAGGAAGTGTTTAGGGAGAGGGAAGTATGGGCTCACTAACTGAGCAGTGAAGTTTGTCTCCTGATGAGTGAGAAGAAGGAAGTGCTGCAGGTGAAAGTTTCCTCAGAACCACACAGGACGCTGCACACGCAGCTATTTTTATCAGGAAAACTGACGCTTCTTTTTTTTTTTTTTTTTTTTTGGAGGAAGTCCTTTTTTAGTCGCAGCGTTGCCATGGTTACCTGAGTTTAAAGCCATGGCTCTGACACCGATCTATTTACATCTCACCAGGACACGAGAACATGAAGGCTCCGTACGTAACCTACTGAGCTAACATTACTCTATACGTAACCTACTGAGCTAACACCGCTCCATACGTAACCTACTGAGCTAACACCGCTCGATACGTAACCTACTGAGCTAACACCGCTCCATACGTAACCTACTGAGCCAGGACTAAACCAGGTTCTGATGTAAACTACACCAGGAATAAAACTGGCTCTGAGTGAACCCAGGACAGAAGGAGGCTGCGGACCACCACAGGGCCGCGCACCACAGCCTGACAACCCCAGGTGAGAGAGGAGAGAGGAGAGAGGAGGAGAGAGGAGGAGAGAGGAGGAGAGGAGGAGAGAGGAGAGGAGAGAGGAGGAGAGAGGAGAGGAGGAGAGAGGAGGAGAGAGGAGGAGAGAGGAGGAGAGAGGAGAGAGGAGGAGAGAGGAGAGGAGGAGGAGAGAGGAGGAGAGAGGAGGAGAGAGGAGAGAGGAGGAGAGAGGAGGAGAGAGGAGGAGAGAGGAGAGGAGAGAGGAGGAGAGAGGAGAGGAGGAGAGAGGAGGAGAGAGGAGGAGAGAGGAGGAGAGAGGAGAGGAGAAAGGAGGAGAGAGGAGGAGAGAGGAGAGGAGGAGGAGAGAGGAGGAGAGAGGAGGAGAGAGGAGGAGAGAGGAGGAGAGAGGAGAGAGGAGGAGAGAGGAGGAGAGAGGAGAGAGGAGGAGAGAGGAGAGAGGAGGAGAGAGGAGGAGAGAGGAGGAGAGAGGAGAGAGGAGGAGAGAGGAGAGAGGAGGAGAGAGGAGGAGAGAGGAGAGGAGGAGAGAGGAGGAGAGAGGAGAGGAGGAGGAGAGAGGAGGAGAGAGGAGGAGAGAGGAGGAGAGAGGAGAGAGGAGGAGAGAGGAGGAGAGAGGAGAGAGGAGGAGAGAGGAGAGAGGAGGAGAGAGGAGGAGAGAGGAGAGGAGAGGAGGAGAGAGGAGAGAGGAGGAGAGAGGAGGAGAGAGGAGGAGAGAGGAGAGAGGAGGAGAGAGGAGAGAGGAGGAGAGAGGAGGAGAGAGGAGGAGAGAGGAGAGAGGAGGAGAGAGGAGAGAGGAGGAGAGAGGAGGAGAGAGGAGAGGAGGAGAGAGGAGGAGAGAGGAGAGGAGGAGGAGAGAGGAGGAGAGAGGAGGAGAGAGGAGAGAGGAGGAGAGAGGAGGAGAGAGGAGAGAGGAGGAGAGAGGAGAGAGGAGGAGAGAGGAGGAGAGAGGAGGAGAGAGGAGAGGAGAGGAGGAGAGAGGAGAGAGGAGGAGAGAGGAGGAGAGAGGAGGAGAGAGGAGGAGAAAGGAGGAGAGGAGGAGAGGAGAGAGGAGGAGAGAGGAGAGAGGAGGAGAGAGGAGGAGAGAGGAGGAGAGAGGAGAGGAGAGGAGGAGAGAGGAGAGAGGAGGAGAGAGGAGGAGAGAGGAGGAGAAGGAGGAGAGGAGGAGAGAGGAGAGGAGGAGGAGAGAGGAGGAGAGAGGAGAGGAGGAGGAGAGAGGAGGAGAGGAGGAGAGAGGAGGAGAGGAGAGGAGGAGAGAGGAGGAGAGGAGGAGAGAGGAGGAGAGAGGAGGAGAGAGGAGGAGAGGAGGAGAGAGGAGGAGAGAGGAGGAGAGAGGAGAGAGGAGGAGAGAGGAGGAGAGGAGGAGAGAGGAGGAGAGGAGAGGAGGAGAGAGGAGGAGAGAGGAGGAGAGAGGAGGAGAGAGGAGAGGAGGAGGAGAGAGGAGGAGAGGAGGAGAGAGGAGGAGAAGGAGGAGAGGAGGAGAGGAGGAGAGAGGAGGAGAGGAGAGGAGGAGAGAGGAGGAGAGAGGAGGAGAGAGGAGGAGAGAGGAGGAGAGAGGAGAGGAGGAGGAGAGAGGAGGAGAGAGGAGGAGAGAGGAGGAGAGAGGAGAGGAGAGAGGAGAGAGGAGGAGAGAGGAGGAGAGGAGGAGAGAGGAGGAGAGAGGAGGAGAGAGGAGGAGAGAGGAGAGGAGGAGGAGAGAGGAGGAGAGAGGAGGAGAGAGGAGGAGAGAGGAGAGGAGAGAGGAGGAGAGAGGAGGAGAGAGGAGAGAGGAGGAGAGAGGAGGAGAGGAGGAGAGAGGAGGAGAGAGGAGGAGAGAGGAGGAGAGAGGAGAGGAGGAGGAGAGAGGAGAGGAGAGAGGAGGAGAGAGGAGGAGAGGAGGAGAGAGGAGGAGAGAGGAGGAGAGAGGAGAGGAGGAGGAGAGAGGAGGAGAGAGGAGGAGAGGAGGAGAGAGGAGGAGAGAAGAGGAGAGAGGAGGAGAGAGGAGAGAGGGGAGAGGAGGAGAGAGGAGGAGAGAGGAGAGGAGAGGAGAGAGGGGAGAGGAGAGAGGAGAGAGGAGGAGAGAGGAGAGGAGAGGAGAGAGGAGAGAGGAGAGAGGAGAGAGGAGAGGAGAGAGGAGGAGAGGAGGAGAGAGGAGGAGAGAGGAGAAGAGAGGAGAGGAGAGAGGAGGAGAGAGGAGGAGAGGAGAGGAGGAGGAGAGAGGAGGAGAGAGGAGGAGAGAGGAGAGGAAGAGGAGGAGGAGGAGAGAGGAGGAGAGAGGAGAGAGGAGGAGAGAGGAGGAGAGAGGAGAGGAGAGAGGAGGAGAGAGGAGAGAGGAGGAGAGAGGAGAGGAGGAGAGAGGAGAGAGGAGGAGAGAGGAGGAGAGAGGAGAGAGGAGAGGAGAGAGGAGGAGAGAGGAGAGAGGAGGAGAGAGGAGAGAGGAGGAGAGAGGAGGAGAGAGGAGAGAGGAGGAGAGAGGAGGAGAGAGGAGGAGAGAGGAGAGGAGAGAGGAGGAGAGAGGAGGAGAGAGGAGAGAGGAGGAGAGAGGAGAGAGGAGGAGAGAGGAGAGAGGAGGAGAGAGGAGGAGAAGGAGGAGAGGAGGAGAGGAGGAGAGAGGAGGAGAGGAGAGGAGGAGAGAGGAGGAGAGAGGAGGAGAGGAGAGAGGAGAGGAGAGAGGAGAGGAGGAGAGAGGAGAGAGGAGAGAGGAGGAGAGAGGAGGAGAGGAGAGGAGGAGAGAGGAGGAGAGGAGAGAGGAGAGAGGAGAGGAGAGAGGAGGAGAGAGGAGGAGAGGAGAGGAGGAGAGAGGAGAGAGGAGAGGAGGAGAGAGGAGAGGAGAGGAGGAGAGAGGAGGAGAGAGGAGAGAAGAGGAGAGGAGGAGAGAGGAGAGGAGGAGAGGAGAGAGGAGAGAGTGTGGAGGCAGGAGGATATATATATATATATATGTATGTATGTATATTTTTTTTGTCTAAAATGATTATTTCAGAAATGTTTTTCTATTTTCAGTCCGAGGCCTTGTAAATGTAAATGTAAATATAAATATAAATGTAAATGTAAATATAAATATAAATGTAAATGTAAATATAAATGTAAATATAAATATAAATATAAATGTAAATATAAATATAAATAAATTAAAAGCAGAAAGAGAATAATTTGCTGAAATTGCGCTGCAGTTTGAGAACGAAGTGAAATCTGTGGTGTTTTATTTTGGGCCTCCCTCTGGTGGTCAGTTTGAGACATTACATGCATTTGGATTTATTTTCACCTGAATGTTTTTGATGAGGACGCGTCATAACAAAGGAAAAAGAGAAGAAAAGGACATTTTGCAGAATACAGACACTTTATTTAGCTTGATTTTCTTTTTCTTTAAATAAAGAAATTAAAAATAAATGTGTGAGAATATTTTGTATTTAAAGATTATTATGATTATAAGAGTGTTATTCCAGAAATATATACATGATTTTGAAAGTAAAAATAAAATATATATATATAATAGTTATGTCTTAAAAAATAAAAATGCAAAGTCGACTTGGTAACGTCTGATGATAATTTCTCCAAATTCACCATTTTGTTTGTTTGTTCAAGGTGCAATCAGAAAAAAAAAAAAAAAAACAGCAAATAAAACTCTCTCCTCCTGTTCTGTAATTATAACAACAACCACCAGATGGCGCCAAGTAACTGCGTCAAATCTAATACATTTTGCTGAAGGCGCAACTCATATTGAAAAAAATATATTAGAAAAAAATGAAAACATATTTTCCAATATGAAATTTTGCTGTGTGTGATGAGAACTGAAGTCAATCACTGTAACCATGAAAAATAAAAAAATGAATTATTGACCATTAGATCATTTTTTCTATGGCAGTCTTTATTGGTGCATTTTTTTGTGCTTAGGGCAAAAGGTGAGACTAAAAGTTAGGGCTGTAGGAGAGTTAAGCTTTTTAATTTGTAAAATGTTGCTTTTTTACTAAAGTATGACACAAAAAACAGCTGCTTAATCATTAATATTTAATGCAATTTTCTGAAACTATACATTTTTTAATTACTATTAAAGAATTATTTTTGTTGTTGTGAAGAGCAAAGTTAAATCTCACTGAGTTCGGAGGCAGCGCAAAAAATCTATATCTAGCATTAGTTAAAATCACTTGAATTCAGATTATTAACCTTGATTTGAGTTTTTTTTTTTTTTTTTTTTTTTTTTTACCAGATCAGATTTATTTACTCACTAGGCCAGATTATTTGACTTGTTTCAAATTATTTCTGTATTAATTTAGGCCATTTTTACTTATTTCAAGCTAAATTATCTGCCAGTGGGGTAAGTGGAATTTTCTTACCCCATTGGCAGATCATTTGAAACAAATCAAATCATCTAGACATATTAGTAAATAAATCTAATTTAATAAAACTCAAATCAAGGTTAATAATCTGAATTCAAGTCATTTTAACTAATGCTAGATATTGATTGATTTTTTGCAGTGTACCACAGCTTTGGCAAATGCAAAAGCACAACTCGCTGTCCTGAGCTTGACTTAAGCCCCGCTGCAGCTTCACCAACCGTGACCATGGCTCCAGGAGATATCAGCCTACACCAGAAACCAGGTAAATCCCATCTTCATTACCCACCAGTATAATACATATTTAAATGTTGTACGGATAGAAATGTATTTAATTTTATTTGTCACAGTTCTATTTTGTCATTGAAGATTGATGTAGGGCTTTGAATGATATTTCGCAAAGATTGAATGAAACTGTGAGAACATTATTCCTGTAACGTTAGCCCAGTTTGTAACATATGGGGCTGCAATTTGTTATATCATGAACAGTGACATAATATACTGTCCACACTGTCAAATGTTATATGTTTACTTTCAAACTCATTACATTTTCCTCATTTCCATCATCTGTTAGATCCCAAAACATGGTGTGGGAGGAGACGAGCTGCATTTGAGGCTGCAGTATCAAGATAAGAGGAAAGTGACAAGGCCCTGCTGATGGAAGAGTGACCCAGATCAGCTTTGTTCACAACAAATGCAGTAGCTGTCTTCCTTATTTAAAGTCTATTTAGAATACTTATCAACTTTCACTTTGTTTCAGTTCAAATGTAACAAAATAGATTTTTATTTTTTAGATCAATCAAGAAGTTCAGCGGTCAAGTGGCTGCGGAACGGGAAATGCAACACAGTAAGATCATTCTTCCATTACATAAAATCAGTTATAATGCAAATTTTAATTTAGGAATGACAGTTCTGCATTATTGTGTGTGCTTTTGGACTTCGAGCCTGGATGAGAACGTCCAAAGGAACTCTCTGTCGAAGTGAATTTTCATATGACTTCAGAAAATGTGACAGAACTCAAGAGTTTCTGGTGAGCGTATTGTTATGAATCCCCATATGAATGATTTGTCAGTTTGTGTCTGAGGTTATATCAGTTTGATTCTGCCCCTTCCCTCTTTTTATCTCCCTCCATGACCCCGACATAATAGTCATTGGTTTTAAGTCTTTTTTTAAATTATTATTATTCAGACTTTTGAACAACATGGAGCAGGAGCAGAGCACTATGGCCATGTCTGTCCTCAGGTCAGACTCAGGTCAGACTCAGGTCAGACTCAGGTCAGACTCAGGTCAGACTCAGATCAGACTCAGATCAGACTCAGGTCAGACTCAGATCAGACTCAGATCAGACTCAGATCAGACTCAGGTCAGACTCAGGTCAGACTCAGGTCAGACTCAGATCAGACTCAGATCAGACTCAGGTCAGACTCAGGTCAGACTCAGGTCAGACTCAGGTCAGACTCAGATCAGACTCAGGTCAGACTCAGGTCAGACTCAGGTCAGACTCAGGTCAGACTCAGATCAGACTCAGGTCAGACTCAGGTCAGACTCAGGTCAGACTCAGATCAGACTCAGGTCAGACTCAGGTCAGACTCAGGTCAGACTCAGGTCAGACTCAGATCAGACTCAGGTCAGACTCAGGTCAGACTCAGGTCAGACTCAGGTCAGACTCAGGTCAGACTCAGATCAGACTCAGATCAGACTCAGGTCAGACTCAGGTCAGACTCAGATCAGACTCAGGTCAGACTCAGGTCAGACTCAGATCAGACTCAGATCAGACTCAGGTCAGACTCAGGTCAGACTCAGGTCAGACTCAGGTCAGACTCAGATCAGACTCAGGTCAGACTCAGGTCAGACTCAGATCAGACTCAGATCAGACTCAGGTCAGACTCAGGTCAGACTCAGGTCAGACTCAGGTCAGACTCAGGTCAGACTCAGGTCAGACTCAGGTCAGACTCAGATCAGACTCAGGTCAGACTCAGATCAGACTCAGGTCAGACTCAGGTCAGACTCAGGTCAGACTCAGGTCAGACTCAGATCAGACTCAGATCAGACTCAGGTCAGACTCAGGTCAGACTCAGGTCAGACTCAGATCAGACTCAGGTCAGACTCAGGTCAGACTCAGGTCAGACTCAGATCAGACTCAGGTCAGACTCAGGTCAGACTCAGATCAGACTCAGATCAGACTCAGGTCAGACTCAGGTCAGACTCAGGTCAGACTCAGGTCAGACTCAGGTCAGACTCAGATCAGACTCAGGTCAGACTCAGGTCAGACTCAGGTCAGACTCAGGTCAGACTCAGATCAGACTCAGGTCAGACTCAGGTCAGACTCAGGTCAGACTCAGGTCAGACTCAGGTCAGACTCAGATCAGACTCAGATCAGACTCAGGTCAGACTCAGGTCAGACTCAGATCAGACTCAGGTCAGACTCAGGTCAGACTCAGATCAGACTCAGATCAGACTCAGGTCAGACTCAGGTCAGACTCAGGTCAGACTCAGGTCAGACAGGTCAGACTCAGATCAGACTCAGGTCAGACTCAGGTCAGACTCAGATCAGACTCAGATCAGACTCAGGTCAGACTCAGGTCAGACTCAGGTCAGACTCAGGTCAGACTCAGGTCAGACTCAGGTCAGACAGGTCAGACTCAGATCAGACTCAGGTCAGACTCAGGTCAGACTCAGATCAGACTCAGATCAGACTCAGGTCAGACTCAGGTCAGACTCAGGTCAGACTCAGGTCAGACTCAGGTCAGACTCAGGTCAGACTCAGGTCAGAGGATGATGCAGCACTGAGATGGTCATAGAAGCTGCAGAAGTTCAGAATCATCTCCATGAGAAGGACCTGTGTGTGCAGGGTTAGACCTCATCTATGCCCTGCACCGTGAGTTACAACACACTGAAGCCTTCTGAAGTGGAGGAAACTTTTATGGACATTGAACCGAATTAAGAATTTCTATTAATTTATGATGGCAGTGTGTGCTTCTGTTTGAAAAGATATGAAACAGGCAATGTTTGTAAATTGAAAAAATATGAAATTTCATTTTGTTAAACTATACACTGAATTTCCATACTTTATGTGCATCTCAAACTGGCTAGTCTGGGTTTTTGTTTATAAAACTGACACAAGCAGGAGCAATGAGGTTTTATGCACGTCTGCTAATGGGCAAGTGAAAACACTTTAACTAACTTAAGTTTCTGTACCTTCCAAAACTCCTCAGTTCTTTAAATATGCAGCATGCCTAAACCACTCACATCTGTAAACGCCTGGATGAGGGTATTTCAGCAATAGTACCATGTACAGTTGTACAAACTAAGTGGACATTTGCATAGTTCCAAGTTTCAGCTTTAAAATATTTTATAAATAAATGTGTCAAAGACCGCGCTCACAGCAGCTCGTGGTCGTGTGTCATTGCTCGTCTGCTTCTCTGAACTGTAAGTGTGCAAATGCCATTTTGTTTTACTTGTGACCACATAAACCCAGAGGAAAACAAAGTATGAAAAAATAGTCGTAGTACTGGAATTGTGCTGGAAAACTATTTTTGAAATTCCTAAATCCCTAAATGTTCTATCTTCAGTACATCAGCTGTCAGTTGTGTTGTATGTGATGTTTGTTTTTAAAAACGGTGTAAAACTTGGTCAATTTCTGATGCCATGTTGTGCATGAACTTAATAAAAGCACTTGTTACAGAAGTGATTACAATGCTTCATTTTAATGGTAAAAATACTTTGAAATGAAGAACATTTTTAAATTCACCTAAAGCTAAAATTAAATTTGTAATAATGCAAAAAAAGGCTTTGCTAATTTTAGATAAAGTTATAATTTTACCTTGTATTTATGTAAGAATTTACATTAAGGAAAATTAATATTTTTTAGATTTTTAATTTAGATCAAAGTACAAAAATCATTTGACAAAAACTAATAAATTTAGGTGTAAAAAATTGAAGCAATTTTTTTAGGTTGATCCAAAGTATGACTTTTTTCAGTGCAGGTATTGATGCACCCTTATTGTTGGTGCAGAAAAACAATGTGATGACAAGAAATAAAGTGAAGTTCAGTCTTATAACGAATGTCAATAAGAGCATTATATTCCTTATATTGTTATTACTGAGACTCTGACATTGTGCTCACTGTAATGGACGACATGAGACTCGAGGTGAATGTCCACAGGATGCCCGTTCACAAAGACCATATTTCTGTGTTATTTTGTGCTGTCTCACCAACCCGAGCTGCTCTCCGAGAGACAGAGGACAGATAAAAATGAGAAGGCAGGACACACCGCTCACAGAAAGATAAAGGATCATGA
This sequence comes from Bostrychus sinensis, assembly GCA_020698575.1. NCBI lineage: Eukaryota > Metazoa > Chordata > Actinopteri > Gobiiformes > Eleotridae > Bostrychus > Bostrychus sinensis. Next base: position 720,866 of record CM036244.1, on the reverse strand, counting down.
CGAGAACAACTACAGCAGAAAATGTGGAAAATAAAGTGGATTTTATTTAAATCTATTACCTTTACCTGGTTTTTACTGAGATCCAGGTGAGACAGACTGAGGACAGACTGAGGACAGACTGAGGACAGACCGAGGACAGACTGAGGACAGACTGAGGACAGACTGAGGACAGACTGAGGACAGACTGAGGACAGACTGAGGACAGACTGAGGACAGACCGAGGACAGACCGAGGACAGCTGAGGACAGACTGAGGACAGACTGAGGACAGACCGAGGACAGACTGAGGACAGACTGAGGACAGACTGAGGACAGACTGGGGACAGACCGAGGACAGACCGAGGACAGACCGAGGACAGACCGAGGACAGACCGAGGACAGACCGAGGACAGACTGAGGACAGACTGAGGACAGATGAGGACAGACCGAGGACAGACCGGGGACAGACCGGGGACAGACCGAGGACAGACCGAGGACAGACTGAGGACAGACTGAGGACAGACCGAGGACAGACCGAGGACAGACTGAGGACAGATGAGGACACACTGAGGACAGACTGAGGACAGACTGAGGACAGACTGAGGACAGACCGAGGACAGACCGAGGACAGACTGAGGACAGACCGAGGACAGACCGAGGACAGACTGAGGACAGACTGAGGACAGACTGAGGACAGATGAGGACACACTGAGGACAGACTGAGGACAGACTGAGGACAGACTGAGGACAGACCGAGGACAGACCGGGGACAGACTGAGGACAGACTGAGGACAGACTGAGGACAGACTGAGGACAGACTGAGGACAGACTGAGGACAGACTGGGGACAGACCGAGGACAGACTGGGGACAGACTGGGGACAGACTGGGGACAGACTGGGGACAGACCGGGGACAGACTGAGGACAGACTGAGGACAGAGGACCACAGCTGCTCTGGGACAGGTGACAGTGGGACAGACTGAGGACAGACTGAGGACAGACTGAGGACAGACTGGGGACAGACTGGGGACAGACCGGGGACAGACTGAGGACAGACTGAGGACAGACTGAGGACAGACTGAGGACAGACCGAGGACAGACTGAGGACAGACCGAGGACAGACTGAGGACAGACTGAGGACAGACCGAGGACAGATGAGGACAGACTGAGGACAGATGAGGACAGACTGAGGACAGACCGAGGACAGACTGAGGACAGATGAGGACAGACTGAGGACAGACTGAGGACAGACTGAGGACAGATGAGGACAGACTGAGGACAGACTGAGGACAGATGAGGACAGATGAGGACAGACTGAGGACAGACTGAGGACAGACCGAGGACAGACTGAGGACAGACTGAGGACAGACTGAGGACAGATGAGGACAGATGAGGACAGACTGAGGACAGACTGAGGACACACTGAGGACAGACTGAGGACAGACTGAGGACAGACTGAGGACAGACTGAGGACAGACCGAGGACAGACCGGGGACAGACTGAGGACAGACTGAGGACAGACTGAGGACAGACTGAGGACAGACTGAGGACAGACTGAGGACAGACTGGGGACAGACCGAGGACAGACTGGGGACAGACTGGGGACAGACTGGGGACAGACTGGGGACAGACCGGGGACAGACTGAGGACAGACTGAGGACAGAGGACCACAGCTGCTCTGGGACAGGTGACAGTGGGACAGACTGAGGACAGACTGAGGACAGACTGAGGACAGACTGGGGACAGACTGGGGACAGACCGGGGACAGACTGAGGACAGACTGAGGACAGACTGAGGACAGACCGAGGACAGACTGAGGACAGACCGAGGACAGACTGAGGACAGACTGAGGACAGACCGAGGACAGATGAGGACAGACTGAGGACAGATGAGGACAGACTGAGGACAGACCGAGGACAGACTGAGGACAGATGAGGACAGACTGAGGACAGACTGAGGACAGACTGAGGACAGATGAGGACAGACTGAGGACAGACTGAGGACAGATGAGGACAGATGAGGACAGACTGAGGACAGACTGAGGACAGACCGAGGACAGACTGAGGACAGACTGAGGACAGACTGAGGACAGACTGAGGACAGATGAGGACAGACTGAGGACAGACTGAGGACAGACTGAGGACAGACTGAGGACAGATGAGGACAGACTGAGGACAGAGGTCTCACTCTGAGGACAGATGAGGACAGATGAGGACAGACTGAGGACAGACTGAGGACAGACCGAGGACAGACTGAGGACAGACTGAGGACAGACCTGAGGACAGACTGAGGACAGACTGAGGACAGACGAGGACAGATGAGGACAGACTGAGGACAGACTGAGGACAGACTGAGGACAGACCGAGGACAGACTGAGGACAGATGAGGACAGACTGAGGACAGACTGAGGACAGACTGAGGACAGACTGAGGACAGACTGAGGACAGACTGAGGACAGATGAGGACAGACTGAGGACAGACTGAGGACAGACTGAGGACAGACCGAGGACAGACTGAGGACAGACTGAGGACAGACTGAGGACAGACTGAGGACAGATGAGGACAGATGAGGACAGACTGAGGACAGACTGAGGACAGACTGAGGACAGACTGAGGACAGATGAGGACAGACTGAGGACAGACTGAGGACAGATGAGGACAGATGAGGACAGACTGAGGACAGACTGAGGACAGACCGAGGACAGACTGAGGACAGACTGAGGACAGACTGAGGACAGACTGAGGACAGACTGAGGACAGATGAGGACAGATGAGGACAGATGAGGACAGACTGAGGACAGATGAGGACAGACTGAGGACAGACTGAGGACAGATGAGGACAGATGAGGACAGACTGAGGACAGACTGAGGACAGACCGAGGACAGACTGAGGACAGACTGAGGACAGACTGAGGACAGACTGAGGACAGACTGAGGACAGACTGAGGACAGATGAGGACAGATGAGGACAGACTGAGGACAGACTGAGGACAGACTGAGGACAGATGAGGACAGACTGAGGACAGACTGAGGACAGATGAGGACAGATGAGGACAGATGAGGACAGAGAGGACGTGAGGCAGCAGAAAACAGAGAGTGGTAAATAAAATCATGTAGGTTCTTGCAAACTGAGCCATGTTTTGTAATAAAACAATCACGCAGTCAGTTTCTAAAACCAGTCCCAGGCCGTGATGCTTCACAGTACTCACAGCGAGTACAGCGAGTACAGCGAGCACAGCGAGCACAGCGAGCATAGCGAGTACAGCGAGCACAGCGAGCACAGCGAGCACAGCGAGTACAGCGAGCACAGCGAGAACAGTGAGCAGTTTATCATCAGAGCTGTGGCTGTGGTTCTCAGTTTGTTTCAGAGAGAGCTGTGATCTGCTTTCATTTGTTCTGTTTCCTGAAAATCTGGAAAACTGAAAATAAATTTTACACAAAACTGAAATTTAAGAATAAAAGAATAAAACCGCTTCCTTGTGCATTAGCATAGGGACTGTAGGCAAGTGGGACGACTGAGGCCCTACATCATCAGCTGGGTTTTTTTTAGGAGTTTTTCCTTACCGAGAAGGAGGGTCTAAGGACAGGAGTGTCCTGGGTCTGTTTAGTTTAGTGTAGTTATTGTTTGTGTTGTGTGTTTATGTTTGATTAACTGTTTGTGAAGCCTTTGAGGCGACTTTTGTTGTGATACTGGGACATACAAATAAACCTAAACTGAATTGAATTGAATATCAGCTCCAGTTTTTATTTTAAATCGCACAATGCAATGCAAAAATTTAAACAAAACATATGATTTCCTGTTTTCTGGTGAATATTTGATTGTAAACAATATTTTAGGCTGGCTACAATTTATAGTTTGACTTCTCTCCAGATGGGGCCCTTTTAGAAGAACGTCACTTCAGTGGTTTGTTTCTGTTGCTAAAACGACTTATTTATTATACACAGATAATGACCGTCCTTGGGGGCCCCCATTCAGCTCAAAGCCCGAGGTCAGCGGTAAGTAAAGTAAGTAAGTAAACTTTATTTATACAGCACCTTTCACAGACAAAATTACAAAGTGCTTTACAGAGTGCAAGTAAAAACAAATAAAGTGCAAAACAATGAACATTCAAACAGGTAAATAAGACAATGAGTAGTGTAATTAACTAAAAGCTTGTCTAAGGTGTCCAAACTTTTCCCCAAAAGGGCCAGATTTGAAGATGTGCAAATGTTCAAGGGCCAACAGTCCCTCCTTTCTAGGAACTGAACGCACATATAATCTGAATTATTTTTGAAGTATTTTGTTTTCAAAAGCCCAATAATTATAAATTATATAGCAAAATCTAAAACAGGTCCAAACAAAATGACATCTTTGAACATAAACAATCCAACTACAATTATTTTTCAACCAACTTTTTAAAAACATGATTAGAAAAGTAGATAAGATGCACAAACCTACAGAAACACTGGTGGGTTATAAGTAATGCGTTTTCTTTTAGAAGCCAAGTGTCAAGTGTGAGGAACTCCAGGCGGGAAAAGGACCCAAAATGCGGAAAAACAAATAGACTTTAATATTACTCACGGAAAACACGAGGACCACGACCATGCAAGACAAAAGACGAGAACTCAACGTATACAACACAATGAACCACAAACACCTGGTAGAGGTAAGATCTTAAGCCCGAGCCCGAGTCCGAACCCGACGGGTAGGGACTAAAATGACAATCGGTCGGGCCGGGCTTCTCTCTCGCTGACTTTTTTAATAAATATATGTTTATAAAAATGTATACTAAAACGATGTGTGGATACTAAACTAAGGAATACTTGTTATAAATAAATAATTTGGTTAAAACAGAGAAGGCGCTGTAAGGTAATTGCTAGTTAACTACTACTAAACAGGAAGTGCAGAGCCAGGGCACGCTTTGCGCACGTGTCGTGAATGTAATCTTCCCTCCGCAAGTCCGCATCTATTTAGTTTAGGTCTCCCTGATATGGAGCAGCAAGAAGTCAAGGATAAACTTAAGACAGGGACTGAAAAGGCAAACACGCACCGCCGGTAAGAGTGAGGCTGCAGTATTTCTCCTCGTAATTAAGCGAGTGCGCATCAAGATCTCTCTTTCACTCTCTTTGTCTGCCTCTTATTCTGTGTTCCAGCGTTATTTCGTTGTGCAAATGCATTTATCATGATCATAAAAATATGTAGATTATTTTAACCTTAAGAAATCTTGCGTTTTTTCTGCCAAAAATACTATGGGATAAATTGAAATTTCGGGTTTGCTTCGAGCTCGGGCTGGGTTGGGCTTTAATGCCCGCGGGCCTGGGTCGGGTCGGGCTGGATTTTTTAGGCCCTGATCTTACCTCTAACACCTGGGCAGGACACAGGACATAAATACACAAAGGAATGAGGCACAGGTGAAACACAATTAAGGCGGGGCAGGCGGGAAACACAAGAGGCAGGAAGTAAACCAGGAAAACATGGAAACTAACCGGGAAAACAAAATAAAACACAAGGGAAACAAACACAGAAAACAAGACAAAGACATGGGACATGACACCAAGGGCCATATGAAATCTCGAGCCTTGCCACAAATGGCCCCTGGGCTGCACTTTGGACATGCCTGCCCTGCCCTAGGTAGTGGCCAACAATGCCTCTCCTATTGTGACAGCATTAGATAGAAACTGTGTCGTTCATCTTAAAATGACGAGGCATTGTCTGTGAAAAAAATGATCTTTATTAGTTTTTAGTGTTTGTCTCTTATGTGTGTGCAGGACTAACTCAAACTAAACTATAACTGAACAGAACCAGGTCCAAACCGAGCTAAACCAGGACTTAACCACTGAACTGGGACCAAACTGGGTCTCAACTACACAGGACTGAAGCTCCCTCTCTGGTCCAGCAGGGGGAGCTGTGGTACTGCGAGTGTCCCAGCAGAGACACTTCTGTTAGGAAATGAAGAGGTTTTTCTTTAAATGTTAGTGGTCTGGATTAATGTCTGGCTTTAAACTAAACTAAATCTGTAATTCCACTGTGTTTTTCTGAAATGTTATGAGTCAGAACAACACTCGGCTCTGCTCGGATCTCTGCTGTTCCACTTCCTTTTGTCCTCAGAAGATCAGAACCTCGGGGTTTTACGCAGGAACCTGAAGGAACCCGCTCAGAGTGGGATTAGCTGGAGCTGGTTTGGGCGCGAGGCCTGTCTCCACATGAACCGCGTGCTTCAGGCTCAGGACCTGCGCCCGGCCCACAGGACGCACGTGCACACGCCACCTGCTGGACACACCTGAGAACTGCAGTTTTACAGGAAATGGAAGTTCATAATTCACAAGAAAACAAAACAAAACATGAGTCAGAAACAGAGGCAGAAGGTAACGGCAGACTTTTACTTTTACTTTTACTTTTACTTCAGAGCAGAGTCTTAAGTCTAACCAGGGTCAGAGCGTACTCAGAGTTTTTAACCATTTTCTAAAACGGATAAAAACACACCTGCAGTAGTTTTCTGTTGCAGTCATGTTGAAAATAAAATGGCATAAAGTGTAACGCTATTATTCCACCTTGTGTAGGACTTAAACAGCACTTTCAAAGCAACAAGTTAGACGTGTTCGCAAAACTGCCACCAAGCTGAAATAATACTCATGTTAAATGGAGTAAAATAAAGTTTTAGGTTTTAAAAGTTACGTCTGCTTACTGCACAAATATACTGCCTTTTTTTAGCTAGGAATAAAATATGAAAGGTCCCCTGTTCTGCTAAATCAACTTTTCTGAGCTTTGAACTGAGTTATACTGTGGTCTCCTCCTCAAAAACAGAGCTGCAGTAGTTTTCTGTCTGAGTAATCCTGTATGCTGAGGTGCTGCCCTTCTCCAGAGCTGAAAACGCTCAGTCTCACAGCTCTACATAGACAGTACCGATCACAGTGGGGTGTCTTCTACGTACATTTTTCTAGCAGTTGAATATCAGCCTTACTTGAGTGACACAGTCTATGATACAGATGTTTTTTTTTTTTACAAACTCTTATTTTTTATCGTCATAAAAAACAAAAAACAAACTTTTAGCTATAATTTTTGTTCATATGTAATAACTAAAGTTGTTACATACTGCATTCAGAGTTTATTACCAAATAAAGTAAAGATATTATTACATTTTATCAGGTTGTTACATAATGTGGTGGTTTAATGTGGTTTTACTGGGTTGCCTCAGGAAGGGCATCCGGCATAAACCTTAAGCAATGTGAACCACTGAAAAGCCGAACGGAAAGGGCAAAGAAAATACTCAGAAATACTTTTCCTTGAGTACAGAGTAAAACAAACTTTCTCTCTCTGTGTGTTCTCCAAACCAGTGACGCTCCCCTTGCATCACACAGCCACGCTTTAGGACTGAAGTAGTAGTAAAGTAGTATTAGTATAATTAGTAGTATAAGTAGTATTAGTATAAGTAGTAGTAAAGTAGTATTAGTATAATTAGTAGTATAAGTAGTATTAGTATAAGTAGTAGTATAAGTAGTATTAGTATAAGTAGTAGTAAAGTAGTATTAGTATAAGTAGTAGTATAAGTAGCATTAGTATAAGTAGTAGTATAAGTAGTATTAGTATAATTAGTAGTATAAGTAGTATTAGTATAAGTAGTAGTATAAGTAGTATTAGTATAAGTAGTAGTAAAGTAGTATTAGTATAATTAGTAGTATAAGTAGTATTAGTATAAGTAGTAGTATAAGTAGTATTAGTATAAGTAGTAGTAAAGTAGTATTAGTATAAGTAGTAGTATAAGTAGCATTAGTATAAGTAGTAGTATAAGTAGTATTAGTATAATTAGTAGTATAAGTAGTATTAGTATAAGTAGTAGTATAAGTAGTATTAGTATAAGTAGTAGTAAAGTAGTATTAGTATAATTAGTAGTATAAGTAGTATTAGTATAAGTAGTAGTATAAGTAGTATTAGTATAAGTAGTAGTAAAGTAGTATTAGTATAAGTAGTAGTATAAGTAGCATTAGTATAAGTAGTAGTATAAGTAGTATTAGTATAATTAGTAGTATAAGTAGTATTAGTATAAGTAGTAGTATAAGTAGTATTAGTATAAGTAGTAGTAAAGTAGTATTAGTATAAGTAGTAGTATAAGTAGCATTAGTATAAGTAGTAGTATAAGTAGTATTAGTATAATTAGTAGTATAAGTAGTATTAGTATAAGTAGTAGTATAAGTAGTATTAGTATAAGTAGTAGTATAAGTAGTATTAGTATAAGTAGTAGTAAAGTAGTATTAGTATAAGTAGTAGTAAAGTAGTATTAGTATAATTAGTAGTATAAGTAGTATTAGTATAAGTAGTAGTATAAGTAGTATTAGTATAAGTAGTAGTAAAGTAGTATTAGTATAAGTAGTAGTATAAGTAGCATTAGTATAAGTAGTAGTATAAGTAGTATTAGTATAATTAGTAGTATAAGTAGTATTAGTATAAGTAGTAGTAAAGTAGTATTAGTATAATTAGTAGTATAAGTAGTATTAGTATAAGTAGTAGTATAAGTAGTATTAGTATAAGTAGTAGTATAAGTAGTATTAGTATAAGTAGTAGTATAAGTAGTATTAGTATAAGTAGTAGTATAAGTAGTATTAGTATAAGTAGTAGTATAAGTAGTATTAGTATAAGTAGAAGTATAAGTAGTATTAGTATAAGTAGTAGTATAAGTAGTATTAGTATAAGTAGAAGTATAAGTAGTATTAGTATAAGTAGAAGTATAAGTAGTATTAGTATAAGTAGTAGTATAAGTAGTATTAGTATAATTAGTAGTATAAGTAGTATTAGTATAAGTAGTAGTATAAGTAGTATTAGTATAAGTAGTAGTATAAGTAGTATTAGTATAAGTAGAAGTATAAGTAGTATTAGTATAAGTAGTAGTATAAGTAGTATTAGTATAATTAGTAGTATAAGTAGTATTAGTATAAGTAGTAGTATAAGTAGTATTAGTATAAGTAGTAGTATAAGTAGTATTAGTATAAGTAGTAGTAAAGTAGTATTAGTATAAGTAGTAGTAAAGTAGTATTAGTATAATTAGTAGTATAAGTAGTATTAGTATAAGTAGTAGTATAAGTAGTATTAGTATAAGTAGTAGTAAAGTAGTATTAGTATAAGTAGTAGTATAAGTAGCATTAGTATAAGTAGTAGTATAAGTAGTATTAGTATAATTAGTAGTATAAGTAGTATTAGTATAAGTAGTAGTAAAGTAGTATTAGTATAATTAGTAGTATAAGTAGTATTAGTATAAGTAGTAGTATAAGTAGTATTAGTATAAGTAGTAGTATAAGTAGTATTAGTATAAGTAGTAGTATAAGTAGTATTAGTATAAGTAGTAGTATAAGTAGTATTAGTATAAGTAGTAGTATAAGTAGTATTAGTATAAGTAGAAGTATAAGTAGTATTAGTATAAGTAGTAGTATAAGTAGTATTAGTATAAGTAGTAGTATAAGTAGTATTAGTATAAGTAGTAGTATAAGTAGTATTAGTATAAGTAGAAGTATAAGTAGTATTAGTATAAGTAGTAGTATAAGTAGTATTAGTATAAGTAGAAGTAGTACTACAGACACTGTCAAGTTTTTAAAAAAGTTCATTCAGCTCTCGCCCAAACTTGAAAAAGTCTGGCTTCAAACAAAAGGAAGCTGGAACAACTCACTCCTTTTAATTTCTTTTACTGAGTGTTTTCTTTTGTTGTTGGATTTTCATTGTTTCATTTGCTTTCAGCAGTTAGACTTGTGTACACATGAACACTGTAGAACTTATTTTAACTCTTACTGTATGTCACAAACCAGTGTAGTCTTTGTGCTGGTCCCAAGCCTGGATAAATGTAGAGGATTGTGTCAAAAGGGTAAAAAGACCCAAAACAACAACAACAACAGCAACAAATTAGTGAAAAAACGGTGGTGACTCCAGAAGCTGAATGAAAATATTCAAGATTGAGGATATTTTCAGAAACATAAAACTTTTACAAATACAGTTACCGTATTTTCCGGACTATAAGTCACAGTTTTTCCATCGTCTGGCTCAGGGTGTGACGTATACTCAGGTGTGACTTATATATTAAAATATTTCAGGTGTTGGTTAGAGGGCGCTCTAGGCTTGTGTACCAGCATCTGCTGCACCTGTACCACTGACAATTTAAAATGTAAACATTACCAACAACAACTTAGGCTATAAAGACAACTGAGAAAGAGAGGAATAATTGGAAATGGAACTGATGCTGAGTCTGACGACAGCCACGCAGAGGAGGAAGCGGCGCTTCGTCTACCTCCGGAGTTGGCGGAGTTGTTCAGAAGCGACACCGAGGATGAAGAATTTAAAGAATTTAGCGATTAGGAGTGAGATGGTGAGTTTGGTGAACTTGTTATATTATGTTCTTTATGCTATAGTTATGTGAATAACTGTTAATATATTACGTTAACATACGAGACACCTATTCAGTTCGTTGTTTATGCTTCATGTAGCTGAATAACCATCAGTGTGTTACGTTAGCATAGCGCACACCTATTCAGCTGTTGTTCTCTATTCTATTATTACTATAACTTGCCTTTCAACATGAAATGTCTGTTCTTGGTGTGGGATTTTGTAAAATAAATTTCCCCCCAAAAATGCGACTTATAGTCCAGTGCGACTTATATATGTTTTTTTCTTGTTCATTATGCATTTTTTGGCGAGTGTGACTTATACTCCGGAGCCACTTATACTCTGGAAAGTACGGTAGAAGGAAATGAGTCCAGTCTTGTTTGGATCATCTCAGGAACATGAGCAGAACACGTCCCAGCTCAGTTTTAACGACACTGAAACCGTCAGTTGTTTTTTTCTCCTCCACACCGCAGCGCTGCAATGAGATTAAACAAGAATTCATCAAAAATCAATCCAGAACGAAGACGAGGGAGCACATCGCCCTGATTTTAATGAACTTACACTGCTGCCCATTGGTTTTAGGATTGATTTTAAGATTTTCTTTTTTAATTTTAAAGCCCCTCGTGGTCTGGCCCCTGGGTACTCAGCAGAATCCTGTCCTTTTTATGATTGTTTTTGTTGTATTTCTTTATTTATTACACTTTTCAAGTTTTATCTGGCCTTCGACGATGCTGCACTTGAGTCTGATTTTAAGTTTGTTTTATGATCTTGTATGATTTATCTGTCTTTGTATTTACTGAGGATGTTTGTGTCTCCTCTTTTCTTTGTGTAAAGCACTTTGTGACTCTGTTTTGAAACATGTTATATAAATAAACATTATTTATTGAAGTAAAATTGTAAACGTAAAGAGTTAAAGCACTGATAGATAATATTTGCATTGAAAGAGTAGATGAACATAAATTTCTTGGTGTGATTGTAGATCATAAAATCTGCTGGAAACCTGGATGTACGCTGCATTAAAACTAAAATATCAAAGACTGGGAAAAACAAAGCATATTTTGGATTATAATAAGTCTTTGTTACTTTTATATTCTTCAATGGTCTTTCCATATTTGTCTTTCTCTGTGGAGCCATTATGTACAATTGCAAAAAAAAAGTACTTAGAATAGTTTGTAATGTAGGATTTTGAGAACACACAAATGTTTTATTTTTAAAGTCAAAAGTACTGAAATTTATGGATTTAATAAAGTTTAAAATTGCTTAAATAATGTACAAAGTAAGAAATTGTTTGCTTCCAGGAAACATAAACTTTAAAAAAGTAAAAGTACGCACAACAGTACAACAAATGAGACGTTTAAACAAATCCAAAAACATATTTCAATTTAGAACGATGTATAAATAATAATTATTAGAGAAATACCTGAGTGAGGAACGGTGTTGAGACGTTTACTGATGTGGTTACAGTGTGGTTTGTTTGGAAACTGACTCTGTGGAGGAAGTTTGAGTAGATTTTGATCATGGAGAACATAAAAACTGTATAAAAGAGGTAGAAATAAATAAACTTCACTCTGCTCCTTTTAAACAATAAATACTTTTTGTTTCTCTTTAAAAATATGAAATGTATATCTGTTATCTGTGTACCTTAAACTAATGACTCTGGGGGATTTTTTTGTTAATGTATATTGTATTTATGTTCAATAAATTCATTCATTCTTATTATTATTACTTTTATGTACTTCTCTAATCAGTATTTTTGAGTAAAGTTACCTTGTTTTAGATTATTCTGGACCTGGTAGTAGTAGTAGTAGTAGTAGCAGTAGTAGTAGTAGTAGCAGTAGTAGTAGTAGTAGTAGTAGTAGTAGCAGTAGTAGTAGTAGTAGTAGTAGTAGTAGTAGTAGTAGTAGTAGTAGTAGTAGTAGTAGTAGTAGCAGTAGTAGTAGCAGTAGTAGTATTAGTAGTAGTAGTAGTAGCAGTAGTAGTAGCAGTAGTAGTATTAGTAGTAGTAGTAGTTGTTGTTGATTGCTTTTACTTCTACTTGAGTAATAATATTTGAAGTTACAGTACTGTTATTTGACTGCAGACTCTGCCTCTGGTAAAATACAAACACGAGAACGATTCAGGACAAAGATGACAGCAGCTGCATTTGTTTAACCCAGGGGTTCTCAAGCTGTGGTGCTGGTCCCGCCCGTGGTACATGCTGGGACTCAGGAGTCTTCTGCAGCTCCTGAAGTCCTCGTTTAGTTTAATTTCAAGCCGGTTTTAGTCCAGTTTTAGTCCAGTTTTAGTCCAGTTTTAGTCCAGTTTTAGTCCAGCTTTAGTCCAGTTTTAGTCCAGTTTTAGTCCTGGCTTGGTTGGGGCTAGTTCAGATCTCTGTTACTACAGCAGTTTCAATAATGCTTGTATTCTTGCATTTAGGGTAAAAAGATAAAATACATTTGTTTTGTTTTAAAAGCATATTTCTGCAGATACTGTGTTTCGTCCTAGTGGTCGAACGCTGTCATTACAGGCTCTGGCTCTGAACTGCAACCCAAGCTGTGCACCTCCCAGATATTTAGGCTTCTTTATATAGAATCAAAGAGTGATGACATGGCACAATATAAACACAAAGTATTGATTTCAAGGCAGATGCATGAGGCAGTGCCACTGTGATGCCTATAATAATATTTATTTTTGCGTTTAGGCTACAAAAAAAGCTTTGTTTTTTTTTATATGGCTGCTATAGAATATATTAAAAGCATATTCCTGCAGATGTGTGTACTCCTAGTGTTTGGACGCTGTCATTGCAGGCTGATGTGGCTCTTACTGTATTTTTAACCCAAGCTCTGCAGCACCTACCATATATTTAGGCTTCTTTATATAGAATAAATACTGCTATAATATGAATAAATTGTATTAATATGGAATAATGTGGAGGCAGATGCATGAGGCAGTGCCACTGTGATGCCTATAATAATATTTATTTTGCATTTAGGCTACAGAGAAAGCTTTGTTGTCAATATGGCTGCTATAGAATATATTAAAAGCATATTCCTGCAGATATGTGTAGTCCTAGTGTTTGGACGCTGTCATTGCAGGCTGATGTGGCTCTGAACTGCAACCCGAGCTCTGCAGCACCTCCCAGATATTTAGGTATCAAGTTATAGAATAAAACAGTGACATCATGTTATTATATGAACAAAATGTATTAATTTTAAGGCAAATGTTTGAGGCTGTTCCTCCCTGTGGTTATAAGAATATTCATTTTTTGTATTTAGGGGGAAATAAAAGATACATAACATGGCTTTGTTTTCAATATGGCTGCTGTTGCTTATATTATAAGCATTTATTTTTTAGTCCTAGTGTTTGAACGCTGTCATTACAGGCTGATGTGGCTCTTACTGTATTTTTAACCCAAGCTGTGCAGACTAAAGCACCTCCCACAGTTAGGCATTGATATATAGACTCAAACTGTTATATAAAATGAATAAATTGCATTAATATGAAATAATTTGGAGGCAGATGCATGAGACTGCACCACTGTGATGCCTCCCTGTGGCTATGTTTTAATAATAATATTTTTTTGAGTTGACAAAATTGGTAAAATGGCTGCTATAGCTTGCATTATAAGCATATATTTTTACTCCTACTGTTTGGACGCTGTCATTGCAGGCTGATGTGGCTCTTACTGTATTTTTAACCCAAGCTGTGCACCTCCAAGATCTTTAGGCATTGATATGTACAGTAAAATATCAAACAGTGATATAATATGAACAGATTGTATGAATATGAAATAATCTGGAGGCAGATGCGTGAGGCTGCAGCTCTGTGATGCCTCCTTGTGTCTAAGTTTCAGTAATATTTATATTTTTGGCTCAATATGGCTGCTGCTATAGTGAATAGATCAGGCTATAAGCATTTATTTTTTTAGTCCTAGTGTTTGAACGCTGTCATTACAGGCTGATGTGGCTCTTACTGTATTTTTAACCCAAGCTGTGCAGACTAAAGCACCTCCCAGATATTTAGGCAACGATATATAGAATCAAACTGTTATATAAAATGATTAAATTATATTAATATAGCTGTATTTTTTTACCCAGGTGTCCTTTTAAACGGTTTGATATCAGATAAACCCCTCTCTGAAGCCACACAGACTGATATTTTGACTCTGGTCTGCTTCCTCAGGGCTTTTTTCTCTTTTCCATCGCCATGCGTCTGGCTCCGCGCATGCTCCGTTTACGCACACACATCTCTCTCTCACACACACACTGCTCCCGGATCAGCTCAACTATTTTGATTTGTGAATGTACGCCGAAAATTTAGACTTATCCACGCCGACTCCCCCGCACCAGCTTCGCCTCATTTCGCTGATTTTTTACCGGGGACTTCTTCTTCTTCTTTTTCGGGATGGATCTGTGCCGAACGCGCCGCTCGCTCTGCGCTGCACAAAAGGAAATCATTCTTCAATATTAGGATTAAGAAGTTGGGGCTGTGTGTGGCAAACTTTGGCCACACCTAGATCCTGCCCTATATTCTGTGAAAACGCTTTTTTTTTCTTTCTTTTTTTTTTTTTTACCCCTCCTCTGGTGCGTTTGTTTGCGTGTCGGCGAGTCCCGGCGGTGAAACCGGAGAGAGGGGCCTACAGAGGGAATGCAGGACTGCAATGGAGCACAATGCAATACAGGTAAAAAAACCATAATATCTACGCTAATAAATGTTGCTTTCGCGGCTGGATCTTTGTGGTTTTTAAACGTAGCCGTGCGCGGATAATTTCTGCCTTGTGTCGAGTGGATTTGAAGGTCGTTTCTGGTTAAATTTCATTCACTTTTGCCCCGTGTCGTATTGATTGTTTTGCCATCGACAGAGAGTTGGTCTGACTGCAATTACAACTTTATTCAGGCAACTTTTCCTCCCCCATTGCTTGGAAATACGCGGCTGATATTGTCATTTTTTTAAAGCTGGATATTTCGCGTCGGCTTCGTTGTTTCCGAGGCTAGGCTAAGCTACGTCCCGTTGCTAAAAATCCACTTTAATATCGCTGATATTTTCGCAGTGTTAATGATTAATTTCTTTGTGTGTCGTGTCGCCAGTGCTCGGTTACCAACCCCCACCCGCAGCCAAAAAACATTTCAGCCCAAATAAAATTACATTTCTGGCGTAGTGCCTGCTTTAAAATACACAGCTAACTTTTCTTTTTGAGCTCGACGAGAAGTGTTTTTTTTTTTTTTTTTTTTTTTTTAAACCAAAAATAATGCTAACGTTAGCTTGTGTTGCTACAACGGAAACTCACGCGACATATATTATTTATTTTAATTTTTTTTTATTTAAATAATTCTTTGACAAAAACGACATAGAACAACATTAGCAACGCTTATTTATTTTTTATTTCTTTTTTAATAAGAAGCATATTGTTATTATTATCAAGGCTCCCGACATTTTGTCTCCGCCGTAATTACCTCGGTTTGAGCAGGAATGTCATTTTTCTATGTTGCTTTTTTTTTTTTTTTTTTTAAGACATAAAATGCAGAGTTTTCAAAGCCAGGAAACGCGTAAAGGACGCAGAGGACGCGATATCAAACCGATCAACTATTAATTTAGACAGCCATTTTTCTCAAAGAGGCGTGGGAAATGCTGAAATATCACAAAAATACAGCTTATATAATATATTCTCGAGTTTTATCGCTGATACATTCGCTGAGAGTGTCTGGATAACAAGATTCAGCCAAGGTCAATTCTGCTGTGGCTGTTTTAGATTGAATTAATTTATTTTTTGTGCAAGCCAGGGACATTTTATTATTAATATTCGTCGTCTTTTTTGCTTCCCCCTCCCTCCTCTTCCTTCCTACTCACACACATATAGATATATATCAAGATAAACCAGTTTAAAAAAAAATATTTATCTTAAATCTTTGTGCCATTAGTCAGAATGATCTCTGGGTGGTGCAGCTGTGAAATGAGAGTTTCCATCTTTTAGAAAAAACATCTTGTGCATTTATTTTAGACTCACAGAAAGAGGGCTGTCTCTCAAGGCTCATATTATATTCTGTTTTTTTTTTTTTTTTTTTTTTTTTAATACATGCCAGTACCTGGTTTCCACCGCTAGGCTGAGCTCTGCTACATGTGGCCCTCCCCCAAGAACAACAGCAGTTTTACATTTTTTTCTATCAAACTCTGTTAGCGCATTAAAACAACACTGCAAAGCTGGTTTCTGTGTTATTTGAGCTAAATAAGCGATATATTCATTTAAAAGTCTAGTTTTTGCTTTGAACGTGATGTTATTTAACCCAATGAGGACTAAAATGTGTGTATTTTAACTCTTATATTGATATTCTGAATACAAATGTAATATGCCTTCATGTTTACTGTCTCTGACTAAATCTGAGACACTGCTGCTGTTCACAGACAAAACATCAGAGAAATACTCTATATTCTTATTTGTTTCTACTTTTTTGCACAAATCTATTAATCAACATCTGCCCTGATCACAAACATCAAATATTGTATTATTTTTTTAGAATTTAAGCCCTTTTTATACCTTTTTATACCAGTGTATGTGAGGAGAACTATAGTTTTAGTAAAAAAAAAAGAAAAAATTTAATATTCTCTAAGCAAATTGGATTTTTTTAGGGGGAGCCTATGGTTCGTCAAAGATTACCAACATTTATTTAGATGGATTTGAATTCTAATAAATAATAAAGTATACCTTACCTTACTTGCCTTACCTTAATTATAATAATAGTATACCATTTTTTTCTGCTTTTTTAAATTTACATATCTTTTAGTCAACTTGTGTCCTGACTGCTGTGCACAAAAAGTACAAAAAATAATAAAATTGTATACTACTATACTGTATGATTTGTGACAGGGACACTGAAAAGTAACATAACTTTTTACTGCAGTTTGGATCAATATTAGATAAAATATTCTAAATGCCTTCTTCAAGATGGCTGCTCCTTTTATGTAAAGCTGAGTGTGATAAACTCTGGAGAGTCTCTGTAGCAACATATATTGTTTTATTTTAGTCTTTTATTTTAATTATATTACTGTATTGATATTTTATTTATCATTTTATATTTTTTATTGAATAGCAGTAATAGCAAAGAAAATCAATACAACAAAATTAGCTTTTTATAGATATTAAGTGACTATAATCCCAGTACTTGTTAAGGTGGCTACAAACACTTACCACCTTAACTACTGTTTAATATCTGCTATATAAATAATATGTGTAGTTTATTCCCCCAAAACCAAATTTTAATGCATTTCTGATGCAGTTTTTATGTTAATTTAACCACTGCCACCCTGACTGAGTGATCCTATGCTTTTTGAACCTTTTGCATTCGCAGGGCAGGTCTTAAAAGTATCAAATATCATGAGTAGGTATTGAATTTTGTTTATCTAGGCCTTAAATTTGTCAAATGTTTGTTAATTTTAAGTATATAAGCACTGATGCCACAATATCAGTATCTACTTTTTTTACTTTTTAATTACTTTATTATTGAAATTTATGATTCACCTTCATTTTAAGCATTTTTTTTATTGCAGAACTGGAGTTATTTCATTTGTGTTTGGCTTTAAAATAAAACCCTTGAGTTTAAGTGTTAATTTTATAGATTATTGTTCTGTCATTGACGATGCTGGGATTAAATTCAAATCTAAATGGCATTAAAAAGTCTTAAAAGGTCTTAACTTTCTTTTGACAAAATCTGGAGCTACACTGATGAGTATTTCAGGTTTTATATTAAAATAATGTATCTGTGGAAATCTGCTTGGATTAGGAGTCTGTCGCCCCCTGCTGGCAACGCTGGTCACTGGACAGGGCATAAAAAGGCTGTTTAGCACGGCTGTTAGCGACCTGATGCTAACAGATAGATTTGTGAGCTGATGCTTCGTAGAGACGGAGGTTTAAGGCTGAAATGATCAGAACGAGTCCGGTGACGGTGTCTGGGCTTTAGAAACGCGCAGGAGCACTTCCTGGTTTCATGTGTCTATGTAGAGCTGTGAGACCGAGCGTTTTCAGTTCTGGAGAAGGGCAGCACCTCAGCATACAGGATTACTCAGACAGATTACTACTGCCTGGTCTGTTTTTGAGGAGGAGACCACAGTATAACTCAGTTCAAAGCTCAGAAAAGTTGATTTAGCAGAATAGGGGACCTTTCATATTTTATTCCTAGCTAAAAAAAGACATATTTGTGCAGTAAGCAGACGTAACTGTACAGAGCCAATGGT
The DNA here is from genome assembly GCA_020698575.1 of Bostrychus sinensis. NCBI lineage: Eukaryota > Metazoa > Chordata > Actinopteri > Gobiiformes > Eleotridae > Bostrychus > Bostrychus sinensis. Next base: position 702,342 of record CM036244.1, on the reverse strand, counting down.
GAATGCCACATTCCTTTTTAAAACCTAAAACTTTATTTTACTCCATTTAACATGAGTATTATTTCAGCTTGGTGGCAGTTTTGCGAACACGTCTAACTTGTTGCTTTGAAAGTGCTGTTTAAGTCCTACACAAGGTGGAATAATAGCGTTACACTTTATGCCATTTTATTTTCAACATGACTGCTCTCTTTATACGAAGCCTTAAGGAGAATGTCGTATTTCTAGTTTCTGTGTTGCATTGAACTTGGTGTTGAAGCTGCTGCTAAGTGCTGTTTTGGTTCAGCGTAGGCCAAGTCTGTTGCATTTGAGAAGTTTTAACATGGCTGCTGCTTTATGTGAAGCAGACAGAGTTTACACATTATCAAGGGGATCTTTTATATAATTTGACTGTAACAACGAATCGAGTGAATCAACTATAATTGATGATGAAATGATTTTCAACTTTTAATAATGTATTGATTGCTGTCTGAGGTATTCATAGACATTTGTAAATATAGGAAGGTTTTATTAAAAAGACAGCACAGTAAAGCCACAGATTTTGTATTTCATATAAAAATTTTTTTTAAGTCCTTAAATAAGCTTTGATTGGTTTAAATTTTGGTCAAATCACAGTGATTTTTGTGTTATCTCTGAACTACAAAACAGCTCATGTTTTTACCACTCGTCATTGTTTTGGCATCAGGTCCTTGTGCATTTATTCACTCTCAGATTATTGTTGTGCACATATTTAGCATTTTTAGCCTTTTTGTTTTTTTTCATAGCTTGTACTGTACAAATATAACATTTTTATCTATTTTTTAGGGCTGGGACAATACGCTTTTGTCATGATACTTTGGAGCCAATACAGTTTGTATTGCATTTCTGATGAACCACAAGTATTATCAGTATCAAAAATTACTGCAGTATTTTCTTTTTGAAGCTCATTTATTGTCTTAGTTACACAAGAAACAAAGTCATGTTTCCCAAAGTCCGTCTGACATTTATTTTTGAAGTATTTAAACAACTTTTGATTGTGTGACAGTATTTCTCAGATTAAATGTTTAGACGTGGAGTGCTGCCCTCTACAGTCCTGGAGGAATCTTTACCTTGTCTGTCCCACATTTGACTGTAAGCAGTGCAGCGCTGTAGCACCGTTATTAATATGCAAGATGTCACAAAAGTGTCAAAAGTATCGATATTGAAGTATCAATATGTTTTATTTACAGTTTTTTTCCCAGCCCTATTATCTATAATAGAATTCTGTCTAATCTTTCATGCCGTTTCTGCCACAGACTGCTTCTGTGCACAGTTAATGTAATTTGCAGTATTTTGCAAAAGGAAGGCCACTCTTTTGTCACAGGCCATGTCCCAAAACTCGCACTGGTGTCCTTCAAATACACGTTCACACTGAGGGGCGCCAGTTCTCTTCAACGCTCGGAACCACACTTCACTGCACTTCACTCATTTTTGATCAGAATGGACTTTGCTGAAGTATATTACCCACAATGCATTTCATTGTGATCTTTCTGAATGACGCTGTTTGTTTCTTAGCAACTTCACAGCAAGCAATAACTGGTAAAGATGAAAAGGAATGCATTAAAGGAGCTAGGAGCAGTATATATTTTTTTATATTTCATAAAAATGAGCCACATGTGTCCCAGATATGATGTAAACATGTTTAAATCAAATATTAGTTTTACTGATAACAATGGTACAGCTGGTTTATTCACAATAAAAATATATTTTAAAGGGCTGCAAAATATATTGCAAAATTATCGTTATCGCAATATCAGCAAACGCAATATCCGTATCGCAAGAATCTAAATATATCACAGTAACGCTGTGGTCTACCATCTGACAGAGATTTACACTGAAGAATCATTTTCCACCAGAGCCTTAAAAGAACATGTGTTGTGACTAAATAAAAATGTTTAAAAAGTCCAGTTTTAGTGGTAATTTAATTAATTTAGTCACAGCTTAGCCTTGTTTTATTCCTGGTTTAGTCTGTGTTAAGTTTTGATTTTGTGGCTGTTTTGACTTGTAAATACAGGAACTTACATTTTTGTGAAATGTAGTGAATTTAACTTACTATGTTCCAAAAGTAGGCTCTATTTTCAAATATTGCAATAATATTGTTATCGCAGTTTTCAACATAACGTATGTCCTGAGTCGGACACTTTCTGCTAAAATTCTATTACTTTTTTATCTTCAAGTCATAAAGTCGCTCATTTATTATCTTCATTAATGCAAATTGTATAAAATAAAAGTACATTTTCTTACGTTTATAACGATATATTGGTTGAATAGTTTCTTTTACAGCTATTTTACTGCGGCCGTATGAAATAACGCTTTTGTCCGAGGTTTAAGCTCGGCAGTGCTCTGGCCCTGAGTCGGACACGGAAGTTCCAATATCAGACGCTCACCTTTCTGGCGTTTTCAGCCTTATTTGTTGGATTTTTCGGCTCTAATTTAAGGCTGGGATATTTACGTTAACAAATTTTCACACCCGGTTCCTTGTTTCCGTCTTTAAAAATAAGATTGTGGGCTAAGCTAACGTTAATCAGAAAATAATAAGACGGACAAAGTTAGCTACAAAAACACTAAGATCACTGAAAGAACGTCGCCCGAGTGTGACCTGAGCGTTCCCTGCGCATTTCCCTCTCAAAATTATTTTCATATCATGATTATTTTATAAACACTTAGCATAAATACACAAAAATTACCACAGAGGTAGAGCAATATGTGGAGTTTTGTTTATCTACCGTTAGCCAGTTAACGTCTTTGTGAGCGTCTGTTAGAAGAGCACACAAACGAGCTTTGAAACAACTCTTAAATACTTTGTCACTGGAGAATATTTATCACACACTAAAGTATCAGAGTACTTTTGTGTGAACGCTAACTCCAGCAGTTTACAACAACTGTTTTACTGTTGGAAATAACTTGCATGACCACCGATGTGACGTCATGTTTCCGATCTCTATGGCTGTGTCCGAACGTCCTCCCTAATCCCTCTGTAGTGCACTTTGTAGTGGTCACGCCATTCTGTAGCGTTGTCCAAATGTCTAATGGATAAAAAATAGTGCACTCAAAATTTCTCACAATGCATTTTGAAAAGTAGTGAACAGCAATGGCCACTAGAGGTCAGTATAGACCAGAATGCTGTGCAAGTTTTGTCGGAGAACAGCGGGACCACGACAGGACTTTATACAGAACACAACACGTCTGAATGAACCCAGTTAGAAACGTTTTTTACTTCTGTCAGGTCGTAATCAGAAATAAAAAGCTCTTAAATAAACCGTTGCAGTCTAAAATTGCTAACGTTAGCTTAGCCATTAGCGTTCAGCCACCCCACGTAAGGCACAGAGCTGCAATAATCCACTCTGTTTTATTCATTACAGCCATAATTCATGTTAAATATCACACATATGACTATTATTTATCTATAAATACTAAAACATCTGAGTCTGGTCAGGTTTATCACAGAAGAACATTATCAGCGGAGTTTCGACGAACGTTTTTTTACACAGACGTCAGAGTCACATGATCACCGGTGAGAGAAAAATAGTGAGCGACTGTCCGAATGAGTGCAGTATAGTGATTGAGGGGTTAGGGGCTAGGGGTGACGTTTGGACACAGCCTATCACAGCTTAAGTCGTAGAAAATGTTATCCCCGTAACAACTCTGTTAAAAAGTTATAGAGACGTCTGATCTTTCTGTGGCAAAAAGACCAAGCTGTCAGCTGCCGGTAACTTTCAGATAAATCCAGCAGCAGTTTAACAAACACCGCTAACAGACTCTGACTAATCTGTTAAATGTCTTTACCTGGTGACTTTCATAACCTGAATATCCAAGAAATGTGGACTGACGGGCCATGGTCAACCTAAAACTTTATTTTATGATATTTTTCTGACTTAGTGGGGCAACTTTGCACATATTATAGAGCTGTGAAGTTCCTGCATCGTTGCTTTAAAATCTGGTTAGGTTTTACATTAACTGCATGCATTTCCTGCAGCTTGGTCAAATGTAGACCAACATACAGTGCTTTTGAGATAAAATAATATTCTTAAATGTGATTTGATACTTGTGAAAAGCATTTATTCCCCACTGCTACTACTCCTACTACACTGAGGAGCTTGTACTGGGGAGTGCTAAGTTCTAGGGTTGTGTAAATGAGGAACAGAATAAAAAAAAAAAACATATGTCAAAATAAATGACACACACAGCATTGAGAGGGTTTTAGACCTGGGTTACACTTAGTCAAGGCTGGACTAGGACTAATCTGGGACTAACCAGGTCTAAACCAGGACAAAACCAGGTCTAATTTAAGACTAAAGCAGGTCTAAGCCTGGACTAATTTAGGACAGAACCAGGTCTAATTTTGGACTAAAACAAGTCTAAACCCTGACTAACTTAGAACTGGGATATCACTGTTTTAGTTCTCACACTGCAGTTGAAATGTGTTGTTATTTAAAAGTTTTTGTCGACTCTAACTCCGTGTTGTTGCCGTTAAAGAGACGCAGATATTCTGTTTGTTTGGGAGATTTTGGTGAAGAATACTGTAATAATACGTTCATTCACATGTTGTGTATTGGGTGTGACGTGTTTTGTAAAGCAGTGTTTTAGGAAGGACACGCCCATTCAGAGTATATATATTATAAATACATGCTGCAGATGGCCCTGGCTCTATTTTAGGAGTAACTCAAGGCTGCTTAATGTTAGCTTCTGTCGCTATGATGTTAAAGTGCTTTCTTATATTTACAAGTTAAAATTGCTTTAAACATGTAACTACTGACATTTTTGCAATTTGTATTTTGTATATTTCTAAATTTCTCCAAATGGCTGCTGACTGTAAACTGTTACTGTGTTTATTGCAGTAGATATCGTCTGTATTTGTGTCAAAGCAGGTGTATATTTAGTTCCATCATGAATTATTAATGAACTTCTCAGCCTGGGTATAAAGGGATAAACATTTTGTATTATTAACCATTTTGTAAGTGGTTCTCAAGCTGTGGTATGGGTCCCACTGGAGGTACGCAGGAGGCTTTTTCAGTTCTGATTCACTTTAATTTAAAGACAGTGAAGTGTAGACCACTGATTAGTCCAGGTTTAGACCTGGTTCAGTCCTGAATGAGACCTGGTTTAGACCTGGTTCAGTCCTGAATTAGACCTGGTTCAGTCCTGACTTGGTTTAGTCCTAAATTAGACTTGGTTTAGTCCTAAATTAGATTTGGGTTAGTCCTAAATTAGACTTGGGTTAGTCCTAAATTAGACTTGGTTTAGTTCTAAATTAGACTTGGTTTAATCCTAAATTAGACTTGGTTTAGCCCTAAATTAGACTTTGTTTAGTCCTAAATTGGGCTTGGTTTAGTCCTAAATGAGATTTGGGTTAGTCCTAAATGAGACTTGGTTTAGTCCTAAATGAGACTTGGTTTAGTCCTAAATTAGACTTGGTTTGGTCCTAAATTAGACTTGGTTTAATCCTAAATTAGACTTGGTTTAGCCCTAAATTAGACTTTGTTTAGTCCTAAATTGGACTTGGTTTAGTCCTAAATGAGACTTGGGTTAGTCCTAAATTAGACTTGGTTTAGTCCTAAGTTAGACTTGGTTTAGTCCTAAGTTAGACTTGGTTTAGTCCTAAGTTAGACTTGGTTTAGTCCTAAGTTAGACTTGGTTTAGTCCTAAATGAGACTTGGGTTAGTCCTAAATGAGACTTGGTTTAGTCCTAAATTAGACTTGGTTTAATCCTAAATTAGACTTGGTTTAGCCCTAAATTAGACTTTGTTTAGTCCTAAATTAGACCTGGTTTAGTCCTAAATTAGACTTGGTTTAGTCCTAAATTAGACTTGGTTTAGTCCTAAATTAGACTTGGTTTAGTCCTAAATTAGACTTTGTTTAGTCCTAAATTGGACTTGGTTTAGTCCTAAATGAGACTTGGGTTAGTCCTAAATGAGACTTGGTTTAGTCCTAAATGAGACTTGGTTTAGTCCTAAATGAGACTTGGGTTAGTCCTAAATGAGACTTGGTTTAGTCCTAAATTAGACTTGGTTTAGTCCTAAATTAGACTTGGTTTAATCCTAAATTAGACTTGGTTTAGTCCTAAATGAGACTTGGTTTAGTCCTAAATGAGACTTGGGTTAGTCCTAAATGAGACTTGGGTTAGTCCTAAATGAGACTTGGTTTAGTCCTAAATTAGACTTGGTTTGGTCCTAAATTAGACTTGATTTAATCCTAAATTAGACTTGGTTTAGCCCTAAATTAGACTTGGTTTAGTCCTAAATTGGACTTGGTTTAGTCCTAAATGAGACTTGGTTTAGTCCTAAATGAGACTTGGTTTAGTCCTAAATGAGACTTGGTTTAGTCCTAAATGAGACTTGGTTTAGTCCTAAATGAGACTTGGTTTAGTCCTAAATGAGACTTTGTTTAGTCCTAAATTGGACTTGGTTTAATCCTAAATTGGACTTGGTTTAGTCCTAAATGAGACTTGGGTTAGTCCTAAATGAGACTTGGTTTAGTCCTAAATGAGACTTGGTTTAGTCCTAAATGAGACTTGGTTTAGTCCTAAATTAGACTTGGTTTAATCCTAAATTAGACTTGGTTTAGCCCTAAATTAGACTTTGTTTAGTCCTAAATTGGACTTGGTTTAGTCCTAAATGAGACTTGGGTTAGTCCTAAATTAGACTTGGTTTAATCCCAAATTAGACTTGGTTTAGTCCTAAATTAGACTTTGTTTAGTCCTAAATTGGACTTGGGTTAGTCCTAAATGAGACTTGGTTTAGTCCTAAATTAGACTTGGTTTAGTCCTAAATTAGACTTGGTTTGGTCCTAAATTAGACTTGGTTTAATCCCAAATTAGACTTGGTTTAGCCCTAAATTAGACTTTGTTTAGTCCTAAATTGGACTTGGTTTAGTCCTAAATGAGACTTGGGTTAGTCCTAAATGAGACTTGGTTTAGTCCTAAATTAGACTTGGTTTGGTCCTAAATTAGACTTGGTTTAATCCTAAATTAGACTTGGTTTAGCCCTAAATTAGACTTGGTTTAGTCCTAAATGAGACTTGGTTTAGTCCTAAATGAGACTTGGTTTAGTCCTAAATGAGACTTGGTTTAGTCCTAAATGAGACTTGGTTTAGTCCTAAATGAGACTTGGTTTAGTCCTAAATGAGACTTTGTTTAGTCCTAAATTGGACTTGGTTTAATCCTAAATTGGACTTGGTTTAGTCCTAAATGAGACTTGGGTTAGTCCTAAATGAGACTTGGTTTAGTCCTAAATGAGACTTGGTTTAGTCCTAAATGAGACTTGGTTTAGTCCTAAATGAGACTTGGTTTAGTCCTAAATGAGACTTGGTTTAATCCTAAATTAGACTTGGTTTAGCCCTAAATTAGACTTTGTTTAGTCCTAAATTGGACTTGGTTTAGTCCTAAATGAGACTTGGGTTAGTCCTAAATTAGACTTGGTTTAATCCCAAATTAGACTTGGTTTAGTCCTAAATTAGACTTTGTTTAGTCCTAAATTGGACTTGGGTTAGTCCTAAATGAGACTTGGTTTAGTCCTAAATTAGACTTGGTTTAGTCCTAAATTAGACTTGGTTTGGTCCTAAATTAGACTTGGTTTAATCCCAAATTAGACTTGGTTTAGCCCTAAATTAGACTTTGTTTAGTCCTAAATTGGACTTGGTTTAGTCCTAAATGAGACTTGGGTTAGTCCTAAATGAGACTTGGTTTAGTCCTAAATGAGACTTGGTTTAGTCCTAAATGAGACTTGGTTTAGTCCTAAATTAGACTTGGTTTAATCCTAAATTAGACTTGGTTTAGCCCTAAATTAGACTTTGTTTAGTCCTAAATTGGACTTGGTTTAGTCCTAAATTAGACTTTGTTTAGTCCTAAATTGGACTTGGTTTAATCCTAAATTGGACTTGGTTTAGTCCTAAATTAGACTTTGTTTAGTCCTAAATTGGACTTGGTTTAATCCTAAATTGGACTTGGTTTAGTCCTAAATGAGACTTGGTTTAGTCCTAAATGAGACTTGATTAGTCCCAGATTAGTCCTAGATTAATCCTAGTCCAGCCTGAACTAGGTCTAAACCAGGTCTAAACTCCTCCCAGTGCAAGTTTGTGTTATTTGTTTTGTCATATGACTGTAACTTGTAGCAGCAGTAGTAATAGTAACAGTAGTAGTAATAGTAACAGTAGTAGTAATAGTAACAGTAGTAGTAATGGTAACAGTAGTAGTAATGGTAACAGTAGTAGTAATGGTAACAGTAGTAGTAATAGTAACAGTAGTAGTAATAGTAACAGTAGTAGTAATAGTAACAGTAGTAGTAATAGTAACAGTAGTAACTGGATACTTAGTAAATACTGAATATAAAATGCATGTTGAATTATTGATCTAAAGGCTCTGTAGTGGTAATATTCTTTTTAACAAACTAACTCCAGGAATCCATTTTCCACACTTAAATATAACAATAATGTAAACTCTAATATCCTTTCATGTAATATCTGATCTGGGACTGAAAGATATGTTTTCTATGTTGAATGTAAACAAAATTTTTCTGTGAACATTTTTCACATTTTTGCCTCGACATATTACAGCAGTGTTTCTGTGTTGCATTTTAAGGCGGCCATTTTGACTGCACCCTCCTCTTTATACAGCCATGCAAAATCAATGCATGTGCTTCACTGACCTTATTACCATGGCTTTGTACTGAAAAGGCTCAGTTCTGCAGAGATCCGTGCACAGTGGATATATAAAAGAGGAAGAAGTCTGTGCTGTACGTTAAATATTTCTGTACTGAGACATTAGTACACTGAGGAAAAAATACTTTCTGACTTTTACTCAAAACATTTTTAAGTTTGTAACCTTGGTTGAGTGGAAACGTCAGGAGTGGCAGAAGTAGGAGTAGATTAGATACTTTATTGATCCTGAAGGAGATTTTAGTAGCAGTAGTAAGGCTGCTCGATTATGGAAAAAATAATAATCATGATTCATTTAGACATAATTGAAATCACGATATTCAAAAAATTATTCATTAACTTAAAACAATGTAAAATATATATTTTTTGCACACAAATAAAAAAGTGCAAAATATTAAATAAACAGAGTTTGTTCTGTTCTGTTATAACCTGTTATGAACATAGAACTAAAGCAATTATTTAACAAAATTATTCCTCGTTTCAAGTCTAGTAAGTAGCCTATATTATTTAAATTCCAGGTACATGCATTATTATTATTATGTGTATTATTATTGTCATTAATGTAAATAAAAAATGCTGGTCCATCTTCTTATCATGAAAACATTAGGTTTAGGGCTGAACATAACTAGACTAATGCTTTAAAGGTTTTTTGCCAGGAACACCAGCTGTTAACATGATCTGGCCTGAGTGATGACCGCGAACAGTTCGCATTTTTAATGTCGTAACTGCGTTTGAAGCATGCGTTACCCTCTTTAACTGCAAGCATGCACACATACACACTGTTAATAACACATACACACTGTTACCAACACATACACACTGTTAATAACACACACACACTGTTACCAACACATACACACTGTTACCAACACATACACACTGTTACCAACACATACACACTGTTACCAACACATACACACTGTTACCAACACATACACACTGTTACCAACACATACACACTGTTAATAACACATACACACTGTTAATAACACATACACACTGTTACCAACACATACACACTGTTACCAACACATACACACTGTTACCAACACATACACACTGTTACCAACACATACACACTGTTACCAACACATACACACTGTTAATAACACATACACACTGTTACCAACACATACACACTGTTACCAACACAAACACACTGTTACCAACACATACACACTGTTACCAACACATTCACACTGTTACCAACACATACACACTGTTACCAACACATACACACTGTTAATAACACATACACACTGTTACCAACACATACACACTGTTACCAACACAAACACACTGTTACCAACACATACACACTGTTAATAACACATACACACTGTTACCAACACATACACACTGTTACCAACACATACACACTGTTACCAACACATACACACTGTTACCAACACATACACACTGTTACCAACACATACACACTGTTACCAACACATACACACTGTTAATAACACATACACACTGTTACCAACACATACACACTGTTACCAACACATACACACTGTTAATAACACATACACACTGTTACCAACACATACACACTGTTACCAACACATACACACTGTTAATAACACATACACACTGTTAATAACACATACACACTGTTAACAACACATACACACTGTTACCAACACATACACACTGTTACCAACACATACACACTGTTACCAACACATACACACTGTTACCAACACATACACACTGTTACCAACACATACACACTGTTAACAACACATACACACTGTTAACAACACATACACACTGTTAACAACACATACACACTGTTAACAACACATACACACTGTTAACAACACATACACACTGTTAACAACACATACACACTGTTAACAACACATACACACTGTTAACAACACATACACACTGTTAACAACACATACACACTGTTAACAACACATACACACTGTTACCAGCTCTATTTCTGTGTCCAAGCCCGACGTAAGTGCTCTGAGGCTGGGCAGATTTGCCGCTGAGACACCGCTAGGACCCTCGGTGCACAGACGTGCACCTGCCCCTCGATCTGTTCAGTTGAAGGCTGATTTATACTTCTGCGTCTTCCTGACGCCGACCTACCGCCGTTGGCTTGACGGCGCTGAAAACCCTTCATACTTGTGTGTTGCTCCTCTGCGCTGTTTCATGCATTGCCAGTTCACCGCGAGGCCAAGCAACCAATCACAGCGCTTGCGGTCCGCGTCGCCTTGATGCGTCGTTACATTTTTGACCAGGTGCACGTCAGGGCTACGGCGTAGGTTTTGAGAGGGCTCGCGGCGACGCAAAGGCGTCCGCGGGGCTACGCCGTCGATTTGACGCAAAAGTATAAATCAGCCTTAACACGGTTTTCAACTGCTTTTAACTGTTACAATGTGCTTTAAGCCTGCGGCACCGTTCCTTTAAATGGGTTGACGGAGGCGGAGACCAGCGCAGTCCCGTTTTATTTCTCTGCCTGTTGACCACTGGCTGTCCTCCGCGGCCACACCAGCCCTACAATATAACAATAAAAGCCAACTGTAAACAGATACGGGGCATGGTTTAGCCATGAACTGGAGAATTGGACACACCCACAGAGCTCAGGTGCACATTGGCAGCTGATAAAGTCAAGCGCCTCGGGCTAAACTGTACATATACAACCAGAGCCAAAAAGTAAACATAAAACCACAGCACTCACCATGTTATTAGACAAGCAGTTGTAGTAGTAGCCGCAGCAGTTGTAGTAGTAGCCGCAGCAGTAGTAGTAGTAGCCGCAGTAGCAGCCGCAGCAGTTGTAGTAGAAGCCGCAGCAGTTGTAGTAGAAGCCGCAGCAGTTGTAGTAGAAGCCGCAGCAGTTGTAGTAGAAGCCGCAGCAGTTGTAGTAGAAGCCGCAGCAGTTGTAGTAGAAGCCGCAGCAGTTGTAGTAGTAGCCGCAGTAGCAGCCGCAGCAGTTGTAGTAGTAGCAGTAGTAGCAGTAGAAGTAGCAGTAGAAGCCGCAGCAGTTGTAGTAGTAGCAGTAGTAGCAGTAGTAGTAGCAGTAGCAGCCGCAGCAGTTGTAGTAGTAGTAGTAGTAGCAGTAGTAGTAGCAGTAGCAGCCGCAGCAGTTGTAGTAGCAGTAGTAGTAGCAGTAGTAGCAGTAGTAGCAGTAGTAGTAGCAGTAGCAGCCGCAGCAGTTGTAGTAGCAGTAGTAGCAGTAGTAGTAGCAGTAGTAGCAGTAGTAGTAGCAGTAGTAGCAGTAGTAGTAGCAGTAGTAGTAGCAGTAGAAGCCGCAGCAGTTGTAGTAGTAGCAGTAGTAGTAGCAGTAGCAGCCGCAGCAGTTGTAGTAGTAGTAGTAGTAGCAGTAGTAGCAGTAGCAGCCGCAGCAGTTGTAGTAGCAGTAGTAGCAGTAGTAGTAGCAGTAGCAGTAGTAGTAGTAGCAGTAGTAGCAGTAGTAGTAGCAGTAGTAGCCGCAGCAGTTGTAGTAGCAGTAGTAGTAGTAGTAGTAGTAGTAGTAGTAGTAGTAGTAGCAGTAGTAGCAGTAGTAGTAGCAGTAGTAGCCGCAGCAGTTGTAGTAGTAGCACCGTGCGATTACTAAAAACTACTTTGAAAAATAATTTGCGCTCAAAACTTGTTAAACTTTTAGCAATATTATTTTCACTTTTTCTTCTACTTGAGTTTGCTAAGTAACATTATTTTGAAGTAAAAGTACTTTTTTTTTGAGTTCAGATTTTGAGTTGTTCCGCCACACTGTGCTACCCAGAGCTCTGCAGTCATGAGTTACTTTTAAATAACTTGTACTTCTCAGAGTAGTTTTATCACAACATACTTCTTACTTCTACTGCAGTAGTATTATTTTGCAGTAGCAGTACTCTCAGTGGAGTACAGCTGTTGGCGCCTGTTGCCACAGCTCACAGCTCTCCTTTTGTAAACACAGCATTGTTTCAGATAAATGCAGTTTTTCAACATGGCTGCCTCAGATATGATTCACCATTTTGTTTTTCACTTATTTCAAACACATTACAGACTTTTCTTAATCTGTTGTAACTAGAAATGTTTTCTCAAGTAGTAATCACTAGTTAAAGGCATTATATTAAACTTTTATTCATAGTTTTAAACTAGTCTTGGTCTCTAGAAAAGCCTTTAAAAATATTATGTGACTAAAAGTGAACGTTTTTAATAAGAACTCTACTGGAGCCATAAAGAACCCAGCAGAGGGCAGCAGAGGGCAGCAGTCTTTTGAACATAGACATAGAAAAAGAGCTTTTTATGTCCTTAAACTTTTTGTCTGAGGCCATTTTCCTGCAAAAGTAAAAATGTCTTAAATCCTGGTCTAGCCCTGATTCAGTCCTAGTTTGGCCCTGCTCTGTGATGCGCTTTTGAACATAACCAAAGAAAAAGAGCACTTCACTTAAACTTTTTGTATGACACCATTTTCCTCCCAAAGTAAAAATGTCTGTGAGGAATCAGTGGAAACAGAGCTGTGCACTGTAGTTGTTTTTTTTTTTTGGATTAATGAATGAGAGCAGAGTGGATGTAGAGGGCTTGTTGATTCTTTGGTAATGCGTATATTTCATGTAGAAATGTCTAAAAGCAAATTTTAGACTCTGAATTTGGCCTGTCGAATTTGAGGACTCTGCAATAAATTATTTTTTTTTTAAATTTTGATCATGAAAAAAATACATAAAAATTAGCTACTGATTTTTTTTTTTCAGCATTAAAAATAAGTGCAAAAAAAAAGTTCAGCCATTTAAAATTCTGAATCTGATGAACGTGCTTCCGTAGAGCACTTGCCTTAGCAGCTGATGGTTCTGAATTTGTAGTTTGAGTAGTTGTAGTAGCATCTCCAGTGAGCTTTTCTCTTTCCATTTAGTTTTGTACTTACTGTATCCCTGCCTGTTTCTAACATGTACCGTATTTTCCGCACTATAGGGCGCTCCGGATTATAAGGCGCACTGTCATTGAATGGTCAATTTTCGAACTTTTTTCACATATAAAGCTCCTCACAAAATATTTGGTTTCATAAGGACCAGCTTCAACAGATCAGGTCTAAACCAGGACTAAACCAGGAATAAACTACATCGAAATCATGTCTAAAATAGGACTGAATCAGGCCTAAACCATTGAGAACTTGACTTGGTCTAAACTAGGTCTAAACTAGGCCTAAATTGAGTCTAAACAAGGCTCAAATCAGGTCTAAACTAGGCTCAAATCAGGTCTAAACTAGGCCCAAATCAGGTCTAAACTAGGCCCAAATCAGGTCTAAACTAGGCCCAAATCAGGTCTAAACTAGGCCCAAATCAGGTCTAAACTAGGCCCAAATCAGGTCTAAACTAGGCTCAAATCAGGTCTAAACTAGGCTCAAATCAGGTCTAAACTAGGCTCAAATCAGGTCTAAACTAGGCTCAAATCAGGTCTAAACTAGGCCCAAATCAGGTCTAAACTAGGCTCAAATCAGGTCTAAACTAGGCCCAAATCAGGTCTAAACTAGGCCCAAATCAGGTCTAAACTAGGCCCAAATCAGGTCTAAACTACGACGGCTTGTTTAATAGAAGTCATTTATTTCATTCCCAGGCCTGAAGTCCTCTGTTTCTGCCTCAGTCCCAGTGCAGTACTGTTGTTGACACAGTAAACAGTACTCGGGGCAGAAATACTTGTGTTTTTTGCAGTACTTTCTAATCCTCGCTGTGTGGGGTCTGAGTGTAATTCGAGACTTCATGACGACATTTTCACCTCGGCCTCAGGACTAAATAAGAGACTTGTGTAATCTTGTAAATAAAAGCTACAGGATACGCTTTTCAGAGTCTGGTTAGAGAGAAAATCATTAATAAATTTAATCAGGTGCTGTGATTCCTATGGAGGACTAAAAATTACTTCATTAGAAATAAATAACTAAATGGAGAAATGTATAAATAAATAATAAGTTATACATAAATGCATACATTCTGGGCATTAAAAGTTAAAATGGCACTGCCCACTCAATTAGCATTAAAAACAGAAATACAGAGATGAATAAATGTGGAAATGTAGCAATATGTAAATAAATGTAATAAAAGTGAAAAAATGCGTAATTAAATAAATGTAATATAAATGTAGCAATGTGTAAATAAATAAATGTAAAAATAAATAAGTCTATTGTATCTTTTTTAGTCCCAGGATAAATGCATTTATGTATAAATGGATTTATTTATTTATACATTTATTTATTTTTATTTAAGTCATTTTTAGTCCACCATAGATCCCATACACTTCATGTTGCTCTGTTTTAATGCCAAAAAATTGTGAAATATTTATTTTGTGACAGTGACTGTTTAAGGACACAGCCTCATACTAATGTCTTTCTGCAATGTAGGATTATTTTTAGCTCTGGTTTAGACTTTGTTTTAGATTTTGCTTTTTTGTGCTTTCAGTACTTACTTTGGTTATGTTGGTCATTCATATCTATTTTTTTCATTCCCTATAGTGTGCTGTGTTATTATATTGTATATTACCAAATTACCAAATACAGGTTAAGCACTGCAGTTCACCAAATGACCACAGGCGTCGCTGTAAACAAGGATTTCAAACTCAACAGATTCTAACGGCGTTACACACGTTTAGATTTTGTCAAAGTTATTGAAAATATAGGTCCCATATTCTGCTTTTCTCAGTTTTTCTGAAACCGTGCATTAGTGTTTCAGGTTTTATATTAAAATAATGCATCTGTGGAGCTGTTACTGTGACTCTGCAGAGAACGCCCTCTGCTGGCAACGCTGGGGACTGGACAGAGCATAAAAAAGGCTATTTAGCACGGCTGTTAGCGACATAATGCTAGCAGATAGATTTGTGAGCTGATGCTTGGTAGTGACGGAGGTTTAAGGCTGAAATGATCAGAACGAGTCCGGTGACGGTGTCTGGGCTTCAGAAACGCGCAGGAGCACTTCCTGGTTTCTACGTAGAGCTGTGAGACCGAGCATTTTCAGCTCTGGAGAAGGGCAGCGCCTCAGCATACAGGATTACTCAGACAGAATACTACTGCAGATCTGTTTTTAGGAGGAGACTAGATAGAACTAGGGCTGCATCTTACGATTATTTTGGTAATTGATTAATCTGTCGATTACTTTTTTGATTAATACTCGGATAGAGAAGCGCGAGTAAAATGGTTAAAAACTTGACGTGTTTTATAGTTTTTGTTAAAAATTGGTGATATTGCTACCAAAAATCACTTAATTTTAACAAAATTAAATCAGACAAGGCTACAAACATGCTTCTTGAAGATGTTTATGTAGAGCATATATACATAAAATACCATCTATAAAACATATGATATTTTTATATATTTTTAATCAAAAACACAAAATGTACATTGATTTTAACTGCTTACTGCCATCTAGGTAAAAAAAAAAATCTCTCACTAAACATGGCATGTGTCAGGGTCTATTAAGTGCCCCAGTTGGTGATTATTCGATTACTAAATTAGTTGACGATCATTTCAATAATTGATTATAATTGATTAATCTGATTAGTTGTTGCAGCCCTAATTAGAGCTCAGTTCAAAGCTCAGAAAAGTTGATTTAACAGAATAGGAGACCTTTAAGTTAAGGCTGAGTGTTTAGCTGTGTCCCACTTTTATGACAAGACGGACTGGAGGAACAGGTTTGAGCCAAGAGTTTATTTCTGATCCTGGCTTTAGGTTCATTCTCACACGAACACTCCTGTATTATTATACCATACGTGCACCATGTTGATGCTGTTTCACGCAGATGTACGTAAAACTATTTTTGTACAGTAGCCCTTGTTAACAGCGGATATTTTGCAGGAAAATAATATTAAATGTATCCTCTTCAGATCGCACCATTTCTGAGACGCAAAGGCCGCTCTGTGACAGAATTCATTGTCGACCAGACACTAAGTGTTTATCATTGCTCCTGGTTTTCTTCTGGTCTGGGTTTAGTCTAGGTTTAGTTATGGTTTTGTCCTGGGTTAGGCCTAAATCAGACCTGGTTTAGACCTGGTTTAGACCTGGTTTAGACCTGGTTTAGTCCTTGTTCAGACCTGGTTTAGTCCTGGTTTAGGCCTATTTTAGGCCTATTTTAGTCCTGGTTTAGTCCTGGTTTAGTCCTGGTTTAGTCCTGGTTTAGACCTGGTTTAGACCTGGTTTAGTCCTGGTTTAGTCCTGGTTTAGTCCTGGTTTAGTCCTGGTTTAGACCTGGTTTAGACCTGGTTTAGACCTGGTTTAGACCGGGTTTAGACCGGGTTTAGACCGGGTTTAGACCTGGTTCAGGCCTATTTTAGACCTGGTTTAGTCCTGGTTTAGGCCTATTTTAGACCTGGTTTAGGCCTATTTTAGACCTGGTTTAGACCTGGTTTAGACCGGGTTTAGACCTGGTTTAGACCTGGTTCAGGCCTATTTTAGACCTGGTTTAGACCTGGTTTAGACCTGGTTTAGGCCTATTTTAGACCTGGTTTAGACCTGGTTTAGACCTGGTTTAGGCCTATTTTAGACCTGGTTTAGTCCTGGTTTAGACCTGGTTTAGACCTGGTTTAGACCTGGTTCAGGCCTATTTTAGACCTGGTTTAGACCTGGTTTAGGCCTATTTTAGACCTGGTTTAGTCCTGGTTTAGACCTGGTTTAGACCTGGTTTAGTCCTTTTTTAGACCTGGTTTAGACCTGGTTTAGTCCTTTTTTAGACCGGGTTTAGACCTGGTTCAGGCCTGGTTCAGGCCTGGTTCAGGCCTGGTTTAGAGCTGGTTTAGAGCTGGTTTAGAGCTGGTTTTAGTCCTAATTTAGAGCTGGTTTTAGACCTGGTTTAGACCTGGTTTAGAGCTAGTTTAGAGCTAGTTTAGAGCTGGTTTAGTCCTGGTTTAGTCCTGGTTTAGTCCTGGTTTAGACCTGGTTTAGACCTGGTTTAGACCTGGTTTAGTCCTGGTTTAGTCCTGGTTTAGACCTGGTTTAGAGCTAGTTTAGAGCTAGTTTAGAGCTAGTTTAGACCTGGTTTAGACCTGGTTTAGACCTGGTTTAGACCTGGTTTAGAGCTGGTTTAGACCTGGTTTAGACCTGGTTTAGACCTGGTTTAGTCCTGGTTTAGACCTGGTTTAGACCTGGTTTAGAGCTAGTTTAGACCTGGTTTAGACCTGGTTTAGACCTGGTTTAGTCCTGGTTTAGACCTGGTTTAGACCTGGTTTAGACCTGGTTTAGACCTGGTTTAGACCTGGTTTAGACCTGGTTTAGACCTGGTTTAGACCTGGTTTAGTCCTGGATACTTGGACCAGGTGTAAAGTTGGAGAACTGCTCACTGCTTCAGTAAAAACCCAGATGAGTTGAGATTTGGTGTTGGTGTGAGAAATATTCCAGTGGCTGCAGCTGTGGATTATGTTTCTGTTAAAGACTCTGTGGTTGTTGCCTGGAGCTCAAACGGAGCATCTCCAAAAAAGGTTTCAGTGTCAGGGGAACCACAGTCATCTGACCTGATTTTAACTAAATCTATCTGCATAATTTTATATACATGTATGTATATGTGTATGTGTAGGTCTGTACTCATAATTATCTGTTTCTGACAGAAAAAATAGAAAAGAGACTGATATAATAACTTGTATAATAAAAATGTAAAGATACTGCTGTTTCCATAAGTTCTCAGGTTTTCTGGTTATTGTGTTAAATGTGTTTGCTTGTTTTTTATTGTAAGAATAAAAACAGAAATTGTACCAGGAACTATTTTTGATATTGATATTCTGCACACTACTACAAATAATAATAATACGAATAAAAAAACAATAATATTAGTGGTAGTAGTGATATTAAAAATTTGTAATAGAAAAAATAATTTAGTAGTAGAAAAAATATTTGTAGAAAAAATAATTTAATCAACATTATGGCCATAATTAATTGAAAGAAATGACAATTAATGGTTATGCTGTACAGTAGAGTAAAGGTTAGACTTAGGGCAAATTAATCATGAAATTAAGCAACTGTTTCCTAAAAGATTCAAGCCTAAAATTGTCTTTAGTTTAAAAAAGACACTTTTTTTTATTGTGGCTCATGATTTTAAATTTAATAAAGATGATGGGTGAAGTTAGGCCAGTGGTTGGTTGAGACTAATAATTAATTGATTAAAGAAAATTTGCTGACTGTGCGTCCCCAATAATAATCGTAGTAATAAAGCGTATATTTTGTGTATTCCAGTGTTGAATATTGTAAATACTCAGCAGTATAACTGTGAACAGAAGAATGTGAGTGGGTTGAACTCTGGACTCAGTTTTTCTCTTGGCTTGGTTTCTTTAAGTGGATTAAGGATTATTTTAAGGTCCCAAGGCCTGATATTACAACATTTACTTAAACTACGTACGACAGTGAGTACACAGACTTTACTGTAATCCACTGCTGAGGCCGGACCCACCAGTTGGGAAACACTGTGGGCTTTCATAACAAACTGTTAACTTTCCCTCGCTAACAAAGGCACAATAATAGAGCTCGACTGATATTATCGGCCACTTTATGAGGCACACCTGTCCAACTGCTCGTTAACGCACATTTCTAATCAGCCAATCACATGGCAGCAGCTCAGTGCCTTTCGGCTGTAGCCATGGTCAGGACGATCTGCTGCAGACCCAGCGTCAGGGGAACAAAGTGATTTAAGTTACTTTGAACGTGGCATGGTCGTTGGTGCCAGACGGGCTGAGTATTTCAGAAACTGATGATCTGCTGAAATTTTCACGCACAACCATCTCTAGGGTTTACAGAGTATGGTCCGAAAAAGAGAAAATATCCAGTGAGCGGCAGTTCTGTGGGCGAAAATGCCTTGTTGATGCCAGAGGTCAGAGGAGCATGGCCAGACTGGTTCGAGCTGATGGAAAGGCAACAGTAACTCAAATAAGCACTTGTTACACCCGAGGTCTGCAGAAGAGCATCTCTGAACGCACAACACGTCCAACCTTGAGGAAGATGGGCTACAGCAGCAGAAGACCACACCGGGAGCCACTCCTGTCAGCTAAGAACAGGAAACTGAGGCTCGCACAGGTTCACCAAAACTGGACGATAGAAGATTGGAACAAAGTTGCCTGGTCTGATGAGTCTCGATTTCTGCTGCGACATTCGGATGGTAGGGTCAGAATTTGGCGTCAACAGCATGAAAGCATGGAACCATCCTGCCTTGTATCAACGGTTCAGGCTGGTGGTGGTGGTGTAATGGTGTGGGGGATATTTTCTTGGCATACTTTGGGCCCCTTAGTACCAACTGAGCATCATTGCAACGCCACAGCCGACCTGAGTATTGTTGCTGACCATGTCCATCCCTTTTTGACCACAGTGTACCCATCTTCTGATGGCTACTTCCAGCAGGATAACGCTCCATGTCATAAAGCTCCAATCATCTCAGACTGGTTTCTGGAACATGACAGAGTTCACTGGACTCAAACGGCCTCCACAGTCACCAGATCTCAATCCAATAGAGCACCTTTGGGATGTGGTGGAACGGGAGATTGGCATCATGGATGTGCAGCCCACAAATCTGCAGCGACTGCATGATGCTCTCAGGTCAATATGGACAAAACTCTGAGGAATGTTTCCAGGACCTTGTTGAATCTATGCCACGAAGGATTAAGGCAGTTCTGAAGGCAAAAGGGGGTCCAACCCGGTACTAGCAAGGTGTAACTAATAAAGTGGCCGGTGAGTGTCGCCCATTAGAAAATTATTGGCTATCGGCCAAAATCTGTCCGATATCTGACTGTTTTTACTGTGTTCTGGAATAAGACCTGTTTACTTGCAAATGATGACCTTCTGCTATTTGTATTGACATGCTAGTGTTTCCCAGCAGTTTGGCTCGTACACTGCAGTTCATAGGAAACTCCCCAAATCTCTTTCTTATGGCCTGAAAAGCTCAAAACAGCAATAAAAATGTTTTACTCATTTCTCTGCCATAGAACCTCAGAGAACAAAAATTCGAAATAAATTTTGTAGTTCTCCCCATGCTCTACTTGTACAACATTTTTAAATTAAATTTAAGTTAAACAAATTTGTTAAACCTAAATAAAATAAATATAATGCATATAATACATCATAATACAGCCCACATAACAATCAGCATAAAGAACAATAAGTGCCAGTGTATTGGATATTGGTATTTTTCTTATTTTCTTTTAAATTACCTAATATTGGCATTGGCCTCAAAATATCCATATTGGGCAGGCTCTTCACAATAATAAAATAAACCAGGGCTAAAACCAGAGCTAAACTAAAGCTAAAACCATAGCTAAAACCAGAGCTAAACTAAAGCTAAAACCAAGGCTAAAACCAGATCTAAACTAAAGCTAAAACCAGAGCTCAACTAAAGCTAAAACCAAGGCTAAAACCAGAGCTAAACTAAAGCTAAAACCAGAGCTAAACTAAAGCTAAAACCAAGGCTAAAACCAGATCTAAACCATAGCTAAAACCAGAGCTAAACTAAAGCTAAAACCAAGGCTAAAACCAGATCTAAACTAAAGCTAAAACCAAGGCTAAACTAAAGCTAAAACCAGGGCTAAACTAAAGCTAAAACCAGGGCTAAACTAAAGCTAAAACCAGGGCTAAACTAAAGCTAAAACCAGGGCTAAACTAAAGCTAAAACCAGGGCTAAACTAAAGCTAAAACCAGGGCTAAACTAAAGCTAAAACCAGGGCTAAACTAAAGCTAAAACCAGGGCTAAACTAAAGCTAAAACCAGGGCTAAAACCAGAGCTAAACAAAGTCTAAATGTGAACTCAATCGTGTCTTAACCAAGGCTAAAACAGGTCTACAACCAGAACTAAAGAAAATATAAACATGAACTAAACTAAATCTTTTGCCAAACCAGGATTAAACCACTTCTAAACCAAGACCAGGACTAAACTAAACCAGACGTAAACCAGGACTAAAACAAAGACAAAAGCGAGGATTAAAACCAGCAGTAAAATCAGGGCTAAGCCAGGACTAAAAAAAGTCTAAACGTGGATTAAAACCAGGACTAATCCAGTTATTAACTGGGACTAAACCAGGTCTAAATTTATCATAACTCTGTGTTGATATATTTCGTTTTTTGTAATACAGACTTTGTTATTTCACTTTTGTTCATTACTTTACATTCAGTGGAAACAAATGGAATAAATAAACTCCTCGAGTCGACTCAGGTCTGTTCTTAAAGCTCATATATTTATAATTTTCAGCTTCAGATGTTCCCCTTTTTCCACCCGACCTGACTCATTCTTCTTTATTCTATATTTAACCCCTTCTCATCTTCACGTGTCACTTCCTGTCTGTTTACTCTTTAACTGGGCGCGCTCGGTTCGCCCACCTTATTTACACATCTGAAAAGTTAATCCCACATCTGCCTGAAGGAGTCTGTAAGTTAATACTCAACAGTGAGGATGAGCACGGCGGCCATCTTTAGAGTTTTTTGTGAGTTTTTTGTGCGTGTGTTTGGAGCCTGGGGCCTGTTACGCCCAACACGAGCTGCTCCTCAGTGTCGCCTACAAAATGGAGGTGGTTCTCCTGATTCAGAGCTGAGTGAATCTGAAAGGCCTTAAAGTTAAAAAAGGAGCGTTTATTAAAAGTACTGACAGCTGTGGATAAGGATTGTAGAGAAAATGGCTTATTTTTATTGATATTTTTATCTGGTTTATGATAAATGCGTGGTTGATGGACACTTTTTCTGTAACTAATGCTTTTCTCCCTCCAAAAATTTTGTCAGCAGGGCCTACTACGAAACTTTTGAAGTTTGTCTTTATTTATTTATTTTTTCATTAAACTGTAAAATGTCCTGCAGTGTGATTATAAAATACAGTCTACACCCTGCTTAAAAAGTCACTTAATGTCGCCAGATTACATCATTTGCATATTAGTGATGTCGTCACGACAAATTTGCATACCACAAAATTATTAAAAAAAGATATAATTCATTTGTGTTTTTTCCCCTAATCATTCTAACCCTAACAGAAACAGTGTCCTGTAAAGCTTTAAAAAAAAATCTTTTTTAACCCAACTTAAGCTGAAGTTTTTTTTTTGTTTTTTTTTTAATTATTAACTTATACATTTTACACATAAATAACCAAAAAATAAATAATAATAATACAAGCAGCTATGACAATAAAGCAATAATGACAAACAAAACAAAAACGACAAAGGGGTAAATCATATCGACAAATCATATGCTTAAATGCTCAGAGAGTTTTTTACATTTTTCTGTTGGATTGAACATCTTGTCCCATCAAAAGGCAATATTAAAAGAGCTCAAAAGGTCCCCTTAAGCTGAAGTTACCACAGCACTGAACGTTCTGCAGAACCAATGCTGTTCACAGTAATTCTGGCTGTGAAAAGTATTGAGGCAGTTTTATGAGTATGGCCTGTAACTGTTTACACAACTTTAGAACTGAATTGGAACAGACCAGAAACATTTTATAACACTATGGTGATGCCTAACATGAGCCTGAGTAAACCTGTTTAATGTAAATAAAAATTCTACTTTATGTAGTGTAAGTGAGAGTGTTTGCCGTCCAAACCGAGCAGAGAGTGCGTCCTGCTGTGTGACAGCTGACCACACCCAACAGGACAGAGGCGGAGTCAGGAGCACTGTCTGCTGCTGCTCTCACTAAACAGGACAGAAACAGAGCAAATGTTCTGGGAAATCAGGGAAACAACAACTCAGACCAAGGTGGACTGAAAATTCACTAAATCTAGCAACAAAATCGTTAAGTTGGCAACACTGAATACACTTTTCAAAATAAGTCTGGGACAGTTCATAAAACTTTTGGCATAATGTCAAATATTTGTACTTTTATTAAAACAACACTTTTAACTGCACCTGAATCCTACAGTAAAAATTAAAATCAGTTTAACCTGACATCAAAATGGTGTCCTGTGGTGTGACCTGAAAGATCAGGTTTTTAAACAAAACCTCCATCTGTCATTTAGGCTGTGTTCACCCTCTCTGGTCCTGCACCTGCGTCGATGGCGTCATGGGTCTGGTTCGAGTTCACACTTTATCACAAAATACATAGAATTCTGAAATGTTAAAAATATACATATTTTTTGTTTGGGATAAGTAGCACAACAAAGAGAATAATTTATGTCAAGAATTCAAATGGCCATTTTGTAGGTAATGTCAAATAATAGAGTTATGCTTAAAATTATGAATTGCTTACAAAAAACATCTTTACACTTTTTATACAACTGATTTTATATTTAAAATGATTGAATATTTGCAGTCAACGTCAAAGTCGTGTCCCACTGCAGGACTAAAATAAAGGCGTTCCACCACCAAGCGTCTTTCGTTGTGTTATTAATGCCTTCTACAGTGTGCTCCTCTGATATCTTGATCACGTTTGTGGTGATGTGGGAGGCTTTGTGTTGTGGTTTTGGAAACTTTCTGACCCCAACACCTGACTAAGTCCTGCAGCTCTTCAGCAGTGATTCATGGACAGTGACAATGACGGGACAAGAAACGCCCAATTTTATGGCGCTCATATTCTCTCCAAGGCTTTCCATGTGTTCAGAAAGATTTGTGTAGCTTTGTGTAATCGCACGTTTTCACTCACGCCTACAGATGATTAAATACACGTGCACCGATCGTCTTTGCACACTCACAAAATGTTTTTGCCTGTGGGTACTTGATGTTTGGAGGCGTTACACTTTATTTTTGTCCTGCAGTGTGGCACAACTTGAATTGAATGCAAAGAATTTTAATAAAAAAATTCAAAAATAAATCAGTTTTATAGAAGGTGTGAAGTAGGGCGCCACAATATAATGTGAAATTATTGCAATATCAGCAAACACAATATCTGTAACACATGAATCTAAATATATCACTGTGGTCTTCCATCTGACAGAGATTTACACTGAAGAATCATTTTCCACCAGAGCCTTAAAAGAACATGTGTTGTGACTAAATAAAAATGTTTAAAAAGCCCAGTTTTAGTGGTAATTTAATTAATTTAGCCACAGTTTAGCCTTAGCTTGCACAGCAGCTGGATTGCCGTGAAATTTGTGAGTTCAGAAATTCACAGAATCCATCTTGTCCTGCTCTCGCTGATCCGTTTGGGTCTGAGCCAGAGGCGGCCAATGGCGTGGCAGTACTGCGGTGAGTGGGCGGGGTTTAGGTTTGTTAACATGGCGACGCGGAAAAACGTAAGGTACGCTGCTTTACATTTACACAAACAGCAAAAATCTTCTAACGTCGTCTGTACTGTGTTGTTTTACTGTCAGTGGCACAGAGCTGGTGCTTTATCCAATCACCTCACAGTTTTTTACTGAATGTCCCGCCCCTTCATAAATGTTTTCAACGGGAACTATTCCAGACTGAGATAACTTTAGCAACGATAAATCAATCTGGCTTTTGCCAGGTTAACTTCAGCCTGGTTTAATCTGAGTTAACTTCTGACTTGTGAATACAGGGGACATCTTTGTTTTAAGTGAATTTAATTTACTGTGTCAGAATCGTAGGCCCTATTTTAAAATATTGCAAAAATATTACAGCAATTTTCATTATAGTTATTGAACAGCTCTAATGTAAAGGTTTTTTTTGTAAACAGTTTATAATTTTAAGTTTAACTGTTTTTTCTACACATTTTGATGCACATTCACTAGAATTTGGCCATTTACATTCTTATCATAAATTATTTAACGTCTGTTGTGCCATCTTAAGACTTATATCCCTGTCCCATCCTAAAAAATGATTTTTAACATTCAGAATTCTTTTTTGTGAAAAATACAGCTGTCACTCTTCAGGACACCAAACAGACACACGTTAACAGTTTAAACAAAAAAGTATTTTACTAAAATGAATAATAAAATATCAGTTTGTCGTTCAGCTCCCAGCCTCAGCTCCAGAGTCTGCTCTGGAAACGGCTGAGGTTTGGTTTAAAAACCTGAGCTTTCAGGTCACACAGCAGGACGCCAGTTTGATTACAAGATTAAACAGATTTTAATTATTATTGTAGGATTAGGGTGCAGTTAAGTGTTTTAGTGAAGTACAAATATTTGACATTATGCAAGAACTTCATGTATTAGTCACTAGAGTCTGGGACAGTTCATATTTTGTAAATGTTGCAGTCACACTGCAGGACATTTTAAGAATTTACAGGGAGGAAAAACTTTCTTTACCAAACTTTTCAATTGATTACAGAAAAAAATGGGCGTCACGTTCAAACATTGATTACAGTTTGTTACTGGGCACGAGAGTCGCGAGCTTTGTGCAGATCTTTGTAAAAGTTCGTAGTCTCAGCTTTCTGTGAGTACAAGGTTTATCATCCAACACCAGGTTACCTTGATTCACCAGTAAATATATATTTGACCTTTAACCTAGTTTCTGGTAATGTTTTGGTTGACTTTCTTATTATAGCCCTATACTAAAAGAACAGTAGTGTTATTATTTATCTTTCTGCCGACAGTGGGAGCAGTCCCATTCTTTCTTAATATTAAAAGTATTGCCCAACGTGAGTCTTTTGTAACCCTGAACAGACATTGAGTAAAAGTGTATTCTGCCTTCATATCAGCCCAGAGTTAATCTTTAACACTCAAAAAAACTCCCGTTCATGAAAAATACTTAACAGCGACTGTGTCTGTGTGAAAATAACGTCTGCTGCAGTCTCAGACCAGACGGAGCCGCAGTCTGACTCAAGCTAAACACTCACTTCAACACAGTAGTTTAAATTTGTAAGTAATATGCTATAAAATATAAATAAAATCAGATTATTAGTATGGATAACCTCTTGAGACTGATGCTGTAATGCTGTAATATTAACAACACTGAAGGTTAACAAAGCAGGAACTAAGTACTTATTTAAAACTTTAACCTTGAAGCAATTTTAACCAACAGTAAAGTAATCTGTGGGGATAACGTGACACACTTTTCAAGGTAGCCCCAAGGTCTTAAGTTATAAATAGGTGTGACATTTGATTTTGCCAAAATCAAGGCCTTAAAAGAATTAAACCGTATGGGCAGGTATTAGTTCATCTCGGTTGAACATCTTAAATTGTCAAGTTTTTCAGTGTTGTATTTGTCAAAAAATATATTTTGGACCAATAATTTGTTCGTAGTCTGTCTTTTTTTGCGAGTTGATTGTGAGTTTGGCAACAATTTCTATCAATAGTGGTTTTACAAATATCTTAAAGTCACCCACTTGAATGTGCCTTTAGGTTTTTGAAAGTTAAGTCTGCTGCAGGAATATTTGTTGCAAAAAACATCCCCACTAAATATTAGTAAATGCTGTTACCTCTGAGTTTCCTTTTTGAGATTTTTTATGCAGGGTTATTTGAATTGTTTCAAGTTGTTTTGTTCCTGTTTCAAGCAATTTTTACTTATTGCTTAGTAAATGAATCCAGTCTAGTAAAAATGGCTTGAATCAAGAATAATAATCTGAATTCAAGTCATTTTAACTCATGTAGATATTGTTTATTTTCTGCAGTGAAAGTGTAATACAGGTGAAATAACAGTTCTGCATTAAAAATCTCAAAAAGGAATCTGAGGTAACAGCATTTACTAATATTTTGTGGGGATGTTTTTTTGCCTGCAGCAGACTTAACTTTCAAAAACCTAAAGGCACATTCAAGTGGGAGAAAAGTAGTAGTGAAAATTGCTTGAATCAAGATTAATAATCTGTATTTTTGTCATTTTAACTAATGCAGATTTTGATTTTTTTTTCCAGTGTTTAAAATAAAACCAATGAGTTTCAGAGCGCAATACTTATATTTTATTAGTGTAAAATTTAGACAGATTATTGTTCTTATGCAATATTGGCATTCATTTTTATTCTCAATGGCATTAAAAGTCTTTAAAAAGAAAAAACCTGGAGCTACCCAGCTTTTTAATTTAGAATTGTTTCTTTGTTGGGGCCGTAGTGCTCCTGACTTTGGTAAAACCTGGTCGTTACTACACACAGTTACACCAAAAGTTCACCTTTGTGTTTTAACAATGAAAGCATGAACGCAGGTCTGACTGTTGCTCTTCTGCTCTCGTCAGTGGCTGGGTGCTCCTTCCTGTCAGAGAGGAACGTACTCCTTCTATAAGTCCGTGGGCAGCCGGACCAGACCCGATGGACCGGTCCGGGTCTGGAGGCTGGGAGAGTTCTACTTCATCCGCTGTGGACCGCAGGACCCAGTGTGTCTCGCTGAGGTGAGAACATCTGCATTTACATTTACTCACATCCTTTACAACAGGCAAAGTGCGGCCCGGGGGCCATTTGTGGCACAGGTTGAAATTTCATTTGGCCCTCAGCTTCTAAAACAAAAAGCATTAATTTTAGCTCATCAGCGCCAGCAGTGGTTCCCTAGTTTTGTCTGTACATTTGTGCATCTCATCTACGACTCCATGCTGTGTATTTTCAAATTAATTGGTGGAAAAATAATTACAGTTGCAGTTTTTAAGTTCAAAGATGTTAATTTTTTGGGACATCTAGTGTTGTTAAAGAAAGTAATTTATCCTTATTTGGCTTTTTAAAACAAAATACTTATGTTACAAGTAGGGATGCACCGATACCGATACCAGTATCGGGTATCGGTACCGATACCATTTCCAAGTACTCGTATTCATAAAAGTGGCCCGATACCAACAACCGATACCACTACAGCGCTGTCACGTGACCTTCCCTCTCAGCTGAGCAGTGAGAGGAAGGATTTCAAAGTGAACTGTACAGAGATAAAAGCAAAGCTGACTCTACATTCTGCTCAACCAGACTTATCTCAAATCATATGTGAGTCCTAAAACTTAAGCAGTTGTCCTTTTGTTGTCCTATTTGTCCCGAAAATGATATAAGCGCGGAGTCTGAAGCAGTTGTTGTCTGATAAAACATAAGACGTACCGTTGCTAATTGTGTTAGCTGCTGTGTTAGCTCCTGTATGTAATGGCGAATCTCCGCAGGTGATGCGCAGATGCTCAATCTGTCTTTAAAACTATTTTAGCGACTGAATAGAGGAGAATCTAAGCTTTAAAATGAGGTATAACATGTCCATATTCAGCAAATTTTAGCCATGGTTAGCTGTGTTCAAACCTCTCTGTTGTAAAAATAACTTGGCATCGCAGAGCGGGGAAAGACGGCAAAAAGACGACACGGTATGGGATGAATGAGATACAGCAGTGTGACTGTAGAAACTATAAAGTAACCCCTATATAAGTACTCGTATTGGTACTCGGTATCGGCGAGTACTTAAATGGAAGTACTCGTATCGGTTTGAAAAAAAGTGGTATCGGTGCATCCCTAGTTACAAGTGGTTGTACAGATTATGCGGAAGACAAACACATGAATGAAGAATAATAATTATTACATACAAAGAGTGGGTATTCCTGTTTCTTTATGTCCGGTTGTCGTTTGGACAGCATTGTTACAGAGCCGAGTTAATTTCCCACACCACTAGGGCGGATGAAGCCGCCGTAAACCACTGCACACTGGTTACTTCAAGCAAAATAAAGTTACAGCAAAACACTGCAAGTCACCACAGAACCTCACTTCAGACAGGATCGGATGGAACACTGTTGGACGAGAGGGATCATATCGACCCAAAATAAAACAAGACAAACAAACAAAAAGTTTAAAGTAGTTAGTCCGCTGTCCACTCTTAAAAGTGGACTAACTAAACCCAAAACACTAAAAGGACAGCAGGTAGCGGTGAATAACTGCAAACAAACAATACAAAAAGAATCAACCACCTGCTAAAATAAACGTTTTACTTCAAAATATTAAAAACAGTAAAATACCGCATACCTGTGATATCGAGCACCCACAGCCAGTCATTCACGCCACAGGTCGTCCTCACAAAACCACGGCCCGGTCACATAAAATACATTTAAAATACAACTAAACCAAACATAATCATTAAAGTAAAACCATATTTACCAAATTGGCTCAAACAGTCGACACACAAACAACGTGGGCCCAGCAGTCGTCCTGGCCACCCACAGGAATCTGGCACTTTCACCCATTTTACAGGAAATGCCCTGATGCCAGAGCGACACCCTGCGGTGTCACCCATCACATATAAAACAGTGTGTATTACATTTAAACTGTGCGTTCAGTAACTTGACAACATCAGGAGGGACTGTCGACATTTTTGGAGCAATATTCTTAGCTGCGAGCTAAAACCAGTGTTGTGTATGATTTATTCTGTTATTTATTTGATTCATGCAAAGAAACATTAAAGTTCCCACTGGGGATTGGAACTTGGTCTTGAATAAAAATATTTTTTTTATACCAGTAGTATTTTATAGGGAAGCACTGATAACATGTGCAAGTACTCGTACTCGTATTCATAAAAGTGAAGCCGAAACCTCTTTACAGCGCTGTCAGGTGACATTCCCCTCTCAGCTGAGCAGTGAGAAACCTGTGGAACGATTTCAGAGAGAACTGTACAGAGATAAAAACAAAGCTGACTCTACATTCTGCTCAAACAGACTTATCCCAAAACATACCTGAGTTCTAAAATTCAAGCAGCTGTCCCTCTGTGTGGCGTCTGAAACAGTTGTTGTCTGATAAAACATAAGGAGTACTGTTGCTAATTGTGTTAGCTGCTGTATGTCCTGGCGAATCTCTGCTGATCTAAAATTTCAGCGACTGAAAAGTGGAGAATCTAAGCTTTCAAATGAGGTATAACATGTCCAGACTGAGCAGAGTTTAGCTGTGGTTAGCTGTGTTCAAACCACTTTGAAAAAAAAATAACTTAACGCAGAGCGGGGAAAGACGGCAAAAAGACGACAGGTATGAGAAGAATGAGATACAGCAGTGTGACTTTATTAAGGCAAGGTAAGTGTATTTGTACAGCACAGTTCATACACAGTCATTCAAAGTGCTTTACAGAAAAAAGGCAAGTTTAAAGACAAGAATTACAATTAAAATGATAAAATCAAATTTAAAAAGTATAAATAAGAATCAATTCAAAATTAAATTAAAAGAGAAGAGTGCAGATAAAACACTTTCAGTTGTCATATGCACAGTTAAAAGGAACAGTTTTAAGTCTGGACTTGAACATTGTCAGAGCAGAGGTCTAACATCGTCAGGAGACTGTTCCAGAGTTTAGCTGCAGAAAACTGAAACACTGCTTCACTGAGTTTAGTCCTGACTCTGGGACCAGCAGAGACCTGTCCCTGAGGTCCTCAGACCTGTCCCTGAGGTCCTCAGACCTGTCCCTGAGGTCCTCAGACCTGTCCCTGAGGTCCTCAGACCTGTCCCTGAGGCCCTCAGAGTCCCAGATGGTTCATATGGGACCAACGTCAGAGATGTTCTGTGGTGCTAAGCCATGGAGAGACTTGTACACAATTATTAACTATAAAGTAATCTCTTTATAAATACTTAGTATCGGTAAGTACGCAAATCGAAGTACTCGTACTTGTATTGGTTTGAAAAAAAGTGGTATTAGTGCATTCCTAGTATTTTAACTTTTCTTCTGATACCATAAATGTGTTGTTGAACAGTATCCAGCCCAAAGGCATGGGACAGCACGCAGAAGACAACAGCAGTAAAACATCACATGTTCTTTGTTTTTCAACTCAATATTTATCACTGAAAGCTTTTAGTGTGGAACGTGCATAAGCAGGTCACAGCTCACAGAGGCTGCAGTTTCATTATCGACTGGACACAGGGCAGGGCTAATTTCAGAGCATTTAGGCTGGGGACGGCGAGGGGACGGCGAGGGGACGGCGAGGGGACGGAGAGGGGACGGCGAGGGGACGGAGAGGGGACGGCGAGGGGACGAAGAGGGGACGGCGAGGGGACGGAGAGGGGACGGCGAGGGGACGGAGAGGGGACGGAGAGGGGACGGCGAGGGAACTGAGAGGGGACGGCGAGGGGATGGCGAGGGGACGGCGAGGGAACTGAGAGGGGACGGCGAGGGGACGGCGAGGGGACGGCGAGGGGACGGCGAGGGAACTGAGAGGGGACGGCGAGGGGACGGCGAGGGGACGGCGAGGGGACGGCGAGGGGACGGCGAGGGAACTGAGAGGGGACGGCGAGGGGACGGCGAGGGGACGGCGAGGGGACGGCGAGGGGACGGAGAGGGGACGGCGAGGGGACGGCGAGGGGACGAAGAGGGAACTGAGAGGGGACGGAGAGGGGACGGCGAGGGGACGAAGAGGGGACTGAGAGGGGACGAAGAGGGGACTGAGAGGGGACGGAGAGGGGACGGCGAGGGGAGGGAGAGGGGGACGGAGAGGGGACGGCGAGGGGAGGGAGAGGGGACGGAGAGGGGACGGAGAGGGGACTGAGAGGGGACGGCGAGGGGACGGAGAGGGGACGGAGAGGGGACGGCGAGGGGAGGGAGAGGGGACTGAGAGGGGACTGAGAGGGGACGGAGAGGGGACGGCGAGGGGAGAGGGGACGGCGAGGGGACGGCGAGGGGACTGAGAGGGGACTGAGAGGGGACTGAGAGGGGACTGAGAGGGGACTGAGAGGGGACGGCGAGGGGACGGCGAGGGGACGGCGAGGGGACTAATGGGCTGTGGTAAAGACAAATGGAAATATGAAAGAAGTCATGAGAATTATTCAAAATGGAGACTGATTAAACTTCCTCTGAGTGTAACTGGATAGACTCACAACCAATCAGAATTCAGGAAATTAACAACATCACAGGACTGCAGTAGGACTTACCACATTTAGGGGCTAAACCAGGACTAAACCAGGGCTAAACCAGGACTAAATCATAACTAAACCAGGACTAAGCCAGGGCTAAACCAGGGCTAAATTATAACTAAACCAGGGCTAAACCAGGACTAAACCAGGGCTAAACCAGGGCTAAACCAGGGCTAAACCAGGGCTAAACCAGGGCTAAACCAGGGCTAAACCAGCGCTAAACCAGGACTAAGCCAGGGCTAAACCATAACTAAACCAGGACTAAACCAGTCATCTTTGCTGACTTTTACTGGATTTTTAATAATAAAAAATAAAAATATATTTATTAAAGAACCTTAAACGGTAAGGACGCCTCAGTAAAACACAGTCCTGAAGATTTTCTGGGAACAGTTTTCTCGTTGGGGTTTCATTAATTTCCTGCTACTTTTCTCCTTCAGGTGACCTTACTATGGGAGGACCAGACACAGCGCCACCTGTTGGCCAGCGCCCGGCTCTACTTTCTGCCCGAGGACACGCCAAAGGGCCGGACCCGGGAGCACGGAGAGGTGAGTCTCAGGGGCCCGCGCAGAGGCGAGTCTCAGGGGCCCCGCAGGCAGTGAAGTAAGGACACAGGTCAGCAGAGTCTAAAACATGTCAAGGAAATGTCTTTTCATACAACATTTTATATTGCCATTTTTAATTTAATTTAAGAAGTATTTTTAGATAACATTTCTGCGTGTGTTTTTTTTACTTGTGCTATGGTAGATGCAACATTAGGGACATTTTTATTGGCCCTCTAAGTGGAAGTTTCTGGAATTGATTTCAATGAAAGAAGAAAATTATTAAATAGATTGTTTAGTCCCAGATTTAGGCAAAGTATAGTCCTGTTTTAGGCCCAGTTTAGTCCCAGATTTAGGCAAAGTATAGTCCTGTTTTAGGGCCAGTGTAGTCCCAGATTTAGGCAAAGTATAGTCCTGTTTTAGGGCCAGTTTAGTCCCAGATTTAGGCAAAGTATAGTCCTGTTTTAGGCCCAGTTTAGTCCCAGATTTAGGCAAAGTATAGTCCTGTTTTAGGCCCAGTTTAGTCCCAGATTTAGGCAAAGTATAGTCCTGTTTTAGGCCCAGTTTAGTCCCAGATTTAGGCAAAGTATAGTCCTGTTTTAGGGCCAGTTTAGTCCTGGTTTAGGCACATTTTAGTCCCAGATTAAGGCCAAGTTTTGTTCCGGATTTAGTCCATTTGAACAGAAGTTTAGTCCTTGTCTGTTTAGTCCCCATTTAGTTTGGTTTTAGGCCCATTTTAGTACTGGATTTATACCAAGTTTAGCCTGTTTTAGGCCCAGTTAAGTCCCGGATTTAGTCCTGTGTAGTTTTCTGATTGAGCCCAGTGGTAACGTGACTGCTTTTAAATTTAAAAGTCAGAGCAGAGTTAAGATAAATGTGGCTCAGAAAAGAAGAAACCAGGTCTAAACCAAACTCCTCTCAGTGCAAGTGTGGGTTCTGTAGAAGAAACCAGGTCTAAATCAGCAGTACAAGTAGTAACAATAATAGTAGTAGTAGTAGTAGTAGCAGTAGTATTAGCAGTAGTAGTACATTTGTATCCGTTGTGTTTTCAGGACGAGGTTCTGGCCGTCTCCAGGAAGATGGTGGTGAAGGTGGAGGACCTCGTGCGCTGGTCCTGCTCTGAAGACGCCGGGTGGAAGAGAGACCCGGCTCCCAACGGGACGCTCGAACCCGCACAGACCGTCCTGGAGGTGAAGCAGGAGGTGAAGCAGGAGGTGAAGCAGGAGGTGAAGCAGGAGGAGAAGCAGGAGGTGAAGCAGGAGGAGGACGACCAGCAGGGGGCAGAGCTGCTGATGGACAAAACAGAAGGTAACGGTCACTCTCGTTAAATATTTAATGTGTTGTACATTTTATTTAAATCTGAGTACGTTAGGTTTTGTGGCAGTGGTGAGTGGTGCTGTAGAGCCCAGGATTCAATTCAATTCAGATTTATTTGTATGTCCCAGTATCACAACAAAAGTCGCCTCAAAGGGCTTCACAAACAGCTGATCAAACATAAACACACAATCAGACTTAACACACAATCAGCACAAACAATAACTACACTAAACTAAACAGACCCAGGACCTTCTTGGTAAGGAAAAACTCCTAAAAAACCCCAGCTACGGGAAAAAAGAAGAAACCTTATGGAGCCCATATTGAAGGAGAGATCCTCTCCAGGACGGACAGGCAATGCATCTAGGAGTTAGTTCATTAGTTCATCTGTAGGATCATAGATCACTCTGTAAGGATTCATCCAGGCAGGGGAGTGGGGCGAGGACAGCCCTGAGAGCAGCTTTCTGAGCTCTGTCTCATCTCGGTCTCAAAGCCAAATTTTCTCGGCCTCAGATGTTGCCGTCTCTGGGATTTTTTCCCCAGTCATTATAAGAAAATACCTGCCTCTGTCTCAGATTAATAACATGAAACTGCACCAAGTTGTAATTTAGGCCTTTTCTTCTTTTTCTCCTTCTTTTTTGTTTTCTTTTTCTTCTTATTCTTCCTTTTCTTATACTTTTTTCCTTTTCTAATACATATTATTACACCACAATTAAATTAACTTACAACAGAAACATTAGTAAGGGGATTTCCTGGACTTTCTGAATAAAGTCTTGGTCCTAAACCTGGTCTAAAGTAAATGGCATTTTGAGGAGTCCCTGCCTTCAGGTGTAACAAACAGGGCGCCCTCTGCTGGTGGAAAACAAGAGGTGTAACTCAACATGACATCACTAGAAATCCAGGGCAGAATGCTTTAATTAGCGGCTAAGCGCTCATTTATATACGCTTTATAACCAGAGAATGCTTTTATTATCACAGAGCGTATGTGATGCAGAGATGTGGTAATATTTTGTCAGTATTCAGTACTTTTTAAGAACTTTTTATATTCAGTTCTTTGACTTCAGTTTTATATAAACCGAAAAGTGTTGCGCAGACTGTAGACCAGGGCTGTCCAAACTATGGGTTGTGACCCAGAAACCATTTTTTATTGGCCCTCAGACTTCTTTTTGGGCTGGCCCAAGTTGCCACAGGTAGCACTTTTTCATGCATTCAGTCAAACTTTATTTGTACAGCGCTTTACAGCAGCAACAGCGGAACCAAAGTGCTTTCCAAAGTGCAACCATAAAAGGAATAGAAACAACTAAAAACAACATTTTAATCAGAGTATTCCCAAGGTCTTAAAAGCATTAAAAAGCTATTAAATTTGATTGTGCCAAAATCAAGGCCTTAAAGTATTAAATATTATGAATAAGTATTCAATTTTGTTCATCTAGGTTTTAAAATTTGTCAAAACGTGTTACAAAAAGTAGAATAAATGTTATCATTAATTTATCTTTTCATATACTTTTATTAAAACTTTTTGTACTGGAGTTCTTTCACCTGTGTTAGACTTTTAAAATGAAACCCTTGAGTTTCAGAGTAGTACAGATAATTCCTTAGTGTAAAATTCATACAGATTGTTGATGATGATGCAGACATTAAATTTAACTCTAAGTGACAGTAAAAAGTCTTAAAAAGATCCTAAATTTCAGAAGACAAAACCTGGAGCTACCCTGTTTAATACAAGAGTAAAAAAAATACAATATGTGTTCAAAATAGAATACGACAAGTAACACAGTGCTGTTCAGTACTAAAAGCAGGTTTAAACAGTGATGGTCCTTAACTCAAGCGGTAGAAGGTGCACGTCCATGAAAGGCAAACAAAAACAAACATTAAAAGTTTCAGATCAACTCTGACGTGACCTGGGAGCCAGTGGAGGGAGGTGTTTCTGTCTCTATGCAGTGAAAAGTGACTATTATGCAAACTAAAAGCAGTTATTATGAGCATAGATGCCTTTTTCAGCGCTTCTCCTGCTGCCACTGCTGCCCCCTGGTGGAACTGTCGCAGCAGGGATTCCCTTTGTGTTTGTGTACGGGTTCGGCTGTGTGTTAAATCTACACCTCAACAGGGAGATGGTGAAGATGTTTGTGTGAGACAGAGCTAGGATTAAGGCAGAAAAATGTGGTTCAGCCATACCAAGTGCTGGTCCTAAGCCTGGATAAATGTGATGTGAGAAATACTGTGTAAGAGCCATGGGGCACGTTGATAAAGTAAAATCTCAAAACACTATAACTTTAATGAGTGGAGGATATATCAGTGCAAATTTCACATATTTCAGCTCTTTTTTTTATTTTTTATTTTTATTTTTTCCCTGTGTCATGTTGTGGATAATCTGTGACATGGCCTTAATGTTTCGATTAATTTCTCTAATTATCATAATCACCATTTTTAATCAGTTTGAGTACACAACCTAGCTCTGAGCTTGTTCTACAACCAGACTATTGCTACTGTACTCAGTTTTGTGAGCACAAAATATATATTTGTGTAAAAGCAGATTTTTTTTTAATTACTTTTTTTTTTTTGTGCTAATCACTGAAAAATTAGAAATAAAGATGTCAAAAAACGATGCTGTGTGTTTGTCTGTGGGGCGATGGTGGTGCAGTGGGTTAAGCATTCGCCCAGCAACCAGAGGGTAGCCGGTTCGAATCTTATCTGAAGCGCATACTGTCGTTGTGTCCCTGGGCAAGACACTTCACCCACCTTCCCTGTGTGAATGTGTTAGTTTGGTGGTGGTCGCAGATTGGCGCAGCCACGCTTCCGTCAGTCTGCCCCAGGGCACCTGTGGCTACAGAAGTAGCTCACCACCACCGAGTGTGACTGAGGAGTGAATGAATAATAGATCAAAAATTGTAAAGCGACTTTGAGTTGTGTGAAAAGCGCTATATAAAATTGATGTATTATTATTATTACTGTGGCCCTCAATGAAAAACAGTTCCCTTCTGTAGACTGAAGGAACACAAGCTTCAGTTTTTATTTGTTTTGGTTGTGTATTTTTACAGATAAACCTCATCACTGTGTATTTTACAGATAAACTTTATTATTTTCCCCTCTCTCCTCCGCAGACGAGGCGTGTTGTGGCCGACAGTGGGTCCGAGTTCTCAGTTACCCTCAGTACTGCAGATACCGCTCGCTGCAGAGGAGGACTCAGGGAGGAGCGGCGGGGCCCGGACTCCAGGATCCGCTCCTGCTGGCCCTGGGCGGCCTCAAGGTGGCGCTGTCCAACACTCGAGTCATGTACTGTAGAGACACGTTCAACCATCCCACGCTGGAGAGCAACGCTTGCTTCTCCTGGCAATTCAGTGAGTAATAAAGTAATAATAAAGAATGTTAAATTTACAGTTAAGAAAAATGTCCCTCTGTAGAAAACACTGGATTTTATTTCTGTGCAAGAATGAATCCTGATGTTTTTCATAGAATGGAGAGGCTATAATCTCATATTAACATGTTTTTGGTTATTCATATGTCCTGTCCCTGTATAAATAAATAAATCATGAATATAAAAATGAATCTTCTCTCTTCAGGATGTCCGTCTCTGAGCCTCAGAGGTCGTCCTCGTAAAAGGAAAGGTCGCGATGGGAAAGACTCTCCAACTTCCAGCCAATCAGAGTCCTGGATCGACAGGATGAAGGTTTGGGTCTCATTGGCTTTTATTTATCAATACACTGTCTGTCATTTTATACCCTTAACTTTTCACTCCAAGTACCAACTCAGGAAATATTTGGCTTTACAAGGATCATGAAAACCAGGACTAAACCTAAACCAAGGACTAAACCCAGAGTTTATTGTAGTTTTCTGGGATATTGTGTGTTTTATGTAGAAATCCGAGGGCTGGGCAATAAATCAAATTCTTAGTAGAGGTCTTTGTTTGAGGTTGTTAGAATAAAAATCAGATTTGTCTTTACATCCACCACGCCGCTCCTCTCTGGGCTTCTGTAGCTCAGACTGAGCTCAGAGGAGAGAGAAACAAACAGGGCAGCAAGCAGAAATGCACAGAATGGATTGCAAGAGATGCTGCTCATTGATACTGTGGAAAAGACAATGTTTAATTGTGCTGAAAGTTTTTTTTTTACATGCTTTCAGCTTCCTCAGTCCATGTGTGTGTGAGCTGGGACTGCAGGCAGCCCCCATGACAACAGAAAAGTAAATGTTGTGCAATAAAACACATCACGAAACGCGACTTCTGCTCCGCACGAGCTCATTCCCAGTTCTCTCACTGATGTTTACAGCAGGTGACTGCACAGAGCCAGGTGAACTTGAAGGGCACTGCCACTGAAATGGAAGCAGCTGCATTAACTCGCATTAAATGTTCACGTTTTAGTCTTCGTTCACATTCAGACTGGGTTCAGGAAGTCTCAGTGGGTCCAGAGCTTTTTGTCTCTTTCATACATTAAAACTGAAAAGTAGGGCTACACGATATGGAGAAAACATGCGATATTTGATAACTACATTGAAAATTGCAATAACGATATTATCGCGATATTTGAAAATAGAGCCTACTTTTGGAACATGGTAAGTTAAATTCACTACATTTCACAAAAATGTAAGTTCCTGTATTTACAAGTCAAAACAGCCACAAAACTTAACACAGACTAAACCAGGAATAAAACAAGGCTAAGCTGTGACTAAATTAATTAAATTACCACTAAAACTGGACTTTTTAAACATTTTTATTTAGTCACAACACATGTTCTTTTAAGGCTCTGGTGGAAAATGATTCTTCAGTGTAAATCTCTGTCAGATGGAAGACCACAGTGTTATTGTGATATATTTAGATTCTTGTGACACAGATATTGCGTTTGCTGATATTGCGATAACGATAATTTTGCGATATATTGTGCAGCCCTTGTGAAAAGATGTTTTAGCCCACAGTAAAAAGGATTTCAAACTAAAAGTACTATTAACTCCACTACAGTTTAAATCAATAAAAAATGTTGAACTTTTCACAATTTCTTTTTTGTTCACAGTTTAATTTTAAGTAGAGGAGAAAACAATTGTGTTGAAATCATGTTTTTTGTAGGAGAACGTGATGGGCAGCGTGGAGGCCGGCTGCGAGGGAGCGTGGCTGCCTCACCCTGACGAACAGTTCTTCCTGGACCAGCTCTTCTCCTTCATGAACAAACAGGGTTCACCTATTCACAAAGTCCCCAACCTGGGCTTCAAGAAGAGTCAGTACCACAGCTTTCACTCAGAATTACAAAACTACAAGAGTGTGTTTCTGATTTTCGTCTGGCTGTTTTTCATGTCTGGCTTCTCCTCTCTCTGGTCCTGGTCCTGGTCCTGGTCCTGGTCCTGGTCCTGGTCCTGGTCCTGGTCCTGGTCCTCTGCAGTCGACCTGTTCCTCATGTACTCCATCGTCAAACGCCTCGGAGGATACGAGAAGGTTTGTGTTTTTATCGTAACAAATGTGTATTCTGTCGGTTTGTTGTTTGGTAATTGCATTGAGATCGATAAGAAAGGTGAGATTTATGGATGTAGTGAAAGAGGACATGAAGCTACAGTTGGTGTGAGAGCAGACGATGCAGAGGAGCGGCTCAGGCGGACGCAGAGGATTCACAGTTGGTGTTTTTGTGGCAGGTGACTAACGACCGTCTGTGGAAGGTGGTCTATAACGAGCTCGGGGGCTGTCCCGGCAGCACGAGCGCCGCCACCTGCACCAGACGACACTACGAGAGGCTGATGCTGCCGTACGAGGAGCACCTCAGAGCCGGAGGGATAGAAATCAAAATCCCAGAATTCCCTCTGCCTCCCAGACCCAAGGGAATCAGAGGAAGAAAACCGGGACGGAAACCGGGACCTAAACCCAAAGACAAGAAACCCAGTACCTCCTCGGCTCCAAGGACGGTGAGTACAGACGCCGGGACCGTAGTGGATTTTTGGAACAGGGGGATGAAGTCTCGCTCTGTCTTCTCATCCTCGACCTCCCGTCTCCAGATCGTGAATCCCGACGGGACGGTGGTGGTGAAGCGCGGCCGCGGGCGTCCTCCAGGTAAAAAGAACAAGGCCACGCTCATCGCTCAGGCCAAGCTCCTGGCTCAGCAGCAGGCCAAGCTGAAGGCGGGGACCGGAGAGACCCGGGCGGCGGGAGCGGGCCGAGGGAGGCCCCCGGCTCACGCCTCACTCCACAGAGTAAGGACCACACTGCTCACAAAACACTGGCCGCTGTAAAACTGACACAGAACTCACAGAGAACCATATTTACTGAGCCATTTGTGATTCTTTTTAATGTCAGTCTACAAATAAGATGACTTTGTGCCTAAGTATTTTAAAGAATAGTTTAGAATACTACTACTACCGTATTTTCCAGAGTATAAGTTGCTCCAGAGTATAAGTGGCACTCGCCAAAAAATGCATAATGAAGAAGAAAAAAAACGTATATAAGTCGCACTGGACTATAAGTCGCATTTTTTGGGGGAAATTTATTTTACAAAATCCCACACCAAGAACAGACATTTCATGTTGAAAGGCAAGTTATAGTAATAATAGAATAGAGAACAACAGCTGAATAGGTGTGCGCTATGCTAACGTAACACATTGATGGTTATTCAGCTACATGAAGCATAAACAACGAACTGAACAGGTGTCTCGTATGTTAACGTAATATATTAACAGTTATTCACATAACTATAGCATAAAGAACATAATATAACAAGTTCACCAAACTCACCATCTCACTCCTAATCGCTAAATCCTTTAAATTCTTCATCCTCGGTGTCGCTTCTGAACAACTCCGCCAACTCCGGAGGTAGACGAAGCGCCGCTTCCTCCTCTGCGTGGCTGTCGTCAGACTCAGCATCAGTTCCATTTCCAATTATTCCGCTCTTTCTCAGTTGTCTTTATAGCCTAAGTTGTTAGTGGTAATGTTTACATTTTAAATTGTCAGTGGTACAGGTGCAGCAGATGCTGGTACACAAACCTAGAGCGCCCTCTAACAACACCTGAAATATTTTAATATATAAGTCACACCTGAGTATACGTCACACCCCGAGCCAGACGATGGAAAAAAGTGTGACTTATAGTCCGGAAAATACGGTAATACTTTTTTCTCCCACTGTCCAAGGACATGCAGGTGTAAGTGAGCGGGGCTTATCCTCAGAGGTGTTTTTATCGTTTCATTCACACAGATCCAGAGTTTTATGATCATTTTTGAAACTGGGTTCCAGAGTGGAAAGATTTCAAAATGACAGCTGTCCCATGTCTAAATCATAAGCTGTTATTTTATAACGTGAGCATGACTAATGCTGAACATTCATCTTCAACTTCAACTTTTCTGGGGCCCGCCTCTGTCACAAA
The DNA here is from genome assembly GCA_020698575.1 of Bostrychus sinensis. NCBI lineage: Eukaryota > Metazoa > Chordata > Actinopteri > Gobiiformes > Eleotridae > Bostrychus > Bostrychus sinensis. Next base: position 660,977 of record CM036244.1, on the reverse strand, counting down.
GCTGTAAAAATGTTGTTTAAAAAGAAGACTGGCCTGTGTCACGTCTCAGCTGCAGCATGTGACTATAAACTCTGTTTCAATGTTTCCCACAGAAAATGTGTTGCCTTCAAACAGTGAACCTCCAAATGAATGTTCTTTATACACCGCACTTACAACGGCTAAATGCCACAGTCCACAATAAACACTGCATCATAAAAGCCTTCAAATTGGGTTTTGGGGAAATTAACTAAATTTAAATTTTACTTTTTATGGCCTATATTAAATGGTAGTCCAGGTGGTAGATGTTTATAACCAAGGTTATAAACTTCCAAGTGCTGGAGGAAACGGTGTGTTTCCAACTCCAGTATATGGTAAATTACTGCTGTTCAACGCTAAAACTGTAAATAAAATCCAATATGTGTCCTGTAGCCTTTTATTAATTAGTAGTAAATGAGAATAAGTGAAGTATAAACAAATGAGAATGTTTCTGATGCAAAATACAGGTAAAGTATTTTTATATATAGGTGTTTTTATTCATAAAAAAGTTATCTATATTAAAGAATAAATCATTTAGGGATGGTTGGACACAGTTTTTAGGAAGCCTCCAGTTTGGTCACAATATGTGAATGTTTGTTACACCTAAATGAAAAATGTAGGCCACTGGTACAACCAAACCAAACCAAACCAAACCAAACCTAAATGTCTGGAGCCCTGACATTTTCTGAGTCAATGTTGTGTTTACAGAAAACAATTTTGAAATGTGGATAAATATGAGAGTGAATGTTGTCTACTCCTGCCATCCGCTGCCCCGAACAGGAATGAGTGAAGAAAATCAACAAATTAATAAATGTTTTAGTGAATAACTCTAGGACCAGATGCTTGGGAACTGCACAGCAAAAATCTCAGCCTGGATATGTTTAAAAAAGCTAAATTTCACATTTTAGTGCTGCCATATTTCAAAAAAATTCATAAAGGGACTAAGCATTTCTTTTGACATTATAATGCATTTAACGAAGCACTTAAGTCATGATTGTTGATCTAAGAATGATTTGATCTGTATCTAATCATTTTTCGGTGTTTTCTCCTGCAGGTTCCTCCGCTCCACACTCCTCAGCCGATCCAGCCCGCCCTCGTCCCGGTCAACATGCCCCTCACCCCAGAGCTGTCCCCGATGTCTGCCCCCTTCCTGCCCTTCCAGCACAAACCCGGAGACCTCAAACTGGACCGTCCCGAATCCTCCTCTACCAACAATACCTCCGCTTCTACTCCTAACAATACCACCACTACTACGACTACTGCGGTTCCGCCTTCAGGCCTGCTCCTGTCCGCTCTGCCCCGGCATTTCGTCTCCGGATTCAGCCCGATCAAAGGCCTCTGTCCTCTGGATGTTTTCCGAAATCGGATCCAAAGAGGGTTGGAAAGTCCTGGTCTGAATCCGCAAGACCCTTCGCAACCTCTGCAGCAACAGCAGCATCAGATCGTGTACGCGATCCAACCCAAAAACCTGGTAGAAAACTCCCAGCAGCAGTCCCAGAATCAGGACGCTAACCGAAACAGGCTACCCCTCCCTCCACTGAGAGTCCTGCCTTTGGACCTAGACTGTAGCGTCCAAGTCCGGCAGCTCATGAGGACTCGTTTAGGCTCGACGCAATTGCAGACTTTCACGAGGCGTCTTTCCGAAGCTCTGTCCCAGGACGTGACTTCGAAGCCTCCGTGTTCGCCCATAACTCCGCCGCCGGAACAGAATCTCCCCCTAAATCTTAGCAAGCGGTTAGCCCCGAAAAGAACGCAGCAGCAGCATCCGGACGGGACGGAGCAAGACGGCGAGGCGAAGAGACAGAGGCAGCAGGAGGATTTTAACTCGAGGTTGGGGCAAGTCAGCGGCGGCCAGGATTCGAGGATCCAAGAGGAGCCGGCGGATTTGAGCTCGCCGAGTCGGATCCGGGCGTTTCTCCTGGGACTGCCGCCGTTCCAAGTCAAGCTCGAGGAGGATCTGAACGGAGCCAGGTTCACGAAGTTGAATCAGGACCCGCGAAGACTGGAGGCGGAGAATTCGGGGATCAGGAAGCAGGAGGACGACGTGATTATTGTAGAAGACGACCGCGACGACGAGGATGACGAAGAGGAGGAGCAGGAAGCTGTTGTGTTTGTCAAAGAGGAATTCAACGGGAAGGAGGTGAACGCCGAGAAGCTCCAGGACGAGAGCACGGGAGCGGACGAAGCCAAGGGTCCACCAAATCCGGTGTTAAAGCCGCCCACCGCGACGGCTTTGGTGCTGGCGCAACACAGCTGAGAGTATCACACTAAAAAAAACAAAACAACACACTTATTTTAAAACGCTCACTGGATCTGAACAAAATGGCATCTCAGATCTTCTTCGTCTTCTTCTTCTTGCCTGATTTTATTTCACCTTTTTTTTTATTTTTTATCCTGCTTTGTGATTGGACGACAAAAGACAAGAGACTTCCTGACAATCGCATTCGACGGATCTTCCTTTTAACCTTTTTCTTTCCAGATTAAAAATAACAAAAGATTATGATACACTGCCATAACTTCATCATTATAACACTATTAACTCCTAAATATTGATTACTAAAAAGCGCGCGGTGCCACTGCGATGGGCATCCCCTGTCATTTTAGTGTCTAATAGCGTCAAATGTAAAAAAAAAACCTCTCTACTTCCTGTAAAGGGGATAGTTATTTTCTGAAAAGTGTTAGCTGTTATCGGGCCTGAGATGCTCTTTCCCTTTCGTTGTCTTCACTTATAGCTCGTTACGTGAAGCCTATACTCCTCTGCTTGTCGAATTACAAAATATATAAACTTTTTCTTACACGAACGTGCCTTAAACTCATAAAAAAGGAGAGATATCTTAATGTTTCCTGCTGCTGCTGCTCTGCTCCCTATAGGGCTGGGTATAAGCGTTTTAACATTATGAGAATATATTTTTTACTTGAAATAAAAACTTGTCAGAAACAAAGTGGCTTGAAATGTGTCCAAAAATTTATTGTGGCAGTTTAAAAAAATAACTTTTTAAAGGGGCTATGTTCTGCAAAATCTGCTTTTTTTGTAGCATTAAAACGGTCGAAAACAGACCTGGAGTTGCTCCGTTTCATTGAGTAATTCTGTGTTCTTTGGCGCTGAGTTTGAGGCCTCAGAATGCTCGGTTCCCACGAAGCTCCGCCTCTCTCCCACAAAGCCCCGCCCACCCCAGGAAGCTCTGACCAATTAACAAACCCTCTAAATCCAGTCTGCTCTCATTAGCTTATCCAAAAAACACTGATTCCTCATAGACATTTTTACTTTTGGAGGAAAATGGCATCACACAAAAATGTTTAAGGAATTAAACTGCTTTTTTTTCTTGGTTTATGTTCAAAGGAGCACAACAGCATACTTAATGGCAACACTTTCTTTTAGCCACAGTGTTTTTAAAGACTGTAAATGCTGCTGTTCTAAAGATTGGTTTAAAAATATGACTAAAAGCAGAATGTAGCCCCTTTAATGTAATAACCAGCTTAACGTTGTAAATAGATCATGTTTTTCTACATAAAATGCACAAAAATCATGCTCAAAAATAAACAAAATGCTTATGAAATGCTTAATTAAATCAGTAATGGTCAGTATTTAGTTCTGTGGATGTTGCAGAGAAAATACCCAGCCCTGGTTCCTCTGTGCATGCTTAACTGCGTCGCGGCCACCAGATGGCAGCACTACCACTCAGACTACCTCAGGTTCTTCTCATTTCTATAACACATTCCTTTTCCCAGCATGCATTTGGGTCAGTCTTATCTGCTGTTAAAGAGACGTTACAGGGGCATTAACATGGATCTGCGTTTAATAACAACCGATAAACGTAAAGACAGTTTTTATAGAGCGGGGTGTGTTTGTTTACACATTCATTCACTTTCTCAAGGCCAGTTTAGCGAAAGGGCTTTAAGTGTTTTTGTTTAACTGCAATTAAATCCTACAATAATAATTATAATCAGTTTAACTTGTTATCAAAATGGCGTCCTGCTGTGTGACCTGGAGTCGTTTACAGAGCGGACTCTGAAGCTCAGGCTGGGAGCTGAAGGCCAAAGAAACTTTTATTTTATTATTCATTTTAGTAAAAGCCTCATTTTCTTAAAAACTTAAAGCGTATCTGTTTGGTGTCCTGCAGTGTTACAGCTGTGTTCTTATGTTAAATGGTAAAAATGAGTGTTTAGGATGGGACAGGGATATGTTTATGAAGTTAGCACCACAGATTTGTTTAATGTTTTATGACAAGAATTCAAATTGAAAGCCAGATCGTAGTGAATGTGACAGAAAAACACCGCAGGACAGTGTCAAAATGTGCAGAAAAAATGATGGTACAAATTATGAATTACTTACAAAAAGGTTCTTACACATTTATATTTAAAATTATTATTTAATGTTATATTTTTCTTCAAAGTCAGACTGCAGGATAAAAAATGTTACAGCTCCAAACTTTACCTCTGCTCATATAAAAGAGGTCTGAGGAGGCATTAATTATTATTTTATTTAATGAGCTCACATAAGACTGGCATGCAACAACTAATCAGATTAATCGCTTTAACCAATTATTGAAATTGTTTAATTGTTGACTGGACTCTGAAATCAGCTGAGAGGAGGTTTATTACCAAAACAGAGCAATAAAGAAACACAAACTGTTAATAATACTGTACATTTTGTGTTTTTGATTATAAATATTTTTGTGTATATGCTCTGTCCAAACGTAGCTTCATCTGGGTCAAATTTTGTAAAAATTAAGTGATTTTTGGTAGATTTTTCACAACTTTTTAACAGGAACTAAAACACTTCACTCTCTGATTAATCAATTATTAAAATAATCATTAATTGCAGCCTTAACTGTTATTTAACATTATTTAATATTAGGGCTGCACGATACGGAGAAAACATGCGATATTCGATAACTATGTTGAAAATTGATATTATTGCAATATTTGAAAATAGAGCCTACTTTTGGAACATAGTAAGTTAAATTCACTACATTTCACAGAAATGTAAGTTCCTGTATTTACAAGTCAAAACAGCCACAAAATCAAAACTTAACACAAACTAAACCAGGAATAAAACAAGGCTAAGCTGTGACTAAATTAATTAAATTACCACTAAAACTGGACTTTTTAAACATTTTTATTTAGTCACAACACATGTTCTTTTAAGGCTCTGGTGGAAAATGATTCTTCAGTGTAAATCTCTGTCAGATGGAGACCACAGTGATATTGTGATATATTTAGATTTTTGTGATACTGATATTGTGATAACGATAATTTTGCGATATATTGTGTAGCCCTATTTAATGGCCAGTTTAGGCACATTCCTGCTCCTAAAGAGTAGCCAGCATTTTCTCAGATTAACAGCTTTTTAACCTGGACTGTATGTGTCCACTAATGTTCATTTTGCACAGTTTGTTCTTTGCAATACAAATCCCCAAAAAATTTTAACCATAAATACAGTTTACTTATGCTCCTAAAAGTGTCCTGCAGGAAGCTGGGGAAACATGAGTTTTAGGTCTTAAACAGGACTAAACCAGGTCTAAATTTGACCTTAACCAGGGCTAAACCAGGTCTAAAACTGGAATTAAACCAGGTTTTAGTCCAGGTTTTTAGACAGGACAAAACCAAAGCTAAACCAGGACTTAACTTTAACAGGCATAGTCAGGCTCACCATAAATCAAATCTACACCTAATAATGATATTTATAATGTTACATTCATTTTTTGGACCAATTTTGATCGATTCTGCAAATTATTCCACCGTAGAAGATTACATTCTTTATTAAACGCAGATCCAATGTTGCTAAAACACTCGTCCATTGCCACATTTCCGCCATTTTGTGCCACTTCCTTCCTCTTGCTTGGGTTTTCTTCTTTTCTAAGTGCCAATGTTTTTAAAAAAAGTCTGTGCAGCGTCTGAACGTTAAGGTAGCTCTCCTGCAGCAGCCTCTCATCGTCTCCACCTTTTTAGATTTGCACACTACTGTAACTCTCTTATAGGCCTCTGTGTATTTAAACCTCTTTTATTTTTGTTTTTGTTTTTAATTTTCGTGGCTCCTGAACGGACCACGACACCGAGACTAAATGGTGCTGTTAAGTTTTTGTATTTTTAGTTATGCTTTTCATGTATCGCATTGCAAAGATTTCCATCTCATGGGAGTTTTTGTCATATTTTTTAGACTTTTGGATTTGTAAATGGGTTTGGGGTGAAAGATGCAGGACGATTGTAGCTGTTTAGGCCAAAAAACACCAAAGTAAAGGAGTTTGTGGAGCGGTAGCTTGTAAAAATAAGCAGCTGAGTTTGTTTTTAATGGGAATCTCGAATTTATCCGAGTCATATTTTCATAACGCATCGATGCAGTAAACGTCAAATCATGTCAAATGGAGAATAATGTGCTTTCAAAGTCTCTGTTTATTTATTAAGCATTATTTTGAAAGGATTTGTTCAGATTGGAAACATATGGGACGCTAACTTGGGTTCAATTGCTTACAAAATGTTTAAAAATGCTAAAATTCTGGCTTATACTGACATGAAATTAAATATAAAAGTTAGGTTTAGTGAAGATAGGAGTCCCTTCAACATTTTTCACAAAAAAATATGTTTTAATGGATTTGAATGTGTTTTTAGAGTTTAGTGGTTTTTAAAAAAAACATCTCTGTATTTTTATGTGATGAAAGGTCAAAGTTTTAGTTTGGCCAAAACAAGATTTTAATGTCTCTTATCAGGACTAAACTGGGACTAAACCAGGTCTAAACCCAGAGTTAAACCAGGTCTAAACCCAGAGTTAAACCAGGTCTAAACCCAGAGTTAAACCAGGTCTAAACCCAGAGTTAAACCAGGTCTAAACCCAGAGTTAAACCAGGTCTAAACCCAGAGTTAAACCAGGTCTAAACCCAGAGTTAAACCAGGTCTAAACCCAGAGTTAAACCAGGTCTAAACCCAGAGTTAAACCAGGTCTAAACCCAGAGTTAAACCAGGTCTTAAACCAGAGTAAAACTAAATCCAGAGTCAATCCAGAGTCAATCCAGAGTCAATCCAGAGTCAATCCAGAGTCAATCCAGAGTCAATCCAGAGTCAATCCAGAGTCAATCCAGAGTCAATCCAGAGTCAATCCAGAGTCAATCCAGAGTCAATCTGCTCTGAGTAAAAACGCACACAGACGCAGAAGATCAAACCCTGGCTTCACAGATCCTGCCGAGAGCCGCCTTCGTGATCCTGGTTAACTCAGAGCTGAGGTTCAGGTTCTGAGAAACCAGCTCACATAAACCTGACTATGTCCAAGCAGCTTCACAGTACGGCCCCCAGGACTAAACCAGGACTAAACCAGGACTAAACCAGGACTAAACCAGGACTAAACCAGGACTAAACCAGGACTAAACCAGGACTAAACCAGGACTAAACCAGGACTAAACCAGGACTAAACCAGATCTAAACCAGGACTTGACTTGAACTGTAGTCTGACCAGAAGAAGCCCACGTACCGCAGTTTTAGACCGAGCTAAACCTGGACTAAACCAGGGCTAAACTAGGACTAAATTAGGTCTAAACCAGGACCATACCAGGATTAAGCTGGAGTTTAACCCCCAACCACAGCAGGACCAAAACTGGAACAAGACTCCAGAGCAGTTCTGTTTTAGACCTGGTTTAGTCCTAGTTTAGACCTGGTTTAGTCCTGGTTTAGTCCTGGTTTAGTCCTGGTTTAGACCTGGTTTAGACCTGGTTTAGTCCTGGTTTAGTCCTAGTTTAGACCTGGTTTAGTCCTGGTTTAAACCTGGTTTAGTCCTGGTTTAGTCCTGGTTTAGTCCTGGTTTAGTCCTGGTTTAGTCCTGGTTTAGACCTGCTTTAGTCCAGGTTTAGTCCAGGTTTAGTCCAGGTTTAGTCCTGGTTTAGTCCTGGTTTAGTCCTGGTTTAGTCCAGGTTTAGTCCAGGTTTAGTCCTGGTTTAGTCCAGGTTTAGACCTGCTTTAGTCCAGGTTTAGTCCTGGTTTAGTCCTGGTTTAGTCCTGGTTTAGTCCAGGTTTAGTCCAGGTTTAGACCTGGTTTAGTCCAGGTTTCGTCCAGGTTTAGACCTGGTTTAGTCCAGGTTTAGTCCAGGTTTAGTCCAGGTTTAGACCTGGTTTAGTCCAGGTTTAGTCCAGGTTTAGTCCAGGTTTAGACCTGGTTTAGTCCAGGTTTAGTCCAGGTTTAGTCCAGGTTTAGTCCAGGTTTAGACCTGGTTTAGTCCAGGTTTAGTCCAGGTTTAGACCTGGTTTAGACCTGGTTTAGTCCAGGTTTAGACCTGGTTTAGTCCAGGTTTAGTCCAGGTTTAGACCTGGTTTAGCTGGTTTAGACCTGGTTTAGACCTGGTTTAGGCCAGGTTTAGTCCAGGTTTAGACCTGGTTTAGTCCAGGTTTAGTTCAGGTTTAGACCTGGTTTAGACCTGGTTTAGACCTGGTTTAGTCCTGATAAGTGACTTTTCAGGTTAAAAAGAAGTCCACGTACCACCAGTGGGACCTGCACCACAGTTTGAGACCCGCCTTTCTGCTTTTTAGCCCAAACTTTGCACAAATAAAACTCCAACCAATCAGAGCGGACCATACTCAGAGGTGGGCGGGGCTTAGAGACACATTAGAACCTGTTTCCTGACTTAAATTGAGCCCATATTTAATCCTCTCTGAACTCATCCTTTGAGCAAACTGGGATTCAAACCATTTTCATGTAGTTTTTAAAATTTTGTTGCATGTTTTTTTTGTTGACGATGGGCCTCACGCGGCGGGACGTTTGGAGCGAGGACGGCTTTAGTTTAGACGATTATTATTATTATTAACAAGTGGATTTTTACTCTTTTAGTTTATTTAAGCTCTATAGTTTCTCTTAGATATTATATATATTTTTCTCTGAGGTTTACATCGGTTATGCATGTCACTTATTTTTTTTTGTTTGTTTTTTTTTCCAGTATACCCAGTGTTTTTGCACACGGCTCTCGAGGGGCACGGCCTGTAAAGTATTTTTCTAAAAAGTGCCTAAAATGCAACTTTAATCTGAATCCACGCTAAAGCTGAGAATCAACGACTTGAACGACTTGTGTTTTTTGGTTTGTAGGAAAATAAATCAGAATAAAGTGGAGCTAATGTGGTCACAGTGGACGGGCGTCTGGGCCAATCAGAACGCAGCATTCACGAATAATTAAAGCAGAATAAAAGGATTTAAAAAGGAGCCACAGAGACACTTTTTATACAAATGTTTAATGAAAGTTTAATTAAAGAAGACCTGAGATAAAATAGAATTAAAATGGTTAATTATGAGATGAGTACCAGGACTAAACCAGGACTAAACCAGGACTAAACTAGGACTTAACCAGGACTAAACTCGGACTAAACTAGGACTTAACCAAGACTTGACTAAGACTTAACCAGGACTAAACCAGGACTGAACCAGGACTAAACCAGGACTGAACCAGGACTGAACCAGGACTGAACCAGGACTAAACCAGGACTAAACCAGGACTGAACCAGGACTGAACCAGGACTGAACCAGGACTAAACCAGGTCTAAACTCGGACTAAACTAGGACTTAACCAAGACTTGACTAAGACTTAACCAGGACTGAACCAGGACTGAACCAGGACTGAACCAGGACTGAACCAGGACTAAACCAGGACTAAACCAGGACTAAACCAGGATTTATGAGACTGAGTGATTTGTTCACTAATGTAATGGAGATGATAAAAGTATTAATATTTTTGCACAGTTTCATTTAAACCACAGAGCGTTTAGTGCTCTGCCCCCAGGCTCGGAGGTTGTGGGTTCGACTCCCAGTCTCTCTCTGACGTCCCGTTCACGTTCTGCCTGAGACTCGGTGGAAGTTCTGAAGCCTTTAAGACCTTGGTTTTTGCAGAAGCGCTCTCGAGTTTGTAAACGCCTAAAATGTGTTTGCCTTTTATGATTTTTAAGATTTAAATTTAGACAATGCAAGAAATTCTGCAAACAAAAAGCTTTAACATCCTTGAAGTGCTTGAATTTGACAAAGTGCAATATTTCGCTGGCAGTGTTTGGACAAATTTCTGCTTTAGGCTCAAAAATGCATCAGTGCAAATTTTGTTTTTAAAATTGTCTCTGTGGCTCCTTTTTTTACAAATCTTTGTATTTTTAAAAACGCAAAAGTGTCATGGCCGAACTTTGAACCCTGAGCGTCTCCACAGCGCCCCCTCCTGACCGAGAACTGCTTTAACCTCACCAGACTTGAATATAACCCATTACTTTAACAGATATTTTTGATTTTTCCGGTTGTTTGTTGGTGAAGGGAGCTCTGACCCGCTCCCCTCTCTCAGTGTCAGGTACCATTCCATCTCCACACTGTATATTTATAATAAAATCATCCGATATTCAAAATGGCTGCCGTGTCTTTCTTTACGTTTTCGTTCATGGTCGCAGGGAGAGACGGTGATGCCTTGGTGGAGGTCTGCGCTCTGGGACTGCGGAGGCTAACCACTCTGCCACAGTGAAAGTTATCCAGGAGTTTGCAGATGAAGTTTTGTTCAGTTCAGAGTAAAACCTCACAGTAACTGCTCAGAAACTGGCTTCACACAAACATCTCTACTGGAATAAAATAAACCAGGTCTGAACCAGGATTAAACCAGGACTAAACCAGGTCTGAACCAGGTTTAAACCAGGACTAAACCAGGTCTAAACCAGGTCTGAACCAGGTCTGAACCAGGTCTGAACCAGGACTAAACCAGGTCTAAACCAGGACTAAACCAGGTCTGAACCAGGTCTGAACCAGGACTAAACCAGGTCTGAACCAGGACTAAACCAGGTCTGAACCAGGTCTAAACCAGGACTGAACCAGGTCTAAACCAGGACTAAACCAGGTCTAAACCAGGACTGAACCAGGACTGAACCAGGTCTAAACCAGGACTAAACCAGGTCTGAACCAGGTCTGAACCAGGACTAAACCAGGTCTGAACCAGGACTAAACCAGGTCTGAACCAGGTCTAAACCAGGACTGAACCAGGTCTAAACCAGGACTAAACCAGGACTGAACCAGGTCTAAACCAGGTCTGAACCAGGTCTAAACCAGGTCTGAACCAGGACTGAACCAGGACTAAACCAGGTCTGAACCAGGTCTGAACCAGGTCTGAACCAGGTCTGAACCAGGTCTGAACCAGGTCTAACCAGGACTGAACCAGGTCTGAACCAGGACTAAACCAGGTCTGAACCAGGTCTGAACCAGGACTGAACCAGGACTGAACCAGGTCTGAACCAGGTCTGAACCAGGTCTGAACCAGGTCTGAACCAGGTCTAAACCAGGTCTAAACCAGGTCTAAACCAGGACTAAACCAGGTCTAAACCAGGTCTAAACCAGGTCTAAACCAGGTCTAAACCAGGTCTAAACCAGGTCTAAACCAGGTCTAAACCAGGATTAAACCAGGTCTGAACCAGGTCTGAACCAGGTCTGAACCAGGTCTAAACCAGGTCTAAACCAGGTCTAAACCAGGATTAAACCAGGTCTAAACCAGGTCTAAACCAGGACTAAACCAGGATTAAACCAGGTCTAAACCAGGTCTAAACCAGGTCTAAACCAGGTCTAAACCAGGTCTAAACCAGGTCTAAACCAGGTCTAAACCAGGTCTAAACCAGGTCTAAACCAGGTCTAAACCAGGTCTAAACCAGGTCTAAACTCTCTGATGGACTCTTTCCTGTCTCTGTTCTTCCTCTGAGTCTGTTATGTTCCATTTTGTAAAGAGAGAAACATTTTTTATTTCATGTTTTGTTAATGATCTGAGTTTATGAGCAGCACTGAGCTGAACTTACACTGCAGTAACTCATTCAGCCACCAGAGGGCGACACACACCTGCAGCACTGCAGCAGGAGGCCTTTAATAAAACCCCAGAGCCACAGACCTGGACTTGGACTTGGACTTAGTCACAGCTCAGGTGCGCTTAAAAACACTTTAAAAAACACAGGTAAAAGATAAAATAATAAATAAAATCATATTCGGTACAAAGAAAAATGATGAGCAGTTTTACAAATCTACAAGAATAAAAGTATAGGTAAATACAAATAAAAAATATATGTAAATAAAAATATAAGCAAACATAATAGTGAATAAATATTCAAATATAATCATATATATATATATTTTTTTTGGTAAAAATGCAAGTTTGCAGTTTTGTCTTATTTTTTTGGGTGCACGGTGGCAGAGTGGTTAGTTTTCTCACCTCCCAGCGCGGAGATCATGGGTTTGAGCCCCGGGCCCCCAACAAACCATCACAGATCTCTCTGTGCGGAGTCTGCAGGTCCTCCCTGGGTTCTGCCCGGGTTCCTCCCACCGTCCATGCCTGTGTTCAGTGAGTGAATGGTTGTGTCTCTGTGTCAGCCCTGGGACAAGCTGGCCCCTGTCCAGGGAGGACCCCGCCTAAAGCCCAAAGTTACTGGGAGAGGCTCCAGTCACCCGCGACCCCTAACGGGAATAAGCGGAAGAGACTGAATGTTTTTTTGTTTTTTTTTGGTTCTTTTTTGTTTTTGTTTTGATGTGTACGTGCGTACTTTTGCTCTTGTGCGTGTATCGTTTATTGTTCAAACTTGCAATGTAAAGAAAAAAATGAACTAAGTTTATTTGACCAAAAAACTAATGAATGAAATATATTAGATTATAGTTATTATGGCTCATACAATGATACATAAAACAAGGCCTGGGGTTGGGGCCCGCTTGCGAGTGCCCTGTGGTCAGGTCTCTCTCCACGGGGCCCGGACAGGCCCTGCCCGAAGCACTGACGTGGGCCCGTCCTCCCATGGACCCACCACCTGCAGGAGGAGCCGTCAGGGGCTGGTGCAGAGAGGATCGGGCGGCGGCGGATGGCGGGGCCCTCAGAGACCTGATCTCTGGGCGCTGGAACTGGCTCTGGGGACATGGGCCTCCTCGCTGGGAGGAGGAGCCTGAGCTTGTGCAGGAGGTTGAGTGTTACCAACTCGAGATAATCGGGCTCACCTCCACAGCCTGGGCGCTGGAACCCAACTCCTGAAGAGAGGCTGGACTCTCTTCTCCTCTGGAGTGTCCCACGGTGAGAGTCGGGGCCAGTGTGGGCCCTCAGCTCAGCTCCATGTGTTGGAGTTTTCCCCGAATGAGAGGGTCGCGTCCCTGCTCCTTCAGGTCTCTCACTGTCGTCTCGGCTTACGGCCAACAGCAGAGGAGGAGGCCGGACAGACTCAGACCCAAACGTGAGGTTTGTTGGGAACCCACCTCCAGGAGAGCTTCACCCAGATCCTGAGGGAGGTTGGGGACTGAGTGGACCATGTTCTCTGCCTCTGTTGTTGATGCAGCCGTTCAAAGCTATGGCCATAAGGTCTCTGGTGCCTGTCGTGGCACCAATCCCTAAACCCGGTGGTGGACACTGAAGTAAGGGAGTCCGGTTTGGGGGCCACAGGATTTCATCTCTGCTTTTTGCAGATGATGTTTTCCTGTTGGCTTCATGGAACCAGGAGCTTCAGCAGGTGCTGGGGCGGTTTGCAGCCGAGTGGGAAGCGGCCGGGATGAGAATCAGCTCCTCCAAGTCCGAGGCCATGGTTCTCCACTGGACAAGTGTGGCGCCCTCTCCAGGTCGGAGGAGAGTCCTGCCTCAGGAGGAGTTTAAGTTTCTCAGGTGTTGTTCTCAGTGAGGGAAGGATGGAGCTGAGACTGACAGGAGATCACTGCAGCGTCTGCAGGAATGTGGTCGCTGTATCGCTCTGTGGTGGTGAAGAAGGAGCTGAGCCCAAAGGCAAAGCTCTGGATTTACCATCGATCTATGTTCCTACTCTCTCCTATGTTCCTACTCTCACCTATGTTCCTACTCTCACCTATGTTCCTACTCTCACCTATGTTCCTACTCTCACCTCTGTTCCTCCTCTCACCTATGTTCCTACTCTCACCTATGTTCCTACTCTCACCTATGTTCCTACTCTCACCTCTGTTCCTCCTCTCACCTATGTTCCTACTCTCACCTATGTTCCTACTCTCACCTATGTTCCTACTCTCACCTATGTTCCTACTCTCTCCTATGTTCCTACTCTCACCTATGTTCCTCCTCTCACCTCTGTTCCTACTCTCTCCTATGTTCCTACTCTCACCTATGTTCCTACTCTCACCTATGTTCCTACTCTCACCTATGTTCCTACTCTCTCCTATGTTCCTACTCTCACCTATGTTCCTCCTCTCACCTCTGTTCCTACTCTCTCCTATGTTCCTACTCTCACCTATGTTCCTACTCTCACCTATGTTCCTACTCTCTCCTATGTTCCTACTCTCACCTATGTTCCTACTCTCACCTATGTTCCTACTCTCACCTATGTTCCTACTCTCACCTATGTTCCTACTCTCTCCTATGTTCCTACTCTCACCTATGTTCCTACTCTCACCTATGTTCCTCCTCTCACCTCTGTTCCTACTCTCTCCTATGTTCCTACTCTCACCTATGTTCCTCCTCTCACCTATGTTCCTACTCTCACCTATGTTCCTACTCTCACCTATGTTCCTACTCTCACCTATGTTCCTACTCTCTCCTATGTTCCTACTCTCTCCTATGTTCCTCCTCTCACCTATGTTCCTACTCTCTCCTATGTTCCTACTCTCTCCTATGTTCCTACTCTCTCCTATTTTCCTACTCTCACCTCTGTTCCTACTCTCTCCTATGTTCCTACTCTCACCTATGTTCCTACTCTCACCTATGTTCCTCCTCTCACCTATGTTCCTACTCTCTCCTATGTTCCTACTCTCACCTATGTTCCTACTCTCACCTATGTTCCTCCTCTCACCTATGTTCCTACTCTCTCCTATGTTCCTACTCTCACCTATGTTCCTACTCTCACCTATGTTCCTACTCTCTCCTGTGTTCCTACTCTCACCTATGTTCCTCCTCTCACCTATGTTCCTACTCTCACCTATGTTCCTACTCTCTCCTATGTTCCTACTCTCACCTATGTTCCTACTCTCTCCTATGTTCCTACTCTCTCCTATGTTCCTCCTCTCACCTATGTTCCTACTCTCTCCTATGTTCCTACTCTCTCCTATGTTCCTACTCTCACCTATGTTCCTACTCTCACCTCTGTTCCTACTCTCACCTATGTTCCTCCTCTCACCTATGTTCCTACTCTCTCCTATGTTCCTACTCTCACCTATGTTCCTACTCTCACCTATGTTCCTCCTCTCACCTATGTTCCTACTCTCTCCTATGTTCCTACTCTCACCTATGTTCCTACTCTCTCCTATGTTCCTACTCTCTCCTATGTTCCTACTCTCTCCTATGTTCCTACTCTCACCTATGTTCCTCCTCTCACCTATGTTCCTACTCTCACCTATGTTCCTACTCTCACCTATGTTCCTACTCTCACCTATGTTCCTACTCTCTCCTATGTTCCTACTCTCACCTATGTTCCTCCTCTCACCTCTGTTCCTACTCTCTCCTATGTTCCTACTCTCACCTATGTTCCTACTCTCACCTATGTTCCTACTCTCACCTATGTTCCTACTCTCTCCTATGTTCCTACTCTCACCTATGTTCCTCCTCTCACCTCTGTTCCTACTCTCTCCTATGTTCCTACTCTCTCCTATGTTCCTACTCTCTCCTATGTTCCTACTCTCACCTATGTTCCTCCTCTCACCTCTGTTCCTACTCTCTCCTATGTTCCTACTCTCTCCTATGTTCCTCCTCTCACCTATGTTCCTACTCTCTCCTATGTTCCTACTCTCTCCTATGTTCCTACTCTCACCTATGTTCCTCCTCTCACCTCTGTTCCTACTCTCTCCTATGTTCCTACTCTCACCTATGTTCCTACTCTCACCTATGTTCCTACTCTCTCCTATGTTCCTACTCTCACCTATGTTCCTACTCTCACCTATGTTCCTACTCTCACCTATGTTCCTACTCTCACCTATGTTCCTCCTCTCACCTCTGTTCCTACTCTCTCCTATGTTCCTACTCTCACCTATGTTCCTACTCTCACCTATGTTCCTCCTCTCACCTATGTTCCTACTCTCACCTATGTTCCTACTCTCTCCTATGTTCCTACTCTCTCCTATGTTCCTCCTCTCACCTATGTTCCTACTCTCTCCTATGTTCCTACTCTCTCCTATGTTCCTACTCTCTCCTATTTTCCTACTCTCACCTCTGTTCCTACTCTCACCTATGTTCCTCCTCTCACCTATGTTCCTACTCTCTCCTATGTTCCTACTCTCACCTATGTTCCTACTCTCACCTATGTTCCTCCTCTCACCTATGTTCCTACTCTCTCCTATGTTCCTACTCTCACCTATGTTCCTCCTCTCACCTATGTTCCTAATCTCTCCTATGTTCCTACTCTCACCTATGTTCCTACTCTCACCTATGTTCCTACTCTCACCTATGTTCCTACTCTCTCCTATGTTCCTACTCTCACCTATGTTCCTACTCTCTCCTATGTTCCTACTCTCTCCTATGTTCCTCCTCTCACCTATGTTCCTACTCTCTCCTATTTTCCTACTCTCACCTCTGTTCCTACTCTCACCTATGTTCCTCCTCTCACCTATGTTCCTACTCTCTCCTATGTTCCTACTCTCACCTATGTTCCTCCTCTCACCTATGTTCCTAATCTCTCCTATGTTCCTACTCTCACCTATGTTCCTACTCTCACCTATGTTCCTCCTCTCACCTATGTTCCTACTCTCTCCTATGTTCCTACTCTCACCTATGTTCCTACTCTCTCCTATGTTCCTACTCTCTCCTATGTTCCTACTCTCTCCTATGTTCCTACTCTCACCTATGTTCCTCCTCTCACCTATGTTCCTACTCTCTCCTATGGTCATGAGCTTTGGGTCAGGACTAAAGGACCAGATCCAGGATACAAGCGGCTGAAATGAGTTTCCTCTGCAGGGCGCTCCCGTAGAGATAGTGGGAGGAGCTCAGTTACCCAGGAGGAGCTCGGAGTAGAGCCGCTGCTCCTCCACATTGAGAGGAGCAGCTGAGGCTCGGGCTTCTGTTTCAGAGCCTCCTGGTCCCTCCCTGGGGAGGTGTTCATGTCCCACTGGGAGGAGGCCCCGGAGAAGACCTAGGACACGATGGAGGGACTGTGTCCCTCGGCCTGGGAGCGCCTTGGGGTTCCCCTGGTAGAGCTAGAGGAAGTGACTGTGGAGAGGGAAGTCTGGGTGTCCTTGCTTAGACTGCTGCCTCCGCGACCCGGCCCTGGATAAAGCAGAAGAAGATGGATGGCTTACACTGACTTTAATCTAATAATAATAAACTATAATCAAAATCTAATGCTGTTATCACCAGGGCCACACCTCGCCCTGGGGCCAGAGCCAACACTGGTGGACATTTCTGTCACGTCCCAAAGAGGACTTAGAAAAAAATAAAATAAAATACGAGGCCTCGAGTTCTGCATGTGTGGGTACGAGTTTCTCAATACATGGGTTGGGTACAACATTAGGCTCGTCTGAGGAGAGTGCACGGCCGCAGCAGGGACAGACGTCTGGTGCAGGGTTGGCAAAAAAATCAATACCAAGATAAAAATCGATACTAAAACAAGTATTTAAATTACATTTGGAAAAGTATGGATAATGTGACGTGTTTACCTTTACGCTGTTTAACTGCAAATGTCTGGTTACCAGCGGAGCAAGGACAGAGTGAGCTGTTAGCGTTAGCAAAGCGGCCATATTTAAAGGAGCCCTGCTGTGGTCACAGAAAGGTTTTGTAAGGAAAGGTGTGTTACTGCTTCTGTTCAGTTTTATAATGTTTTAAACACCTTGAAGAAATGTAGGAGGAGCTGAAGGCTCAGTTACACAGGATCTGGAGGCCTTGTCTCCTCACTCCCTGATTGTTTGTTGGTGATAAAGTTTATCTACTTCTTTTGGGCGTTTTATATCACACTGAATACACAATGATTGGGAGTGTGCTTAAGATAAGGAACTGCTCCTTCTCTGAGCCTCACACTCAGTCGACTCTGCTCACAGAGGATTTTACAGAGGATTTAATCCTGGGTTTGGTGAGTCTCACTGCTGAAGTCACTGTAAAATGGCTGAGAAGATTAAACTTGTTGAAGACTTCCTGATGTGCTCAGTTTGTCTGGAGACCTTCAGAGAGTCTGTGTCTCTGGGCTGTAACCACAGCTTCTGCCGCAGCTGCCTGCAGGACTGCGGGGGAAAGAGTGAGAGCAAGAGCTGCCCGGTTTGTAAAAGAAGATCATCTAAAGGACTAGTGGTGAACTTTGCTCTGAAAAAACTGTGTGACTCTTTTGCTGGCAGACTGGAGGCTGGTGCGTCTGAAACACTAAAGGCAGAAGGTAAAGAGCAGAAGGAGCAGCTCCAGTCAGAGATAGACTCTCTTAAACAACAGAGACAGAGCTACAAAGACCTGGAGAAAACCTATGAGGAGATAATCCAGCTCTCAGAGGAACAGGTGGAGCACTGCGAGCGTCAGATCAGAGCTCTGTTCTCTGGACTGCACCAGTTCCTGAAGCAGGAGGAGGACAGGGCTTTAGCAGCTCTGACAGAGGAGCAGCACAGACAGGAACACACCATGGGCCCAGAGCTGCAGAGCATCAGGGAGCAGCTGTCCTCTCTGAGCCAGAGCATCCAGGACCTGGAGCAGCAGCTGCACTCAGAGACACACTACAGCCACAGCCACAGCTCACAGCCCCGCCTACGGCCCAAAGCAGGACTGCTCATAAACCAGGCCAAAGTCCTGGGCAACCTGGGCTTCAGGGTGTGGAGGAGGATGAGGAGCCTGGTGACCTACAGCCCTGTGGTTCTGGATCCTAACTCTGCAAACGCATGGCTCCATCTGTCTGAGGATCTGAGAGGAGCGGGACGAGGAGTCGCTCAGCACCTCCCTGACAACGTGGAGAGGTTTACTGAGGACACCGAGGTCCTGGGCTCTGAGGGCTTCAGCTCTGGGACTCACCAGTGGGACGTGGAGGTGGGAGACCATCCAGAGTGGAACATCGGTGTGGCCACAGAGTCCGTCGACAGGAAGGGAACGAGATCTGCTTCACCTGAAAATGGACTCTGGTGTTTGTTACATAAAGATAGAAAATTCAGTAACGGCTCTGGTGACACCGTCCCAGTGAAGAGACGTCCAGAGAAGATCCGAGTGCAGCTGGACTACGACCTGGGGGAGGTGTCCTTCTACAACGCTGATCACATGACCCACCTGTACACTCACAAAAACACTTTCACTGAGAAACTCTTCCCTTATTTCAGGGTTGGAAAAGCTGCTGGTGCTAAAACCAAAGAGATTAAAGTCTGTCCCAGTGCAGCTCCTCAGGGAGAGGCCTGACTGCTGCTGGGTTTAAGGATCTGCTGGAACTGAACTGAGCTTTGGATTTTTACTCCTAAGAGGACTCCTAGTGCAGTAATTATTGTGATTATTCAACAGATTAAGACTAAATTAAAAGAAAAAACAATTAGAGATTTTTATTGTTGGCTCACAGACCAAAAGAAAGCTCCAGAGAGAACAGAGAGGCTACAGCCCAGAGTTGAACCAAATGTATAATGCATGTGTCAGCTGTGCATATTTGAGTCAAGTCACTGTTAATGTTCATATTTGAAACAATGATTTATGCATTTTCATTTTCTGTTTTGTTCTCTTATTATTTTGTCATCTAATACATTATATATGGGTTCATGATCTTTGTTCTCATCACAATTTGTTTGTTTTTGTTGCTTAAAAGTGAATAAAAATGACATTTGGGGAAAAACCTGTTTGTGTGTGAAGGCTCTCTGCTGCAGACTCTCACATTTTTATGTAAAGTTTTTAGATTTTACGTCTTTTTCCTTGTCGGGGTGAAATAAAAACAAAGCAGACTGAGATCTGTGTGCAGATGGAAAGAGCTTTAGGAATATGTGGAGAACATCAGAGTGACTTCCTCCTGTAACCGGTCAAGCAGGAAGTAACAAGAAATGTCACAGAATAGAGTTTTTTTTACAGCTCAGTTTCCTGTCCCAGCATGTCTGAAATCTCCCTTTGCCAAACTTCTTATTTTGCTGCTGGCTCATATTTGGTGGATTGGATCAAAACAAGACTGAACGGTGCATTTATGGCTTCTATTCTGATCATGTCCTGTGTGTGTTTCTGTTACAGTTCCTGGGAGACCCTCATCTGACCATTTCACACGTCAACTACAAACTGGGCCAGGTGAGCCACTCGCGACGATCCAGAGTCTAATCCAGCTACTTTGGGCTGGGGGAAGTGTCTGGGCAGAGGGAGGTCTCTCTAACCTCTATTTCTGGTTCAATTCCAGCTGCTGTTCCCCTTTGTGATGGTGGTGGTGGAGGCAACCAAAGCTCAGAAGAACATGTGATAACTCTGCTGAATAATGCGGTAACAATAAAAGAACATGTGATAATTCTGGTGACTAATGCAGTAACGATATGACAAGAACATGTGATAACTGCTGAATAATGCGGTAACGATATGAGAAGAACATGTGATAACTGCTGAATAATGCGGTAACGATATGAGAAGAACATGTGATAACTGCTGAATAATGCGATAACGATATGAGAAGAACATGTGATAACTCTGCTGAATAATGCGGTAACGATATGAGAAGAACATGTGATAACTGCTGAATAATGCGATAACGATATGAGAAGAACATGTGATAACTGCTGAATAATGTGGTAACGATATGAGAAGAACATGTGATAACTCTGCTGAATAATGTGGTAACGATATGAGAAGAACATGTGATAACTCTGCTGAATAATGTGGTAACGATATGAGAAGAACATGTGATAACTCTGCTGAATAATGTGGTAACGATATGAGAAGAACATGTGATAACTGCTGAATAATGTGATAACTCTGCTGAATAATGCGGTAACGATATGACAAGAACATGTGATAACTGCTGAATAATGCGGTAATGATACAAGAAGAACATGGTATAACTGCTGAATAATGCGGTAACAATATGAGAAGAACATGTGGTAACTCTGCTGAATAATGCGGTAACGATATGAGAAGAACATATAATAACTCTGCTGAATAATGCGGTAACGATATGAGAAGAACATATAATAACTCTGCTGAATAATGCGGTAACGATATGAGAAGAACATGTGGTAACTCTGCTGAATAATGCGGTAACGATATGAGAAGAACATATGGTAACTCTGCTGAATAATGCGGTAACGATATGAGAAGAACATGTGATAACTCTGCTGAATAATGCGGTAACGATATGAGAAGAACATGTGATAACTCTGCTGAATAATGCGGTAACGATATGAGAAGAACATGTGGTAACTCTGCTGAATAATGCGGTAACGATATGAGAAAAATACACAGAGCTACAGAGTCTGGTGAGGGTTGTGTAAGACTGCCTGGCGCCACCTACAGTATGTGTGTGGGTTTATACTGACGTGTGCTTGAATTTGAGGAAAACATCTCTTCTTTAAAGTTTCCTCTGTTTCAGAGTTAAACTTTAGTTTACAGCAATTTTTCAGTAAAATCCCTCACAGATTCATCAGTTCTTGAATCAGTGTGAAATACTTTTACTTTTTTATTCACAAGTACATTTGAAAGTGAGTACTTTTATACTTTTACTGAAGTAGAATTTTTCATGCGATACTTTTACTTGAGTAAATCTTTGCTCATTTATCTGTACTTTTACTTAAGTAAAGAAATTGAGCCGCTTCCACCTCTGCAACCAGGACTAAACCAGGTCTGAACCAGTTCTAAACCAGGACTAAACCAGGTCTAAACCAGGTCTAAACCAGGTCTAAACCAGGTCTAAACTCTCTGATGGACTCTTTCCTGTCTCTGTTCTTCCTCTGAGTCTGTTATGTTCCATTTTGTAAAGAGAGAAACATTTTTTATTTCATGTTTTGTTAATGATCTGAGTTTATGAGCAGCACTGAGCTGAACTTACACTGCAGTAACTCATTCAGCCACCAGAGGGCGACACACACCTGCAGCACTGCAGCAGGAGGCCTTTAATAAAACCCCAGAGCCACAGACCTGGACTTGGACTTGGACTTGGCTTACTTTATTGATGCACAAGGGACTTAGTCACAGCTCAGGTGCACTAAAAAACACTTAAAAAACACAGGTAAAAGATAAAATAAAGAATAGTTATAAGTAATAAAATAATAATATGTATAAAGAAAAAAGATTAGCATTTTTACAAATCTACAAGAATAAAAATAAAAGAATACATAAGTACAAAAAGAAAATATATGTAAGTAAATATTAAAAAGTAAATAAAAATATAAGCAAAATAAAAGTAAATAAATATTCAAATATAAGTAAATAAAAATGTAAGTTAATGTTTTAAAAATAAGTAAAAATAAAAAGGTAAGTAAATAAAAATAGAAATAAAGGTAAATATAAAAATACAAATAAAAGTAAAAATATAAATAGATGTAAATAAAAGTTGAAGTAAAAATAAAAATAGAAAGGCCCCTTCTTCAAAATCCATTTTTAACATGAAATTTAGCCTGGATTTTAAATTGTATATTCAAAAGCTGCATGTTGTAGAAAAAGTAAGTTTTCTTGAACATATTTTTAAATAATTAATCAAAAAAGTGTCTCAGGCGTCTCAGGTCTGCAGGACACTGGACTCTGTCCTGGAGAGAAACAGAGAGAGGGACAGAGAGAGGACAGAGAGAGGACAGAGAGAGGGACAGAGAGAGAAACAGAGAGAGGGACAGAGAGAGGGACAGAGAGAGGACAGAGAGAGGGACAGAGAGTGGGACAGAGAGTGGGACAGAGAGAGGGACAGAGAGAGGGACAGAGAGAGGGACAGAGAGAGAGGACATTAAAACGTCAAATCTCTGAGTCTGTTTTTCTCGCTTTTTGTGGAGCTGACAATGAAAGAAGAGGAAGTGAGCGGAGAGCACTTGTGGTTCAGAGAATGGGACGGGGGGGACGAGGGGGACAGGGGGGGACGAGGGGGACAGGGGGGGACGAGGGGGGCACTGGGGGACGGGGGGGGGGTCCAGGGGCCAGAGGAGGTGGAGAGAGGAGAGGAGGGGGGGCCCTTAATGAGAAATTCCTGTGGATGTGAGGAGCAGAGGTCTTCATGTTCTCACTGCGCCCCCCTCAGAGCTGTGGACCTGAGCCGGTCCCAGGACCTGAGCCGGTCCCAGGACCTGAGCCGGTCCCAGGACCAAGGACCGGACCAGGACTTTAATGAAAACGAAGTGTTTTGGTTGTGGGTCGGCTCTGGAGACGGTGATGGGACAGTGGTACGTTCACAGGTGAGGTCAGGATCCCAGGAGAACCTCCAAACTCCACACAGAGAGGCCCCACATGGTCTGGGAATCGAACCCGGGACCACAGCGCCTCCCTGTCACTAACACACACTCACTCACTCCACTCTGCTCAAGACGATTACAGGATCTAACCCACAACCTCCTGTACTGAGAGGCAGCAGGAGACAGGCTAACCACTCTGCCAGTGCGCAGCCCCGACCCAGACCTGGACCAGGACTGGACCAGTCCTGGTCCAGACCTGGTCCAGACCTGGACCAGACCTGGACCAGTCCTGGTCCAGTCCTGGTCCAGTCCTGGACCAGTCCTGGTCCAGTCCTGGTCCAGTCCTGGTCCAGTCCTGGTCCAGACCTGGTCCAGTCCTGGTCCAGACCTGGTCCAGAGTGACAGATGTCTGAGTGTCTCGTGCTGAGTCCTTTCTTCGTTTTTTCTTTCAGCGCCGTGACCTCTGTCTCCTCCTCCTCCGCTGCCAGAGCCCGAGGCTGAGTCCTGACAAAGACCGGGGCCTGGTCCTGACAAAGACCGGGGCCTGGTCCTGACAAAGACCGGGGCCTGGTCCTGACAAAGACCGGACCGTTTGGATCTGAACAAAACACAGGCCTGGGCCAGGAGTGGTCCTGCTGAGAATCTGGGCATCTGAAGAAATGTGACTAAACCTGGACTAAACCAGGTCTAAACCAGGACTAAACCTGGACTAAACCTGGACTAAACCTGGTCTAAACCTGGACTAAACCAGGTCTAAACCTGGACTAAACCAGGTCTAAACCTGGACTAAACCTGGACTAAACCTGGACTAAACCAGGTCTAAACCAGGTCTAAACCTGGACTAAACCTGGACTAAACCTGGACTAAACCAGGACTAAGCTGGGGCCTGTATTTTAAATTCCCAGTCAGAGCAGAACTAATAATTCCAGCAGAGCTGAACTTGTGAAAGAAAACATTTTGGTCGTGTTTCAGGTCATAACGAGATCTTTTTCACAGAATGTTCCACTTCATTAAAACTGTCATCAGAGCAGCGCAGAGTCAGGAGGAGCTGTAATGCAGATGATCATCACTGGCAACCAAGGAAAACATGATCTCGCTTTAACAAGAATGTTATCACGTTATAACATAAAACTATCACATTTTAACGAGAAAGATCCTGTTGTTCTTATTTTAATGAGATAAGCTACCAATATTTTTTCTTTCACAAGTTCAGCGCTTCCATAAAATTTGACTTTTCCTGGCTCTAAATGAACCTAAACCAGGATTTGGACTCCTGAGCACCACCAGAAAGACCCCGGGTACCACCAGGGGGACCCGTCCCACAGCTTGAGAACCCCTGCTGTATAGAAACTGACTTCAGGATTTAGTTTTTAGTCTTAAATGCCACAGAGAGTAACACATGGACAGATCAAACTGGACTGACACACTTCTGTACTGTCCCAGGGAGTGACTGACGTCTGAGGAAACGTCCCGTCCCTGGATCATTGTCCCGTTTGGAGAAATACAGAGACACACAGGACAGGGGCCCAGGGACGTCCCCCTTTAGGCCCCGACTGTCCATCATCAGCTCCTCTCGGTCCTCTGCACCAGGGCTTTGTCCCGGGCCACAGCCAGACGTCTCTGTCCCCACAAACACAAAAGCTGATGTGTCAATCTGCGGGACAGGCAGGATAAAGACTTCAGGACTCACAGGACAGGGACCAGCACAGGGGTCGGGACTGAGGCAGGGGTCGGGACTGAGACAGGGGTCGGGACTGAGACAGGGGTCGGGACTGAGGCAGGGGTCGGGACTGAGGCAGGGGTCGGGACTGAGACAGGGGTCGGGACTGAGACAGGGGTCGGGACTGAGGCAGGGGTCGGGACTGAGACAGGGGTCGGGACTGAGACAGGGGTCGGGACTGAGACAGGGGTCGGGACTGAGACAGGGGTCGGGACTGAGACAGGGGTCGGGACTGAGGCAGGGGTCGGGACTGAGACAGGGGTCGGGACTGAGACAGGGGTCGGGACTGAGGCAGGGGTCAGACCAAAGGCATCATGGGAACATTAGGACATTAGAACATAGGCAGAGTAACTTTGAAGCCTTCCTCACTGTGAAGGTTCTATCTTCTCCAGACGTCCTCTCCTCGGTCTCCAGGTTCTAATGTTGTCCCTCATCAGAGACAGGGTCCATTACAACTAGGGTTGCAAAATTCCGGGAATTTTCAAAGTTGGAAATTTTCCATGGAAATAAATGGGAATTTATGGAAATTTATGGGAATAAATTGGGAACTTACGCAATTCAAAGCTGTCCCATGACATAAATATACTACAGCATAAAAAACACAAACACACTTCAATATCTGTTATTCCTCAGTCACATGTACATGTGGTACATGTAGTAACATGTGGTACATGTAGTAACATGTGGTACATGTAGTAACATGTGGTACATGCAGTAACATGTGGTACATGCAGTAACATGTGGTACCTGTAGTAACATGTGGTACATGCAGTAACATGCGGTACATGTAGTAACATGCGGTACATGTAGTAACATGTGGTACATGTAGTAACATGCGGTACATGTAGTAACATGTGGTACATGTAGTAACATGCGGTACATGTAGTAACATGCGGTACATGTAGTAACCTGTGATACATGTAGTAACCTGTGGTACATGCAGTAACATGTGGTACATGTAGTAACATGTGGTACATGTAGTAACCTGTGGTACATGTAGTAACATGTGGTACATGTAGTAACATGTGGTACATGTAGTAACATGCGGTACATGTAGTAACATGCGGTACATGTAGTAACCTGTGATACATGTAGTAACCTGTGGTACATGCAGTAACATGTGGTACATGTAGTAACATGTGGTACATGTAGTAACCTGTGGTACATGTAGTAACATGCGGTACATGTAGTAACATGTGGTACATGTAGTAACATGTGGTACATGTAGTAACCTGTGGTACATGCAGTAACATGTGGTACATGTAGTAACGTGGTAGATGTAGTAACCTTTGGTACATGCAGTAACATGTGGTACATGTAGTAACATGTGGTACATGTAGTAACCTGTGGTACATGTAGTAACCTGTGGTACATGTAGTAACATGTGGTACATGTAGTAACCTGTGGTACATGTAGTAACCTGTGGTACATGTAGTAACCTGTGGTACATGTAGTAACCTGTGGTACGTGTAGTAACCTGTGGTACGTGTAGTAACCTGCGGTACGTGTAGTAACCTGCGGTACGTGTAGTAACCTGTGGTACGTGTAGTAACATGTGGTACATGTAGTAACCTGTGGTACATGCAGTAACATGTGGTACATGTAGTAACCTGTGGTACATGTAGTAACATGAGGTACATGTAGTAACCTGTGGTACATGTAGTAACCTGTGGTACATGTAGTAACATGAGGTACATGTAGTAACATGTGGTACATGTAGTAACATGTGGTACATGCAGTAACATGTGGTACATGTAGTAACCTGTGGTACATGTGGTACATGCAGTAACATGTGGTACATGTAGTAACATGAGGTACATGTAGTAACATGTGGTACATGTAGTAACATGTGGTACATGCAGTAACATGTGGTACATGTAGTAACCTGTGGTACATGTGGTACATGCAGTAACATGTGGTACATGTAGTAACATGAGGTACATGTAGTAACATGTGGTACATGTAGTAACATGTGGTACATGCAGTAACATGTGGTACATGTAGTAACCTGTGGTACATGTGGTACATGCAGTAACATGTGGTACATGTAGTAACATGTGGTACATGTAGTAACATGTGGTACATGTAGTAACCTGTGCTGCATGTAGTAACATGTGGTACATGTAGTAACCTGTGGTACATGTAGTAACATGTGGTACATGTAGTAACCTGTGGTACATGTAGTAACATGTGGTACATGTAGTAACATGTGGTACATGTAGTAACCTGTGGTACATGTAGTAACATGTGGTACATGCAGTAACATGTGGTACATGCAGTAACATGTGGTACATGTAGTAACCTGTGGTACATGTAGTAACATGAGGTACATGTAGTAACCTGTGGTACATGTAGTAACCTGTGGTACATGTAGTAACATGGGGTACATGTAGTAACATGTGGTACATGTAGTAACATGTGGTACATGTAGTAACATGTGGTACATGCAGTAACATGTGGTACATGTAGTAACCTGTGGTACATGTGGTACATGCAGTAACATGTGGTACATGTAGTAACATGTGGTACATGTAGTAACATGTGGTACATGTAGTAACCTGTGCTGCATGTAGTAACATGTGGTACATGTAGTAACCTGTGGTACATGTAGTAACCTGTGGTACATGTAGTAACCTGTGCTGCATGTAGTAACATGTGGTACATGTAGTAACCTGTGGTACATGTAGTAACCTGTGGTACATGTAGTAACCTGTGGTACATGTAGTAACCTATCACATGCACAGCTGATCTCCACAACTCTACCAAACTCCAGACTGCAGACTCCATATTTGTGGTTAGCTCAGTTATTAGTGTTGTAAAAATGTGTTTTGTGGTATATTGTGATATTTTGGGGGCACAATATTAAGCATCATAATTCTTTATAGATATCAATACATTTGTGACAACATCATGCATAATTAATGAGCTGCATCTGTTCTGGTGGCAGGACTATCAACGCTAGTTTGGCTGCAGTTCCCAGGCTGGCCACTGGGGGTGCTGCCGTTTTTTGAGCAGATTAATGTAATGTGGTGTTTTTCCACTGATAAAACTGTGTCAGTTCAGCACATGTTCTCTCTTGAACAATTTCCCATCTGTTTGACTGTGCCTCTATAAAACAGGGACTGTGGACTGAGGACAACTCTGCTGTAGTTTGAATTTAAATATAATCGCAGAATTGTATTGACCTTTGTACCAAAAGTTTAATTTGCTAATTAGCAATATAGCTGCTATGATATGCTAAATGCTAATACCTAAAAGCCAAGCTACCTTGGTGCATAAATCAACCTTACTTTAAAATTAAGTAGCAGAAAATACTGCAAAAGTCAGTACTTTAAAAAAGTACTGTTTCTTATGTTGTGTGTGTGTTGGGGCCTGTGTTATTTATTATTTTTATTAATGACTTGCCTACAAAAGTCTCGTCTATTATAAAATTATTTGCAGATGATGCCAAAATGTATAGAGTAGTTAAATCAGTGGATGACTGTGAAAAATTATAAAAAGACTTAAATTTATTGCAAAAATGGGCAGATATATGGCAACTAAAATTTCACCCGCGCAAATGTGTTGTTCTTAGGATACATAAAAATCACCCGAATTATAAATATTATATGATGGATGAGGGTAACAAAATAAAATTAAAGGAAATACTAGTAGAGAAAGATTTAGGAGTGTGGATGGATAGTGAGTTAAAATTTGACATCATATCAATGAAATGGTCAAGAAAGCAAACAGAATGGTGGGACTAATTTGGAGAACATTTGAATATTTGGATGAAAACAATTTCAGGCTATTATACAAAGCATTGATTAGAAATCATCTTGAATATGCAACATCAGTATGGGCACCTAACAGCTGGAAACATGCAGAGGCTATAGAAAAGGTGCAAAGAAGAGCAACAAAAATGGTACCATCACTACTAAATTTAAGTTATGAAGAACGACTGAGAAAGCTGGATTTAACAACATTGACTTACAGGAGAATCAGAGGAGACCTCATCAACATAAATTCATCAACAACATATTTGACTCGCCCTTAATGGTAACAACAGAAAATGAGAGAACTAGAGGACATACATTGAAATTATACAAGGACAGATTTACAACGTCAACTAGGCAGCACTTTTTTTACACAGCGTGTCATAAATTGGTGGAATGAACTACCAGCAAAAGTTGTGGAGGCCGAGTCAACCCTAAAATTTAAAATGATGCTAGACTTACACCATACTGAGCATCCTGCAAAGTTCAATTTTAAGTGGGCGGAAAAACCCCAGCCTGCCACCCTCCAGTACCGACACTACAAATAGTAACTAAAAAGGAGCAGCTGAAATAGGAACATACAGTTCCTCGATAGAAGCTGAAGAATACTACTACTACTACTTATGCTTCATCAGTCATTATAATGTTTTATTTATTTATTTATATATAGTTTCCAAATTTGAAAATTTCCAAGCTTAACTTCCTATGGAAAGTTTCCAGAAAATTTGCGGAAATTTACTGGAAATTTTCCGCCCCTTTGCAACTCTAACCAGGTGGATGTGGAGTCTGCTGCATTAAAATGATCACTCACGTATCTGAACCACTGTTTTTTTTTGGTTTTTTTTAACTTTCGGCTCCCTCTGGACTCAGACTGGTCTTGGTCTCGGCTCGCTCTGGACTCAGACTGGTCTTGGTCTCGGCTCGCTCTGGACTCAGACTGGTCTTGGTCTCGGCTCGCTCTGGACTCAGACTGGTCTTGGTCTCGGCTCCCTCTGGACTCAGACTGGTCTTGGTCTCGGCTCACTCTGGACTCAGACTGGTCTTGGTCTCGGCTCACTCTGGACTCAGACTGGTCTTGGTCTCGCCTCACTCTGGACTCAGACTGGTCTTGGTCTCGGCTCACTCTGGACTCAGACTGGTCTTGGTCTCGGCTCGCTCTGGACTCAGACTGGTCTTGGTCTCGGCTCGCTCTGGACTCAGACTGGTCTTGGTCTCGGCTCGCTCTGGACTCAGACTGGTCTTGGTCTCGGCTCGCTCTGGACTCAGACTGGTCTTGGTCTCGGCTCACTCTGGACTCAGACTGGTCTTGGTCTCGCCTCACTCTGGACTCAGACTGGTCTTGGTCTCGGCTCCCTCTGGACTCAGACTGGTCTTGGTCTCGGCTCGCTCTGGGCTCAGACTGGTCTTGGTCTCGGCTCGCTCTGGACTCAGACTGGTCTTGGTCTCGGCTCGCTCTGGACTCAGACTGGTCTTGGTCTCGGCTCGCTCTGGACTCAGACTGGTCTTGGTCTCGGCTCGCTCTGGACTCAGACTGGTCTTGGTCTCGGCTCGCTCTGGACTCAGACTGGTCTTGGTCTCGGCTCGCTCTGGACTCAGACTGGTCTTGGTCTCGGCTCGCTCTGGACTCAGACTGGTCTTGGTCTCGGCTCGCTCTGGACTCAGACTGGTCTTGGTCTCGGCTCGCTCTGGACTCAGACTGGTCTTGGTCTCGGCTCGCTCTGGGCTCAGACTGGTCTTGGTCTCGGCTCCCTCTGGACTCAGACTGGTCTTGGTCTCGGCTCGTCTGGACTCAGACTGGTCTTGGTCTCGGCTCGTCTGGACTCAGACTGGTCTTGGTCTCGGCTCGTCTGGACTCAGACTGGTCTTGGTCTCGGCTCGCTCTGGACTCAGACTGGTCTTGGTCTCGGCTCGTCTGGACTCAGACTGGTCTTGGTCTCGGCTCGCTCTGGACTCAGACTGGTCTTGGTCTCGGCTCGCTCTGGACTCAGACTGGTCTTGGTCTCGGCTCGTCTGGACTCAGACTGGTCTTGGTCTCGGCTCCCTCTGGACTCAGACTGGTCTTGGTCTCGGCTCGCTCTGGGCTCAGACTGGTCTTGGTCTCGGCTCGCTCTGGACTCAGACTGGTCTTGGTCTCGGCTCGCTCTGGACTCAGACTGGTCTTGGTCTCGGCTCGCTCTGGACTCAGACTGGTCTTGGTCTCGGCTCGCTCTGGACTCAGACTGGTCTTGGTCTCGGCTCGCTCTGGGCTCAGACTGGTCTTGGTCTCGGCTCGCTCTGGGCTCAGACTGGTCTTGGTCTCGGCTCGCTCTGGACTCAGACTGGTCTTGGTCTCGGCTCGCTCTGGGCTCAGACTGGTCTTGGTCTCGGCTCCCTCTGGACTCAGACTGGTCTTGGTCTCGGCTCGTCTGGACTCAGACTGGTCTTGGTCTCGGCTCGTCTGGACTCAGACTGGTCTTGGTCTCGGCTCACTCTGGACTCAGACTGGTCTTGGTCTCGGCTCACTCTGGACTCAGACTGGTCTTGGTCTCGGCTCGCTCTGGACTCAGACTGGTCTTGGTCTCGGCTCGCTCTGGACTCAGACTGGTCTTGGTCTCGGCTCCCTCTGGACTCAGACTGGTCTTGGTCTCGGCTCGCTCTGGACTCAGACTGGTCTTGGTCTCGGCTCGCTCTGGACTCAGACTGGTCTTGGTCTCGGCTCGCTCTGGGCTCAGACTGGTCTTGGTCTCGGCTCGCTCTGGACTCAGACTGGTCTTGGTCTCGGCTCGCTCTGGACTCAGACTGGTCTTGGTCTCGGCTCGCTCTGGACTCAGACTGGTCTTGGTCTCGGCTCGCTCTGGACTCAGACTGGTCTTGGTCTCGGCTCGCTCTGGGCTCAGACTGGTCTTGGTCTCGGCTCCCTCTGGACTCAGACTGGTCTTGGTCTCGGCTCGTCTGGACTCAGACTGGTCTTGGTCTCGGCTCGTCTGGACTCAGACTGGTCTTGGTCTCGGCTCGCTCTGGACTCAGACTGGTCTTGGTCTCGGCTCGCTCTGGACTCAGACTGGTCTTGGTCTCGGCTCGCTCTGGACTCAGACTGGTCTTGGTCTCGGCTCGCTCTGGACTCAGACTGGTCTTGGTCTCGGCTCGCTCTGGACTCAGACTGGTCTTGGTCTCGGCTCGCTCTGGACTCAGACTGGTCTTGGTCTCGGCTCGCTCTGGACTCAGACTGGTCTTGGTCTCGGCTCCCTCTGGACTCAGACTGGTCTTGGTCTCGGCTCGCTCTGGACTCAGACTGGTCTTGGTCTCGGCTCGCTCTGGACTCAGACTGGTCTTGGTCTCGGCTCGCTCTGGGCTCAGACTGGTCTTGGTCTCGGCTCGCTCTGGACTCAGACTGGTCTTGGTCTCGGCTCGCTCTGGACTCAGACTGGTCTTGGTCTCGGCTCGCTCTGGACTCAGACTGGTCTTGGTCTCGGCTCGCTCTGGACTCAGACTGGTCTTGGTCTCGGCTCGCTCTGGGCTCAGACTGGTCTTGGTCTCGGCTCCCTCTGGACTCAGACTGGTCTTGGTCTCGGCTCGTCTGGACTCAGACTGGTCTTGGTCTCGGCTCGTCTGGACTCAGACTGGTCTTGGTCTCGGCTCGTCTGGACTCAGACTGGTCTTGGTCTCGGCTCGCTCTGGACTCAGACTGGTCTTGGTCTCGGCTCGTCTGGACTCAGACTGGTCTTGGTCTCGGCTCGCTCTGGACTCAGACTGGTCTTGGTCTCGGCTCGCTCTGGACTCAGACTGGTCTTGGTCTCGGCTCGCTCTGGACTCAGACTGGTCTTGGTCTCGGCTCGCTCTGGACTCAGACTGGTCTTGGTCTCGGCTCCCTCTGGACTCAGACTGGTCTTGGTCTCGGCTCGCTCTGGACTCAGACTGGTCTTGGTCTCGGCTCGCTCTGGACTCAGACTGGTCTTGGTCTCGGCTCGCTCTGGGCTCAGACTGGTCTTGGTCTCGGCTCGCTCTGGACTCAGACTGGTCTTGGTCTCGGCTCGCTCTGGACTCAGACTGGTCTTGGTCTCGGCTCGCTCTGGACTCAGACTGGTCTTGGTCTCGGCTCGCTCTGGACTCAGACTGGTCTTGGTCTCGGCTCGCTCTGGACTCAGACTGGTCTTGGTCTCGGCTCGCTCTGGACTCAGACTGGTCTTGGTCTCGGCTCACTCTGGACTCAGACTGGTCTTGGTCTCGGTCTCGGTCTTGACTACAGCACCACCAGGAAACCCTGACCAATCAACAACAAGCTCTCCACCTCAGTCTGCTCTCAGTCATTTATCAAAAAAATGGTGTACGCTTGGATTAGGAGTCTGTCACCCCCTGCTGGTAACGGTGGGGACTGGACAGAGCATAAAATGGCTAGTTAGCACGGCTGCTAGCAACATGATGCTAACAAGGTAAGGTAAGGTATACTTTATTGATCCCCCATAGGGGAAATTCATTCTCTGCATTTGACCCATCCCTCAATGCCGCTGGGGCAACCTGTCAGGAGCAGTGGGCTGCTGCTGCGGTGCAGCGCCCGGGAACCCTTCTCCAGATCTTGAGCCAGGATCCTGGTCAGGAGCATTTGGCTGGAGGTTTTTGCCTGTTGTGCATGTTTTGAGGTTGATGGGGGAAACCGGAGTACCCGGAGGAAACCCACCCAGACACGGGGAGAACATGCAAACTCCACACAGAAAGGCCCCACACGGTCCGGGAATCGAACCCAGGACCTTCTTGCTGTGAGGCAGGAGTGCTAGCCACTATGCCACCGTGCCTAACAGATAGATCTCTGAGCTGATGCTTCGTAGTGACGGAGGTTTAAGGCTGAAATGATCAGAATGAGTCTGGTGACGGTGTCTGGGCTTCAGAAACGCGAGAGAGACCCAGCGTTTTCAGCTCTGGAGAAGGGCAGTGCCTCAGCATACAGGATTACTCAGACAGAATACTACTGCAGCTCTGTTTCTGAGGAGGAGACCACATTTATAATTCTGAGGTTAAAAGCTGGAGGTGGCTGGAGCCTGACACAGAAACATGAAAGTCTTCGTTCCCTGAGTCCTGCTTCGCGCTGAGACCTGGATTTGTTTAAAACGTAAAGCTGCTTTGAGATTCAAAGAAACTGAGGAGAAGGATTTGCATCGAGACGACTTCAGCAGAGAGAGGGGCGGAGTCAGAGCTGCTCTTCTCACACCAGGACCCAGCTCAGGCTTTACAGGACAGGACTACCGATGAAAGTTAGCTTAACTCGGCTAACTCGTGTGTATTTACATTGTTTGTTGATTATTGCACTGTAGCTTCCCGTCGAACTGAGAAGGCCAGAACTGATGGTTCAATGACATTTTATTGAAGCCGTCTATGGTCATAAACCAACGTAAGAACTGGGCAAACACAAAATAATAATTAGATTTCCCATACTTCATTTACGTAGCTCATACATTAGCATAACTCTTCAATAACAACATTACAAACATCAAAAATGTAATAAGCCACTCCAAAAATATTCTTGAAACACAAGTTTGTTAACCAGCCTTGTTCTCCATCGACTGTCGCCAAATTGATTCATCTTTTAAACTTTTCTCCGTTCATTACCGTTGCTTTTTGCTACGTCGTTTGCGTCTATATCAAGTATACTTTAATGTACACACGCTTAAGCTCTTTTCACAATAAGACTTCCGCTTGCAAAGGAAGTTACCAAAATAAAGGCATTAACCTAATGAATTAGAGTTAACTTGACTTCGTTGTCCTTTACACACACTGTACCTTTATAAATAAATAAAATAATTATAATAAATTTCTTGTCCATACACAATTAACTTAAAAACACTTTGAATTATCTCTGCAGGATCTGTGCCAAACAAAGAAAGTTGGCTTCAAGTCGGTTTTATTACATTTTCATCAGCAAAGAGAAAAGTGTCAGAACTAAAACTAAAATATGGAGCAGGACCCATCGACATAACCAGGGTCTGGTGTCAGGACTGGCCCCGCTCTAATTGGGACAGACTTAAATTAGTGAGGTCTCGGTCTGCGGTGTTTATTGAAAACAGAAAGCAGTCGTGTCCCATCAGGTCCCTCACCTCCGCTGGGGCCGAGCGTCTTCTTCTTCTTCTGTTGTTTCTGTCGCAGCAGCTTTGGTCTCAGTGGCCCCTGGGTGTTTGAGGAGTGACCCGGAGCTGTGTCCGAGTCTGAGCTGGAGTCTGCTGGTCCCGGGGCACAGAGACAGAGACAGAGACAGAGACAGAGACAGGGACAGAGACAGAGACAGAGGCAGAGACAGGGACAGGGACAGGGACAGGGACAGAGGCAGGGACAGAGGCAGGGACAGAGGCAGGGACAGAGACAGAGACAGAGACAGACACAGAGACAGAGACAGAGACAGGGACAGAGACAGAGACAGGGACAGGGACAGGGACAGAGGCAGGGACAGAGACAGGGACAGGGACAGGGACAGGGACAGGGACAGAGACAGAGACAGAGACAGAGACAGAGACAGAGACAGAGACAGGGACAGGGACAGAGGCAGGGACAGGGACAGGGACAGAGGCAGGGACAGAGACAGGGACAGAGACAGAGGCAGGGACAGAGACAGAGACAGGGACAGGGACAGAGGCAGGGACAGAGGCAGAGACAGGGACAGAGGCAGGGACAGAGACAGAGGCAGGGACAGAGGCAGGGACAGAGGCAGAGACAGAGACAGAGACAGGGACAGAGGCAGGGACAGAGACAGAGACAGGGACAGGGACAGAGGCAGGGACAGAGGCAGAGACAGAGACAGAGACAGGGACAGGGACAGAGGCAGGGACAGAGGCAGGGACAGAGGCAGAGACAGAGACAGAGACAGGGACAGAGGCAGGGACAGAGACAGAGACAGGGACAGGGACAGAGGCAGGGACAGAGGCAGAGACAGGGACAGAGGCAGGGACAGAGACAGGGACAGGGACAGAGACAGAGACAGAGACAGAGACAGAGACAGGGACAGAGGCAGGGACAGGGACAGGGACAGAGGCAGGGACAGAGACAGGGACAGAGACAGAGGCAGGGACAGAGACAGAGACAGGGACAGAGGCAGGGACAGAGGCAGAGACAGGGACAGAGGCAGGGACAGAGACAGAGGCAGGGACAGAGGCAGGGACAGAGGCAGAGACAGAGACAGAGACAGGGACAGAGGCAGGGACAGAGACAGAGACAGGGACAGGGACAGAGGCAGGGACAGAGGCAGAGACAGAGACAGAGACAGGGACAGGGACAGAGGCAGGGACAGAGGCAGGGACAGAGGCAGGGACAGGGACAGAGGCAGGGACAGAGACAGAGACAGGGACAGGGACAGGGACAGAGGCAGGGACAGAGGCAGAGACAGGGACAGAGGCAGGGACAGAGACAGAGACAGAGACAGGGACAGAGGCAGGGACAGAGACAGAGACAGGGACAGGGACAGAGGCAGGGACAGAGGCAGGGACAGAGACAGGGACAGAGACAGAGACAGGGACAGAGGCAGGGACAGAGACAGAGACAGGGACAGGGACAGAGGCAGGGACAGAGGCAGGGACAGAGGCAGGGACAGAGACAGAGACAGGGACAGGGACAGAGGCAGGGACAGGGACAGAGAGAGACAGAGACAGGGACAGAGTCAGAGACAGGGACAGAGACAGAGACAGAGACAGGGACAGGGACAGAGACAGAGACAGAGACAGGGACAGAGGCAGGGACAGGGACAGAGACAGAGACAGAGACAGAGGCAGGGACAGAGGCAGGGACAGAGGCAGAGGCAGGGACAGAGACAGGGACAGGGACAGAGGCAGGGACAGAGGCAGGGACAGAGGCAGAGACAGAGACAGAGACAGGGACAGAGGCAGGGACAGAGACAGAGACAGGGACAGGGACAGAGGCAGGGACAGAGGCAGAGACAGGGACAGAGGCAGGGACAGAGACAGAGACAGAGACAGGGACAGAGACAGGGACAGAGGCAGGGACAGAGGCAGAGACAGGGACAGAGGCAGGGACAGAGACAGAGACAGGGACAGGGACAGAGGCAGGGACAGAGGCAGAGGCAGGGACAGAGGCAGGGACAGAGGCAGAGACAGAGACAGAGACAGGGACAGAGGCAGGGACAGAGACAGAGACAGGGACAGAGGCAGGGACAGAGGCAGGGACAGAGGCAGAGACAGAGACAGGGACAGAGGCAGGGACAGAGACAGAGACAGGGACAGGGACAGAGGCAGGGACAGGGACAGGGACAGAGAGAGACAGAGACAGGGACAGAGTCAGAGACAGGGACAGAGACAGAGACAGAGACAGGGACAGGGACAGAGACAGAGACAGAGACAGAGACAGAGGCAGGGACAGGGACAGAGACAGAGACAGAGGCAGGGACAGAGGCAGGGACAGAGGCAGAGACAGAGGCAGAGGCAGGGACAGGGACAGAGACAGAGACAGGGACAGGGACAGAGAGAGACAGAGACAGAGACAGGAACAGGGACAGGGACAGGGACAGAGTCAGAGGCAGAGGCAGGGACAGGGACAGAGACAGAGACAGAGGCAGAGGCAGGGACAGAGACAGGGACAGAGTCAGAGACAGGGACAGGGACAGAGGCAGAGGCAGGGACAGAGACAGGGACAGAGTCAGAGACAGGGACAGGGACAGAGGCAGAGGCAGGGACAGGGACAGAGACAGAGACAGAGGCAGAGGCAGGGACAGAGACAGGGACAGAGTCAGAGACAGGGACAGGGACAGAGACAGAGACAGGGACAGGGACAGAGACAGAGACAGAGACAGAGACAGAGGCAGGGACAGAGGCAGGGACAGAGGCAGGGACAGAGGCAGAGACAGAGGCAGAGGCAGGGACAGGGACAGGGACAGAGACAGAGGCAGGGACAGGGACACAGACAGAGACAGAGGCAGGGACAGAGACAGAGACAGGGACAGAGTCAGAGGCAGGGACAGGGACAGGGACAGAGACAGAGACAGAGGCAGGGACAGGGACACAGACAGAGACAGAGGCAGGGACAGAGACAGAGACAGAGACAGGGACAGAGTCAGAGGCAGGGACAGGGACAGAGACAGGGACAGAGTCAGAGGCAGGGACAGGGACAGAGACAGAGACAGAGACAGGGACAGAGACAGAGACAGAGACAGGGACAGAGACAGAGACAGGGACAGGGACAGGGACAGGGACAGGGACAGAGACAGGGACAGAGACAGGGACAGAGTCAGAGGCAGAGACAGGGACAGGGACAGAGACAGAGACAGAGACAGAGACAGAGACAGGGACAGAGACAGGGACAGAGACAGGGACAGGGACAGGGACAGAGTCAGAGACAGAGACAGGGACAGAGTCAGAGACAGAGACAGGGACAGAGACAGAGACAGAGACAGAGACAGGGACAGAGTCAGAGACAGAGACAGGGACAGAGACAGAGACAGGGACAGAGTCAGAGACAGAGACAGGGACAGAGACAGAGACAGGGACAGGGACAGGGACAGAGTCAGAGACAGAGACAGGGACAGAGTCAGAGACAGAGACAGGGACAGGGACAGAGTCAGAGACAGAGACAGGGACAGAGTCAGAGACAGAGACAGGGACAGAGACAGAGACAGGGACAGGGACAGGGACAGGGACAGAGACAGGGACAGGGACAGGGACAGGCAGTCTGAGGGACATCAGAAACAACAGAGAAACCATATCACAGAGACCAAGGTCCAACAGTGCGAGAGCGACAAACTGTAGCTGCTCCCAGGGCCAGAGTGAAAAAAAAAACTTAAAAAGAACTAAAAGTGGGACAATTTGTGAGATTTGGTGGGACAAGCAAGGACGGACTTGAGAACGTTGTCAAATAAAAGCTTTGACAAATGGATTAGTAGAGCGTGAGATTAATTTTTTATTTTTTTTAAGTGGTTTTAGATTAGATTTAGTCCTGGTTTAGTCCTGGTTTAGTCCTGGTTTAGTCCTGGTTCAAGCTGGGGACACACGGCATGATTTTTTTGCTCGATTTTATAACGATTCCCGAACGGAACCAGGTCTAAACCAGGACTAAACCAGGTCTAAACCAGGACTAAACCAGGACTAAACCAGGACAAAACCAGGACTAAACCAGGACTTAAACTAGGCCTAAACCAGGACTAAACCAGGTCTGAACCAGGTCTAAACCAGGTCTAAACCAGGACTAAACCAGGACAAAACCAGGACTAAACCAGGACTTAAACTAGGCCTAAACCAGGACTAAACCAGGTCTAAACCAGGACGGAACCAGGTCTAAACCAGGACTAAACCAGGACTAAACCAGGCCTAAACCAGGTCTAAACCAAGACTAAACCAGGACGGAACCAGGTCTAAACCAGGTCTAAACCAGGTCTAAACCAG
Organism: Bostrychus sinensis; assembly: GCA_020698575.1. Classification (NCBI taxonomy): domain Eukaryota; kingdom Metazoa; phylum Chordata; class Actinopteri; order Gobiiformes; family Eleotridae; genus Bostrychus; species Bostrychus sinensis. The sequence goes on along the minus strand of CM036244.1, from coordinate 621,971 downwards.
GACTAAACACGACATGATTTTTTTGCCCGATTTTATAACGATTCCCGAACGGAACCAGGTCTAAACCAGGACAAAACCAGGACTAAACCAGGACTTAAACTAGGCCTAAACCAGGACTAAACCAGGTCTAAACCAGGACTAAACCAGGACAAAACCAGGACTAAACCAGGACTTAAACTAGGCCTAAACCAGGACTAAACCAGGTCTAAACCAGGACGGAACCAGGTCTAAACCAGGACTAAACCAGGACTAAACCAGGCCTAAACCAGGTCTAAACCAAGACTAAACCAGGACGGAACCAGGTCTAAACCAGGTCTAAACCAGGTCTAAACCAGGACTAAACACGACATGATTTTTTTGCCCGATTTTATAACGATTCCCGAACGGAACCAGGTCTAAACCAGGACTAAACCAGGTCTAAACCAGGACTAAACCAGGACTAAACCAGGACAAAACCAAGACTAAACCAGGACTTAAACTAGGCCTAAACCAGGACTAAACCAGGTCTAAACCAGGACTAAACCAGGACAAAACCAGGACTAAACCAGGACTTAAACTAGGCCTAAACCAGGACTAAACCAGGTCTAAACCAGGACGGAACCAAGTCTAAACCAGGACTAAACCAGGACTAAACCAGGCCTAAACCAGGTCTAAACCAAGACTAAACCAGGACGGAACCAGGTCTAAACCAGGTCTAAACCAGGTCTAAACCAGGACTAAACACGACATGATTTTTTTGCCCGATTTTATAACGATTCCCGAACGGAACCAGGTCTAAACCAGGACTAAACCAGGTCTAAACCAGGACTAAACCAGGACTAAACCAGGACAAAACCAGGACTAAACCAGGACTTAAACTAGGCCTAAACCAGGACTAAACCAGGTCTAAACCAGGACTAAACCAGGACAAAACCAGGACTAAACCAGGACTTAAACTAGGCCTAAACCAGGACTAAACCAGGTCTAAACCAGGACGGAACCAGGTCTAAACCAGGACTAAACCAGGACTAAACCAGGCCTAAACCAGGTCTAAACCAAGACTAAACCAGGACGGAACCAGGTCTAAACCAGGTCTAAACCAGGTCTAAACCAGGACTAAACACGACATGATTTTTTTGCCCGATTTTATAACGATTCCCGAACGGAACCAGGTCTAAACCAGGACTAAACCAGGTCTAAACCAGGACTAAACCAGGACTAAACCAGGACAAAACCAAGACTAAACCAGGACTTAAACTAGGCCTAAACCAGGACTAAACCAGGTCTAAACCAGGACTAAACCAGGACAAAACCAGGACTAAACCAGGACTTAAACTAGGCCTAAACCAGGTCTAAACCAAGACTAAACCAGGACGGAACCAGGTCTAAACCAGGACTAAACCAGGACTAAACCAGGCCTAAACCAGGTCTAAACCAAGACTAAACCAGGACGGAACCAGGTCTAAACCAGGTCTAAACCAGGTCTAAACCAGGACTAAACACGACATGATTTTTTTGCCCGATTTTATAACGATTCCCAGTTGTGACGAGTCTGTTCCAACACTGCTGCAGGGAATCGTAATCAGCAGTGTGTGATGTTCAAAGAATCTGCGCAAAAACCCGACTCTGGACCACACTCCTGTAGTGTGGGACGTTTACATCCAACTGGGAATTCATGGAGTCCAGCGGCCGATGAAAAACAGCTGATGGGACACAGGAAATATCGTCAGAGAACGAAGACGAAGCAACAGGAAGTGGCGGGAAAATATAAGTGGAAATTTGAAGAAGAAAACATAAACAACGATGGCAAACACCGAAGAAAGTTGAGCGCTACCCAGTTTTTTCCTTTTTTCCAAACAGATCGCTGCGCACACAACGGCAACAGCGACCCAGGTAGCTCCATGTTTGTTTACCATTTGGTTCTCGCCAGAGTTTGCTGCGTTTGTTTGGCGTCAGTCGCGGCCTCAGCAGATCTTGTAGTGTGTGAGGCGCAGTCTTTCAGTCGTCAGAACTAAATCTGCTGAAACCAGTCGTTAGTGTGAGCTCCTGGTCTTTTCAGAATCTGTCACCACTGAGAAAATCCTGGAGTGTGTCCCCAGCAGTGTCCAGAGCTCAGGAGTCAAACCCACAACCTCCTCCTTTACTAAGAGGCAGCAGGAGAGAGGCTAACCACTCTGCCACAGTAACATGAACTCCCGGGTCTGGAGGTCTTCTGTTTGCTGTGACGTGCCGGGATTTACGCTCCGCTGTTTCTGAGACTGAGCACTTGAACGCACCGCGGCCCCTGAACGCACCGCGGCTCTGTATCTGCCCGGGCATCAGACCGGAGGAGCAGACGGGAGCGGGGCCAGAGCAGCTAATGGTCCACAGCCGGTCCTTATCTGAGGGGCCCCAGTCCAACGGCCCCGGGCTCAGACGCAGCACTGATCCAGGGAAAGGCTTTTATTTAGAAACGGATCATTTAGACTGAGATAGGAATCTAACCCACAACTGTGTCAAACACTTAGAGACGGCGTTAAACCAGGACTAAACCAGGTCTAAACCAAGACTAAACCAGGTCTAAACCAGGTCTAAACCAGGACTAAACCAGGACATAAACTGGACTAAACCAGGTCTAAACCAGGTCTAAACCAGGACTAAACCAGAACTAAACCAGGTCTAAACCAGGACTAAACCAGGACTAAACCAGGTCTAAACCAGGTCTAAACCAGGACTAAACCAGGACTTAAACTGGACTTAACCAGGTCTAAACCAAGACTAAACCAGGTCTAAACCAGGTCTAAACCAGGACTAAACCAGGACATAAACTGGACTAAACCAGGTCTAAACCAGGACTAAACCAGGACTAAACCAGGACTTAAACTGGACTAAACCAGGTCTAAACCAGGTCTAAACCAGGACTTAAACTGGACTAAACCAGATCTAAACCAGGACTAAACCAGGACTTAAACTGGACTAAACCAGGTCTAAACCAGGTCTAAACCAGGACTAAACCAGATCTAAACCAGGTCTAAACCAGGACTAAACCAGGACTTAAACTGGACTAAACCAGGTCTAAACCAGGACTAAACCAGGACTAAACCAGGACTAAACCAGGTCTAAACCAGGTCTAAACCAGGTCTAAACCAGGGCTTAAACTGGACTAAACCAGGTCTAAACCAAGACTAAACCAGGACTAAACCAGAATGGAACCAGGTCTAAACTAGGCCTAAACCAGGACTAAACCAGGACTGAACCAGGTCTAAACCAGTTCTAAACCAAGACTTAAACTGGACTATACCAGGTCTAAGCAGCGGCCTACAGTTGAAATTTAATCCCCGACCAGAGCAGAACTAACCCAGGATTAGAACTTGTTTTAAGGACTTCCAAAGACTCCTGAGTATGAACAGAAGACACCAGCGCGCCACCAGTGGCCCCCGTCCCGCAGCTTGATCACCCCCTGCCTCACGTCACAGGGCGGCGGTGCTGAGACTCGGGCCAGACCACAGCTCCTCACAAACTCACGGCCGTGTGATTTGGGGCCGGCTCTGGGAGTCATTACTGCAGCAGAGACCCAAGATTGGACCTCATTAAACCTGAACCTGCGTCACTGAAGTCCGGACTCTCAGATCCAGACTCTCAGATCCAGACTCTCAGATCCAGACACTCTGATCCAGACTCTCAGATCCAGACTCTCAGATCCAGACTCTCAGATCCAGACTCTCAGACCCGGACTCTCAGATCCAGACTCTCAGATCCAGACTCTCTGATCCAGACTCTCAGATCCAGACTCTCAGATCCAGACTCTCAGATCCAGACTCTCTGATCCAGACTCTCTGATCCAGACTCTCAGATCCAGACTCTCAGACCCGGACTCTCAGATCCAGACTCTCAGATCCAGACTCTCTGATCCAGACTCTCTGATCCAGACACTCTGATCCAGACACTCTGATCCAGACACTCTGATCCAGACTCTCTGATCCAGACTCTCAGATCCAGACTCTCTGATCCAGACTCTCTGATCCAGACTCTCTGATCCAGACTCTCAGATCCAGACTCTCAGATCCAGACTCTCAGATCCAGACTCTCAGACCCGGACTCTCAGATCCAGACTATCTGATCCAGACTCTCAGATCCAGACTCTCTGATCCAGACTCTCTGATCCAGACTCTCAGATCCAGACTCTCAGATCCAGACTCTCTGATCCAGACTCTCTGATCAGGACTCTCAGATCCAGACTCTCTGATCCAGACTCTCTGATCCAGACTCTCAGATCAGGACTCTCTGATCCAGACTCTCTGATCAGGACTCTCAGATCCAGACTCTCTGATCCAGACTCTCAGATCAGGACTCTCAGATCAGGACTCTCAGATCCAGACTCTCAGATCCAGACTCTCTGATCAGGACTCTCAGATCCAGACTCTCAGATCCAGACTCTCAGATCCAGACTCTCAGACCCGGACTCTCAGATCCAGACTCTCAGATCCAGACTCTCTGATCAGGACTCTCAGATCCAGACTCTCAGACCAGGACTCTCAGATCAGGACTCTCTGATCCAGACTCTCAGATCCAGACTCTCAGATCCAGACTCTCAGATCCAGACTCTCTGATCCAGACTCTCAGATCCAGACTCTCAGATCCAGACTCTCAGATCAGGACTCTCTGATCCGGCCTCAGATCCAGGTGGTGATTTTGGGCTGTGAACTTTTACACATTTCCTATGCAAAACCTGAGCGTAAAAAGAGCATTTGATGATCTACCAGAGCGACGTGATAAGACTGGGGTGCACAGCAGCAGAGTGGTTAGCCTGTCTCCTGTCTCTCAGTATACGGAGGAGGTTGTGGGTTCGACTCCTGAGCTCTCTGAGTGGATTGTGCATGTCCTCGTCCCATCTTACTGCGGGTTCTCTCCGAACATATGCAGGTGAACTGAAGACTCTACTGGTGTTTTTCCTCTGGACGGTACGGGACGGGTCGCGTCAGTACAGAACGGTTTGGTTCGGGTCGCCCCAAAACCTGCTGGGGTTTCCAGGACTCTGGGACCAGGAGACCGGTGTCTTTTACAGAAACACTGACGTCACGTAAGAGCGACAAACTTTAAAACACGAAGGTGACCCGAACCAAACCGTTCTGAGCTGACAGCGCCCGTACCATACCGCGCACCAAGTGGAAAAGTGTCAGCCCTGTGTCAGAAGAGTCCCGTGATGTCTTGCCAGCTGATTTACGCGGGTTTTGGCGCTGTTCACCGGACCTGGTGCGTCAGGGGAACAGCGCCATCTGCAGTCCGACTTCTTCAGGACAGGTCTAAACCAGTTTAGTCCAGTTTAAGTCCTGGTTTAGACCTGGTACAGTCCTGGTTTAGACCTGGTTCCATCCTGGTTTAGGTCTTGGTTTAGTCCTGGTTTAGGCCTGGCTCAGTCCTGGTTTAGTCTTGGTTTAGACCTGGTTTAGACCTGGTTTAGTTCTGGTTTAGTCCTGGTTTAGACCTGGTTTAGACCTGGTTTAGACCTGGTTTAGTCCTGGTTTAGACCTGGTTTAGACCTGGTTTAGACCTGGTTCCATCCTGGTTCCATCCTGGTTTAGTCTTGGTTTAGTCCTGGTTTAGGCCTGGTTTAGTCCTGGTTTAGACCTGGTTCCATCCTGGTTTAGGTCTTGGTTTAGTCCTGGTTTAAGCCTGGCTCAGTCCTGGTTTAGTCCTGGTTTAGACCTGGTTTAGTCTTGGTTTAGACCTGGTTTAGTCCAGTTTAAGTCCTGGTTTAGTCCTGGTTTAGTCCTGGTTTAGACCTGGTTTAGACCTGGTTTAGTCCAGTTTAAGTCCTGGTTTAGACCTGGTTTAGACCTGGTTTAGACCTGGTTAAGACCTGGTTTAGTCCTGGTTTAGTCCTGGTTTAGTCCTGGTTTAGACCTGGTTTAGACCTGGTTTAGTCCAGTTTAAGTCCTGGTTTAGACCTGGTTTAGACCTGGTTTAGACCTGGTTAAGACCTGGTTTAGTCCTGGTTTAGTCCTGGTTTAGTCCTGGTTTAGACCTGGTTTAAACCTGGTTTAGTCCTGGTTTAGACCTGGTTTAGACCTGGTTTAGTCCTGGTTTAGACCTGGTTTAGACCTGGTTTAGTCCAGGTTTAGTCCTGGTTTAGTCCAGGTTTAGTCCAGGTTTAGTCCTGGTTTAGTCCAGGTTTAGTCCAGGTTTAGTCCTGGTTTAGACCTGGTTTAGTACTGGTTTAGTCCTGGTTTAGACCTGGTTTAGACCTGGTTTAGACCTGGTTTAGACCTGGTTTAGACCTGGTTTAGACCTGGTTTAGTCCTGGTTTAGACCTGGTTTAGTCCTGGTTTAGACCTGGTTTAGCCCTGGTTTAGACCTGGTTTAGACCTGGTTTAGACCTGGTTTAGACCTGGTTTAGACCTGGTTTAGACCTGGTTTAGACCTGGTTTAGATCTGGTTTAGTCCTGGTTTAGACCTGGTTTAGTCCTGGTTTAGACCTGGTTTAGTCCTGGTTTAGACCTGGTTTAGACCTGGTTTAGTCCTGGTTTAGACCTGGTTTAGACCTGGTTTAGTCCTGGTTTAGACCTGGTTTAGACCTGGTTTAGTCCTGGTTTAGACCTGGTTTAGACCTGGTTTAGTCCTGGTTTAGACCTGGTTTAGACCTGGTTTAGTCCAGTTTAAGTCCTGGTTTAGACCTGGTTTAGACCTGGTTTAGACCTGGTTTAGACCTGGTTTAGACCTGGTTCCATCCTGGTTTAGACCTGGTTTAGACCTGGTTTAGACCTGGTTTAGTCCAGTTTAAGTCCTGGTTTAGACCTGGTTTAGACCTGGTTTAGACCTGGTTTAGTCCTGGTTTAGACCTGGTTTAGACCTGGTTTAGACCTGGTTCCATCCTGGTTCCATCCTGGTTTAGTCTTGGTTTAGTCCTGGTTTAGGCCTGGTTTAGTCCTGGTTTAGACCTGGTTTAGACCTGGTTTAGACCTGGTTAAGACCTGGTTTAGTCCTGGTTTAGTCCTGGTTTAGGCCTGGTTTAGACCTGGTTTAAACCTGGTTTAGTCCTGGTTTAGACCTGGTTTAGACCTGGTTTAGTCCTGGTTTAGACCTGGTTTAGACCTGGTTTAGTCCAGGTTTAGTCCTGGTTTAGTCCAGGTTTAGTCCAGGTTTAGTCCTGGTTTAGTCCAGGTTTAGTCCAGGTTTAGTCCTGGTTTAGACCTGGTTTAGTCCTGGTTTAGTCCTGGTTTAGACCTGGTTTAGACCTGGTTTAGACCTGGTTTAGTCCTGGTTTAGACCTGGTTTAGTCCTGGTTTAGACCTGGTTTAGACCTGGTTTAGACCTGGTTTAGACCTGGTTTAGTCCTGGTTTAGACCTGGTTTAGTCCTGGTTTAGACCTGGTTTAGCCCTGGTTTAGTCCTGGTTTAGACCTGGTTTAGACCTGGTTTAGACCTGGTTTAGTCCTGGTTTAGACCTGGTTTAGACCTGGTTTAGACCTGGTTTAGACCTGGTTTAGTCCTGGTTTAGATCTGGTTTAGTCCTGGTTTAGACCTGGTTTAGTCCTGGTTTAGACCTGGTTTAGTCCTGGTTTAGACCTGGTTTAGACCTGGTTTAGTCCTGGTTTAGACCTGGTTTAGACCTGGTTTAGTCCTGGTTTAGACCTGGTTTAGACCTGGTTTAGACCTGGTTTAGTCCTGGTTTAGACCTGGTTTAGACCTGGTTTAGACCTGGTTTAGTCCAGTTTAAGTCCTGGTTTAGACCTGGTTTAGACCTGGTTTAGACCTGGTTTAGACCTGGTTCCATCCTGGTTTAGACCTGGTTTAGACCTGGTTTAGACCTGGTTTAGTCCAGTTTAAGTCCTGGTTTAGACCTGGTTTAGACCTGGTTTAGACCTGGTTTAGTCCTGGTTTAGACCTGGTTTAGACCTGGTTTAGACCTGGTTCCATCCTGGTTCCATCCTGGTTTAGTCTTGGTTTAGTCCTGGTTTAGGCCTGGTTTAGTCCTGGTTTAGACCTGGTTTAGACCTGGTTTAGACCTGGTTTAGACCTGGTTCCATCCTGGTTTAGACCTGGTTTAGACCTGGTTTAGGTCTTGGTTTAGTCCTGGTTTAAGCCTGGCTCAGTCCTGGTTTAGTCCTGGTTTAGACCTGGTTTAGTCTTGGTTTAGACCTGGTTTAGTCCAGTTTAAGTCCTGGTTTAGTCCTGGTTTAGTCCTGGTTTAGTCCTGGTTTAGACCTGGTTTAGACCTGGTTTAGTTCAGTTTAAGTCCTGGTTTAGACCTGGTTTAGACCTGGTTTAGACCTGGTTAGACCTGGTTTAGACCTGGTTTAGACCTGGTTTAGACCTGGTTTAGACCTGGTTTAGACCTGGTTTAGTCCTGGTTTAGTCCTGGTTTAGACCTGGTTTAGTCCTGGTTTAGACCTGGTTTAGACCTGGTTTAGACCTGGTTAGACCTGGTTTAGACCTGGTTTAGTCCTGGTTTAGACCTGGTTTAGACCTGGTTTAGACCTGGTTTAGTCCTGGTTTAGTCCTGGTTTAGACCTGGTTTAGTCCTGGTTTAGACCTGGTTTAGACCTGGTTTAGACCTGGTTTAGTCCTGGTTTAGACCTGGTTTAGACCTGGTTTAGACCTGGTTTAGACCTGGTTTAGACCTGGTTTAGACCTGGTTTAGTCCTGGTTTAGACCTGGTTTAGACCTGGTTTAGACCTGGTTTAGACCTGGTTTAGACCTGGTTTAGACAGGTCCGTGAACTAAAGCGATGGGTTTTTCTGTGCCCGATGCCAATACCAAGCAAAATCTTGAGCTTTTCAGGCTGAGATGAAGCGATTTTGGATGTTTCCTATGAACTGCAGAGTAAGAGCCCAAACTGAGACAAGATGGAGTCCTTCAGTCACATGGGGCCCGGACATGAGGCTGACCAAAAATCTGCATAAAAGTGCATTTTTAGACAATAACGTTGACTATGCAACATCCAACAGAGACACTGACAAAACATCTAAAACTCTAAAACTAAATATAATAACTAGCTAACATAATGCCTTATTATATTATTGCCAAGTTATTATGTTACTGGCTTTATTACATTTAAAATAGCAAAAATTATTACATTATCGGTTTCTACGCTCCTTAATCCATCATCGGTGTTTATTGTCGTTGTCTAATCCTATCCCTGCTGAAATATTATCCCTCCTTTCCCGGGCAGGACAGTAAAAGAGAACCTCACGGCGCCCGTCCCGCTGCTGGATGGGGAGAGATTATTCTGGGACGTCCTGCCACAGAGCGGTGGGCGCTGCGGTTAAGGTTGGACCCCGGATTAAAGAGGAGGATGCAGAGAAAAGTGTGTTCTGTGGTTTGGAGACACACAGTCCAAGATCTGGACCATTTTGGACTAAGAGGCAGGCTCACTGTAAAGTCAGACTTGGACTAGGTCTGGAGCTTATGACCCAGGACAGAGACCAGGTCCTCGCAGGACTGACGCTCAGAGACACAGCGGACAGACAAATGTTCACAAAATATTTAAACCATAAATAAATGTGACTAACCCAGGACTAAACCAGGTCTGGACCAGGTCTGAGCCAGGTCTGAACCAGGTCTGAACCAGGTCTGAACCAGGTCTAACTGAGGACGCATGTAAATGACTTTAGCGCACAGTGGGCCCTATGTGCAAAACAAATTTACAGTTAAAAAGTAAACACGTTTCATCCACAGATTGAAACAAAAATCACAAAAAGCTCAAACCATTATTATAAAGTCCTACTCCTCGACTCCATCGAGACATTCCCTTTCTGTTAGAAACTTGATTTGTTTTTGTGTTTAGTTTTTAACCCAGGGCCCACCGTACTTTGGGCCATAAACACACCACAGACATTAAAAGAGCTGCGGGAGATAACATCACCGCTAAAGCTGGGGATCCAGACTCACCGTCGTTTGCAAGACATGAAACTTATTGTATACATACTTTAATTTTGTAGTAACAGTACTTTTACTTCAGTACTTCTTCCTCCTCCTGTTTAAAAATGTCCCTCTGCCCCGCCCCATGGGCCCCAGCCCTGGTCCCACATCCAGCAGCAGGACAGAGGAACGTGTCATAACTAGGATCCTGAGTCCGGACTCCTGTTGGCCTGAGGGTCTTGAGTCCGGACTCCTGTCAGTCTGAGGGTCCTGAGTCCAGTCTGAGGGTCCTGAGTCCAGTCTGAGGGTCCTGAGTCCAGTCTGAGGGTCCTGAGTCCGGACTCCTGTCGGCCTGAGGGTCTTGAGTCCGGACTCCTGTCAGTCTGAGGGTCTTGAGTCCGGACTCCTGTCAGTCTGAGGGCCTTGAGTCTGGACTTGTCGGTCTTGAGTCCGGACTCCTGTCAGTCTGAGGGTCTTGAGTCCGGACTCCTGTCAGTCTGAGGGTCTTGAGTCCGGACTCCTGTCAGACTGAGGGTCTTGAGTCCGGACTCCTGTCAGTCTGAGGGTCTTGAGTCCGGACTCCTGTCAGACTGAGGGTCTTGAGTCCGGACTCCTGTCAGTCTGAGGGTCTTGAGTCTGGACTCCTGTTGGCCTGAGGGTCCTGAGTCCGGACTCCTGTCGGCCTGAGGGTCTTGAGTCCGGACTCCTGTCAGTCTGAGGGTCCTGAATCCGGACTCCTGTCGGCCTGAGGGTCTTGAGTCCGGACTCCTGTCAGTCTGAGGGTCTTGAGTCTGGACTCCTGTTGGCCTGAGGGTCCTGAGTCCGGACTCCTGTCGGCCTGAGGGTCTTGAGTCCGGACTCCTGTCAGTCTGAGGGTCCTGAGTCCGGACTCCTGTCGGCCTGAGGGTCTTGAGTCCGGACTCCTGTCAGTCTGAGGGTCCTGAGTCCGGACTCCTGTCAGTCTGAGGGTCCTGAGTCCGGACTCCTGTCGGCCTGAGGGTCTTGAGTCCGGACTCCTGTCAGTCTGAGGGTCCTGAGTCCGGACTCCTGTTGGCCTGAGGATCCTTAGTCCGGATTCCTGTCGGCCTGAGGGTCCTGAGTCCGGACTCCTGTTGCAGTCTGAGGGTCTTGAGTCCGGACTCCTGTCAGTCTGAGGGTCTTGAGTCCGGACTCTTGTCAGTCTGAGGGTCTTGAGTCCGGACTCCTGTCAGTCTGAGGGTCCTGAGTCCGGACTCCTGTCAGTCTGAGGGTCCTGAGTCCGGACTCCTGTCAGTCTGAGGGCCTTGAGTCCGGACTCCTGTCAGTCTGAGGGTCTTGAGTCCGGACTCCTGTCAGACTGAGGGTCTTGAGTCCAGACTCCTGTCAGACTGAGGGTCCTGAGTCCGGACTCCTGTCAGTCTGAGGGTCTTGAGTCCGGACTCCTGTCAGTCTGAGGGCCTTGAGTCTGGACTTGTCGGTCTTGAGTCCGGACTCCTGTCAGTCTGAGGGCCTTGAGTCCGGACTCCTGTCAGTCTGAGGGTCTTGAGTCCGGACTCCTGTCAGACTGAGGGTCTTGAGTCCAGACTCCTGTCAGACTGAGGGTCCTGAGTCCGGACTCCTGGTCAGTCTGAGGGTCTTGAGTCCGGACTCCTGTCAGTCTGAGGGTCCTGAGTCCGGACTCCTGTCAGTCTGAGGGTCCTGAGTCCGGACTCCTGTCAGTCTGAGGGCCTTGAGTCCGGACTCCTGTCAGTCTGAGGGTCTTGAGTCCGGACTCCTGTCAGACTGAGGGTCTTGAGTCCAGACTCCTGTCAGACTGAGGGTCCTGAGTCCGGACTCCTGTCAGTCTGAGGGTCTTGAGTCCGGACTCCTGTCAGTCTGAGGGTCTTGAGTCTGGACTCCTGTCAGTCTGAGGGTCCTGAGTCTGGACTCCTGTCGGTCTGAGGGTCTTGAGTCCGGACTCCTGTCAGTCTGAGGGTCTTGAGTCCGGACTCCTGTCAGTCTGAGGGTCTTGAGTCCGGACTCCTGTCAGTCTGAGGGTCTTGAGTCCGGACTCCTGTCAGTCTGAGGGTCTTGAGTCTGGACTCCTGTCAGTCTGAGGGTCTTGAGTCTGGACTTGTCGGTCTTGAGTTTGTTGCTTCAGGAGGAGTTTGTTTGTGGAGCGGAGGAGGTCCAGGAAGTGCAGAGTTGTTTATTTTTGTTCGGATGAAAACAACTCGACTCGGGCCCAGGTGAGGACCACATGAGGGACTTTAGACCAGGATTTAGCCTAAACCAGGACTAAACTTAGGTCAGACTCCCAGGACTTGCTGTGGTCTGGGACAGTCCCATGTGAGACCCTGGTGATCTCTGGTATGTGCCTGTCTCTGGTTTTTAAAATGTCTCTGGGGTAAAAGTGACGGGACGGAGTGATTGAGAGGGCGGGACTCTACGGAACGGTCCTGAAACCGCCTCAGGACCAGGTTTAGACCAGGGCTAGTCCGGTCTTATCTGTGACCCTTCATCTGCAGGGGTCTGGCTCCAGGACTCTGGTCTGCACAGGTCTAATGATGTTTAGTGTCCACAGGACGGATCTGCAGGAGGGGAGGGGTTTAGACCTGGTCTGGTCCTGGTCTTGTCTTTGGATCTTTGTCCAGTTTTAGGTTTAGCTCTAGTTTAGGTTTTTGAGTCCTGGTTTAGTCCTAGGTTAGTCTCTCTTACAGCACTGTCGCCTCGCAGCAAGAAGGTCCTGGATTTAAGTCCGGGACCGCACAAACTGGGATTTCTGTGTGGAGTTTATGTTCTCCTTGAGTCTGGGTGGGACCAGATCTAGACCAGGTCTAAACTAGGACTACTGAGACCTAAACCAGAACTAAACCAGGACTAAACGTGGCCTAAACCTTGGCCAAACTGAGTCTAAATCAGGATTAAACCAGAACTAAACCATGGCCGTGATTAAACTATAGGCTAAAACCAGGATTTAACCAAGACTAAACCAGGACTAAACCAGGACTAAACCAGGACTAAACTAAGACTAACGCACCTCTGCTGGTTAGATTGAGGTCTCTCTTCTGACCTCTGACCTGTCCCGCCTCTGACGTCCCGCGCCGCTGCAGAACCGGGGCCTCTGTGCTCCGGTCGTGTGCTGGATCTCTGCTGCTGTGCTGGGGTTTATGTGCAAAAAAACACCTTCCCTCTCTGTCCCATCGCTCTCACCTCTGTCCCAGGACGCGGAGAATACGGCTCATTATCGTCCTGGAGCGGACAATGGGACAGGAGGGACACAGGAAGTGGGACAAAGGGACAGGAAGTGGGACAGAGCGGCGGTGGACAGTGAACGCAGCGCGGACAAAAGCCCTGAGCGACGTATCTGTGAGAGGGGGGCCCCTGCAGGCGGTCCAGGAGGGGCCCGGGGGAAGAGGGGGGGTCCTCAAGGTCAGTGTGCAGTGAATAGGGCCCATCCACCTGCAGCAGGGGCCCCTCTTACACCAGGGCCCCCCCTCAGTGACACAAAAGAGCCACTCACAGTGCATTTACATACAAGCAGGGCAATTACAGGCAGCAGCAGCAGAGAGAACTTCACGTCGAGAAGATTTCTACAAATATAAAAGTATTTAGAGAAGCGTTTTAACGGGACATGCCAAGAATCTCAGTTGGGGGCCTGTAAGAACCTGCCAAAGTGGCCCCAGGATGGTTCTTGTGAACATTATTGGAGGTGCAGAAGGTTCCTGCAGTGCTGAAGGGCGTCAGGATAAAGAGCTAACTGACTGAAGGGTGACCTGAAGAGTTTCTGAGAAGTTTTTGGACTTCATATACATATTTGTTGCATTCTGAAGAGGGCGCCATCTTACCAATCCCATTTTCTAAGGACTGGGGAACATAGGCAGCAGCGCTTTTGTGAAAGTTCCTCTGTTCCTCAGCCCATTCATAGTTTTCACAGTGACGTCAGACCTGGAGGACACAGGTTTACCTTTACTCCACTGAGCAAAGTCAGGACCTGAGTTTCTACACAATCTCAGAGAAAACAAGACGATGTGGATTTGTGCCGAGAGACTGGCCGTGGTAACCGTTTAAATACACCGATATTTGCAGCAAACGTATTAAACTGACAATTCTTAGTCGTACTTACCTTTTATGATAACCCACCCTGACTGAAAAAATAACTTTGGGTGAGTTTATGAGCGACAGGAGACAGGTTTCTGAGCCTCATGTCTCGGGGCAGTAGCTCAGATTGGTAGAGCCATTTTAACCAGAAGGTTGGGGGTTCAAGCCCCGCCCACACCATTGCATACTGTCCTAACCCACCTTGCCGATGGTTTCTGCATACACCGGTGTATGAATGGGTGAATGGTTCCTTTGAGTGCCCATGGAGGTACAAAAGCATGTAACATAGAAATATTTGTAGTTTTTTAGTTTTGTCTGGCTCTAAATCCTTGTTTGGGGCGGCAGTAGCTCAGTTGGTAGAGACACTTGCCCACTAACCCCCAGGTCAGCGGTTCAAGCCCCAGTACCAGCATTGCATACTGTCATTGTGTCCTTGGGCAAGACACTTCACCCACCTTTGCCTGTATGAATGTGTCAGTGTGTTGTGAAACTGAGGAGAGAATGAATAATGCACGAAACTATAAAACAACTGTGAGTGTCTAGAAAAGCGCTGTTATTATTAAAGTTACTTTCATTCAACCAGCAAGTTTTTTTTTGACCAGAAATGACACAGGCTTCTCCCAGAAGATAACCAGACGATGTACAAGAGGTATCATTGTGGAAAAAAAATATTTCTCAGCTTTTTTTTTACATTTGAACAAAAAAGTTGCATGTTTGTTGAATGAAAGTAACTTTAAGTCAGAATTTGCCAGGGGTATGAATAATTTCCGGCTTCAGTGTACAAATATTTGTAGTTTTAGTTCATATCGTGTTTTGTCAGGCTCTAAATCCTTCTTTGGCTGCGTCTCGATTATCCTCAGAGCAAGTTTGTCTGAGGAAATCTGTGTTTTCTTGTGATTGAAACTGATTTTAAACGTAAGTATTTTTGAATAAAGCTCTGCAGACTGTAAGCACCTGGAGAACACAGGTATCATCAGTTCCTTCAGTGTGATACAGATGTGTTTCTTAGACCTTCAGTCTCCAGAACACTGCCTCTCTGACTCAGACAGTCCTTCTGTTGGACCTGAGTTTGTAAAAAAACCACTGCAGCCCTGTGTTCGCCCTCTGCCCTCGTTCCCCAAGCGTCAGTCCCATAAATCTCTCTCAGTAATCTGCTAATGGGCCCAAAAACACGACTTATAAACGACGGTGCCAAGACAAACCTCCCTCTGCAGCGCGGCCAGGTCTGAGAACCATTTCACACACGATTACTGCGCCTAATGACGGCAATTTACGGAAAAACACAGAGCCGGAGTGGATTCTGTAAACACTGGAACAGAAGACTGGGACTGGGACCAGGTTTACAGAGAAATAAACCTGTTCACGAGTTAATGAGAGTTAACAGGAGTGGTTTAGTCCTGGCTTAGTCCGGGTTTAGTCCTGGTTTAAACTCGGCTTAGACCTGGGTTAGTCCTGGTTCACTCCTTGTTAAGTCTCGGTTTAGACCTGTCCTGGTTTAGTCCTCATTTAGCACTTGTTTAGCCCTGGTTTAGCCCTGGTTTAGACCTGGTTTAGACCTGGTTTAGTCCAGGTTTAATCCTGGTTTAGACCTGGTTTAGACCTGGTTTAGCCCTGGTTTAGACCTGGTTTAGTCCTGGTTTAGACCTGGTTTAGACCTGGTTTAATCCTGGTTTAATCCTTGTTCAGCCCTGGTTTAGACCTGGTTTAGTCCTGGTTTAATCCTGGTTTAATCCTTGTTTAGCCCTGGTTTAGACCTGGTTTAGCCCTGGTTTAGACCTGGTTTAGTCCTGGTTTAGACCTGGTTTAGACCTGGTTTAATCCTGGTTTAATCCTTGTTCAGCCCTGGTTTAGACCTGGTTTAATCCTGGTTTATCTTGTTTAGCCCTGGTTTAGACCTGGTTTAGCCCTGGTTTAGACCTGGTTTAGTCCTGGTTTAGACCTGGTTTAGACCTGGTTTAATCCTGGTTTAATCCTTGTTCAGCCCTGGTTTAGACCTGGTTTAATCCTGGTTTAATCCTTGTTCAGCCCTGGTTTAGACCTGGTTTAGTCCTGGTTTAATCCTTGTTCAGCCCTGGTTTAGACCTGGTTTAGTCCTGGTTTAATCCTTGTTTAGCCCTGGTTTAGACCTGGTTTAGTCCTGGTTTAATCCTGGTTTAGACCTGGTTTAGCCCTGGTTTAGACTCGGTTTAGACCTGGTTTAGACCTGGTTTAGTCCTGGTTTAATCCTTGTTTAGCCCTGGTTTAGACCTGGTTTAGTCCTGGTTTAGACCTGGTTTAGTCCAGGTTTAATCCTTGTTTAGCCCTGGTTTAGTCCTGGTTTAGACCTGGTTTAGTCCTGGTTTAATCCTGGTTTAATCCTTGTTTAGCCCTGGTTTAGACCTGGTTTAGTCCTGGTTTAGACCTGGTTTAATCCTGGTTTAATCCTTGTTCAGCCCTGGTTTAGACCTGGTTTAGTCCTGGTTTAATCCTTGTTTAGCCCTGGTTTAGACCTGGTTTAGTCCTGGTTTAATCCTGGTTTAGACCTGGTTTAGACCTGGTTTAGACCTGGTTTAGTCCTGGTTTAATCCTTGTTTAGCCCTGGTTTAGACCTGGTTTAGTCCTGGTTTAGACCTGGTTTAGTCCAGGTTTAATCCTTGTTTAGCCCTGGTTTAGTCCTGGTTTAATCCTTGTTTAGCCCTGGTTTAGACCTGGTTTAGTCCTGGTTTAATCCTTGTTTAGCCCTGGTTTAGAGCTGGTTTAGTCCTGGTTTAGACCTGGTTTAGTCCAGGTTTAATCCTGGTTTAATCCTGGTTTAATCCCTGTTCAGTCCTGGTTTAGACCTGGTTTAGTCCTGGTTTAATCCTTGTTTAGCCCTGGTTTAGAGCTGGTTTAGTCCTGGTTTAGCCCTGGTTTAGTCCTGGTTTAGACCTGGTTTAATCCTGGTTTAATCCCTGTTCAGTCCTGGTTTAGACCTGGTTTAGTCCTGGTTTAATCCTTGTTTAGCCCTGGTTTGGACCTGGTTTGGACCTGGTTTAGACCTGGTTTAGACTCGGTTTAGACCTGGTTTAGACCTGGGTTAGACCTGGTTAAGTCCTTGTTAAGTCTCGGTTTAGACCTGGTTTAGTCCTGGTTTAATCCTTGTTTAGCCCTGGTTTGGACCTGGTTTGGACCTGGTTTAGCCCTGGTTTAGACTCGGTTTAGACCTGGTTTAGACCTGGGTTAGTCCTGGTTAAGTCCTTGTTAAGTCTCGGTTTAGACCTGGTTTAGCCCTGGTTTAGACCTGGTTTAAGTCTGGTTTAGACTCGGTTTAGACCTGGGTTAGTCCTGGTTTAGTCCTGGTTCAGTCCTTGTTTAGCCCTGGTTTGGACCTGGTTTGGACCTGGTTTAGACCTGGTTTAGACCTGGTTCAGTCCTTGTTTAGCCCTGGTTTGGACCTGGTTTAGTCCTGGTTTAGTCCTGGTTAAGTCCTTGTTAAGTCTCGGTTTAGTCGTAGTTTATGTCTGACATTTTTCTGAGTTTTTTATCTGAGTTACAGCAGCAGTAGCTCAGTAGGTAGAGCTGCCCTCCCGCTAACCTGAAGGTTGATGGTTTGATCTCCGCTGTCAAAAATCTTACTCTGGAAACACTTGACCTTGTTTTTCTAACGACTAAAATCCAACTATAACCCGGCTATAAGAGCGTAGAAAGTCCTGAGTCCTTGTGTTCAGTGAGTTCCTTCTTTGGGCGTAAATATAGAACTGTTTTTATTCTAAACGATCCACTTTATCAGAGGAAGGAAAACACCGGGGCTGTCGGGGGATGAATGGGTCCAATGTGGCTCCGACAAACTCCCAGCACAAAGAGCACGTTCAGGGTGGGACCACGTGCACGGTGACCTCTGACCCCGCCCCCGGTGACCTCTGATGAGAGCGAGTCCCGGGAGAGAGGCTCACCTGGACCGGACCTCCTGCCGCTCCTTAGGGTCCCGCTCGTCAAGAAACTGAGATCTTATTCAGAGGAACTCCCGGAAAAAACCTGGAGCCTCCTGAGGAAAGAAGCTCCGTCACCCGAGTTTATAAAACCGTTCAAAAAAGTAAAACGCCCTCGTCTGAAGTCTACAGAGGCACATTTAGAAAAAAAATGGATTAAAAGCTTGTAATCTGTTCACCGTTGCTCGATGACTAAATGTTTATTGTGTTTATAAACTCTTCCAGGAGCGACGTGGCACTGATTAACGTTCTACCACATTCATTTCTACAAAGGAGCAAAATAAAAATGTTATTTTTGGGCAACAGGAGTGAATGGTTTTTGTTTATATCTTTATTTATTAGACTCTGAAGTAAAACGACCCAGATCTGAGTCAGGTCCAGTCGCTAAAGTGAACTTATTGAAGCAGGATTTGTGGCGATTGATGAATTAAATCTGAGCGAACAGAGTTTCTGTTTCTGTCCTGCGTAACACTGAAATTAAGAAATGTAAATTACGTAGCCTTTAGCTTACATGCTAATTACAGATGCTAATTGCTACGTTAAATTAAACGGCTAAACGTTGACGCACTTGCTAATGTTATTAAACCAGGCTCTGATATTACTCACCTGTGGCAGAGTGGTTAACAGTTCAAACCTGTCTGGATTATTGCTAATTTGCGATGTTTGGTGGCTAACACTAATTCTGCCGTTATAAATGTGTTATTGTCTTTTTAAACTTCCGGTACCAGTTTCTGGAACACAGACGTTCTGTTTACAAACACAAGAAGGGTTTATAGGGAAGCCAACTTTTTAATTTTAAATGCCTCTGAATTTTTACCATTAATTTTTTAACACCGAAAAAAGAGTTTGATTTTTTTGTCACTGAAATCTCAGTTTTTTCAGTGATCAAATTTTCAGAATAAAACATTTTTCTTCAATAAACCTGATGGATATATTTTATTTGAGTCAAATTCAGAGTCTAAAAATTCACATGAAACGTCCTTCTCGTTCTCATGAGCATTAATTGTGTTTCCTTTTTACGCAAACTGTACTTGATTTTAACGAGCGAGACGATAAAAATACATATCTTTAAAATGTTTTTTAATTTTTTGTAATTTAACATTGACCATCTTCACCAACTCAAAAGTTATGGATGGATTTTGATGAAAATTTCAGGAAATGTCAGAAATGGAATAAGGAACAAGTGATTAGATTTTGGGGGTGATCCGGATCACCATCTGGATCCAGGAACGTTTTAAAGAATTCTTTCCTATTGGGAGATGGGGCTAACTTTGCCGTTAGAGCTTCTAACTCAACAAATACTGCCCAGAATCTTATAAGAATCAAATAATTACAGACGACTTCATGGTAGATGTTAGAACCTGACAGAGTTGGACCTGGATCATGTTGATGTTCTGGTTCTGGTGATCCAGAAGGTTCTAAAAATAGGAGCACATATGAAACTGGACATTACACAACAACAAATGTAGCTACGCACAAATAACACCAAAGGAAAGGTGAGGTTTTTCTCTGTCAGCAGTACGTTCTCAGATCTGATGGATCTTTAATTCTTACTGAGCTAGATCCAGGTCTGTAGAGGTTTTTCTCAGCTGAGTGACCTGTGCCCTGGCGGAGGTCTGCGCTCCCCGAGTGCTGCTAGTTTAGTCCTAAATCACTCCTCGTTTAGTCTTGTTTTAGTTTCAGGGTTTCATTTTACTGGAAACTTAATCTTTCTCTAAAACTTTCATACAAAAGAGAAACTATAGCTCCTAATGACACCTGCAAGAGGCTGAGGACTAAACCAGGTCTAAACCAGATCTAAACCAGGTCTAAACCAGGACTAAACCAGGACTAAACCAGGTCTAAACCAGGTCTAAACCAGGTCTAAACCAGGACTAAACCAGGTCTAAACCAGGTCTAAACCAGGTCTAAACCAGGTCTAAACCAGGTCTAAACCAGGTCTAAACCAGGACTAAACCAGGACTAAACCAGGTCTAAACCAGGTCTAAACCAGATCTAAACCAGGTCTAAACCAGGACTAAACCAGGACTAAACCAGGACTAAACCAGGTCTAAACCAGGTCTAAACCAGGACTAAACCAGGACTAAACCAGGACTAAACCAGGTCTAAACCAGATCTAAACCAGGTCTAAACCAGGTCTAAACCAGGACTAAACCAGGACTAAACCAGGACTAAACCAGGACTAAACCAGGTCTAAACCAGATCTAAACCAGGACTAAACCAGGACTAAACCAGGTCTAAACCAGATCTAAACCAGGTCTAAACCAGGTCTAAACCAGGACTAAACCAGGACTAAACCAGGTCTAAACCAGATCTAAACCAGGTCTAAACCAGGACTAAACCAGGACTAAACCAGGACTAAACCAGGTCTAAACCAGGTCTAAACCAGGACTAAACCAGGACTAAACCAGGTCTAAACCAGATCTAAACCAGGTCTAAACCAGGACTAAACCAGGACTAAACCAGGACTAAACCAGGTCTAAACCAGGACTAAACCAGATCTAAACCAGGACTAATCCAGGACTAAACCAGCACTAAACAAAGACTAAACCAGGTCTAAACCAGGACTAAACCAGGTCTAAACCAGGTCTAAACCAGGACTAAACCAGCACTAAACCAAGACTAAACCAGGTCTAAACCAGGACTAAACCAGGTCTAAACCAGGTCTAAACCAGGACTAAACCAGGTCTAAACCAGGACTAAACCAGGTCTAAACCAGGTCTAAACCAGGTCTAAACCAGGTCTAAACCAGCAGTAAATCAGGACTAAACCAGGTCTAAACCAGATCTAAACCAGGTCTAAACCAGGACTAAACCAGGACTAAACCAGGACTAAACCAGGTCTAAACCAGGTCTAAACCAGGACTAAACCAGGACTAAACCAGGTCTAAACCAGATCTAAACCAGGTCTAAACCAGGACTAAACCAGGACTAAACCAGGACTAAACCAGGTCTAAACCAGGACTAAACCAGATCTAAACCAGGACTAATCCAGGACTAAACCAGCACTAAACAAAGACTAAACCAGGTCTAAACCAGGACTAAACCAGGTCTAAACCAGGTCTAAACCAGGACTAAACCAGCACTAAACCAAGACTAAACCAGGTCTAAACCAGGACTAAACCAGGTCTAAACCAGGTCTAAACCAGGACTAAACCAGGTCTAAACCAGGACTAAACCAGGTCTAAACCAGGTCTAAACCAGGTCTAAACCAGGTCTAAACCAGCAGTAAATCAGGACTAAACCAGGTCTAAACCAGGACTAAACCAGGTCTAAACCAGGACTAAACCAGAACTAAACCAGGTCTAAACCAGGACTAAACCAGGTCTAAACCAGTACTAAACCAGGACTAAACCAGCACTAAACCAAGACTAAACCAGGTCTAAACCAGGACTAAACCAGGTCTAAACCAGGTCTAAACCAGGACTAAACCAGGACTAAACCAGGTCTAAACCAGGTCTAAACCAGGTCTAAACCAGGACTAAACCAGCAGTAAATCAGGACAAAACCAGGTCTAAACCAGGACTAAACCAGGACTAAACCAGGTCTAAACCAGGACTAAACCAGGTCTAAACCAGAACTAAACCAGGACTAAACCAGGTCTAAACCAGGACTAAACCAGGACTAAACCAGGTCTAAACCAGGACTAAACCAGGTCTAAACCAGGTCTAAACCAGATCTAAACCAGGACTAAACCAGGACTAAACCAGGTCTAAACCAGGTCTAAACCAGGACTAAACCAGCACTAAACAAAGACTAAACCAGGTCTAAACCAGGACTAAACCAGATCTAAACCAGGACTAATCCAGGACTAAACCAGCACTAAACCAAGACTAAACCAGGTCTAAACCAGGACTAAACCAGGTCTAAACCAGGTCTAAACCAGGACTAAACCAGGTCTAAACCAGGACTAAACCAGGTCTAAACCAGGTCTAAACCAGGTCTAAACCAGGTCTAAACCAGCAGTAAATCAGGACTAAACCAGGTCTAAACCAGGACTAAACCAGGTCTAAACCAGGACTAAACCAGAACTAAACCAGGTCTAAACCAGGACTAAACCAGGTCTAAACCAGTACTAAACCAGGACTAAACCAGCACTAAACCAAGACTAAACCAGGTCTAAACCAGGACTAAACCAGGTCTAAACCAGGTCTAAACCAGGACTAAACCAGGACTAAACCAGGTCTAAACCAGGTCTAAACCAGGTCTAAACCAGGACTAAACCAGCAGTAAATCAGGACTAAACCAGGTCTAAACCAGGTCTAAACCAGGACTAAACCAGGTCTAAACCAGAACTAAACCAGGACTAAACCAGGTCTAAACCAGGACTAAACCAGGACTAAACCAGGTCTAAACCAGGACTAAACCAGGTCTAAACCAGATCTAAACCAGGACTAAACCAGGACTAAACCAAGACTAAACCAGGACTAAACCAGGACTAAACCAGGACTAAACCAGGTCTAAACCAGGACTAAACCAGGTCTAAACCAGGTCTGAACCAGGACTAAACCAGGACAAAACCAGGACTAAACCAGGTCTAAACCAGGTCTAAACCAGGTCTAAACCAGGTCTGAACCAGGACAAAACCAGGACTAAACCAGGACTAAACCAGGACTAAACCAGGACTAAACCAGGTCTGAACCAGGTCTAAACCAGGACTAAACCAGGTCTAAACCAGGACTAAACCAGGTCTAAACCAGGTCTGAACCAGGTCTAAACCAGGACTAAACCAGGACAAAACCAGGTCTAAACCAGGACTAAACCAGGACTAAACCAGGACTAAACCAGGTCTAAACCAGGACTAAACCAGGTCTAAACCAGGACTAAACCAGGACTAAACCAGGTCTGAACCACGACTAAACCAGGACAAAACCAGGACTAAACCAGGACTAAACCAGGTCTAAACCAGGACTAAACCAGGACTAAACCAGGACTAAACCAGGAATAAACCAGGACTAAACCAGGTCTGAACCAGGTCTAGACCAGGACTAAACCAGGACTAAACCAGGACTAAACCAGGACAAAACCAGGACTAAACCAGGACTAAACCAGGACTAAACCAGGTCTAGACCAGGACTAAACCAGGACTAAACCAGGACTAAACCAGGACTAAACCAGGACTAAACCAGGAGATCTTTGAGTTTGAGTCCAGCTGGGACTCAGCCCTGAAGGGGGTGTGTCTCTAGTTGTTAGTTTTCTGTGCTGAGTCCGAGGCCTGGAGCTGAAATGTGTTTTTGTTTTGGTCTGACTCGGGTCAAAGGTCAGATCTGCCTCTACATGTTCTACAGAGGACTCTGACAGTGGCTCGGCCTGGCTCTGACAGGAACTGTATTCACAAACGTCACAAAAAATACATCATTGCCCAATAAAACTTAGTGACACATTGCAGAATCAGTTATTTCTTACATCCTCATGAAGAATCCTAATGATTTCAGTAAAGTTTGAGATGAATTCAAACAAAGTCATTCCATGTTTCATATTTCTCTCTGTCCAGTCCTCTCTTTAACCCTGTTCTAATGTGGTCAGCTCCTCAGAAACAGACCTGCAGTAGTATTCTGTTTGAGTAATTCTGTATGCTGAGGCGCTGCCCTTCTCCAGAGCTGAAAACGCTCGGTCTCACAGCTCTACGTAGACACATTAAACCAGGAAGTGCTCCTGCGCGTTTCTAAAGCCCAGACACCGTCACCGGACTCGTTCTGATCATTTCAGCCTTAAACCTCCGTCACTACCGAAGCATCAGCTCACAAATCTATCTGTTAGCATCATGTCGCTAACAGCCACGCTAATTAGTAATTTTTTTATGCTCTGTCCAGTCCCCAGCGTTGCCAGCAGGGGGCGACAGACTCCTAATCCAAGCGTTGTCTGCAGAGTCACAGTAACAGCTCCCAACAGAAGAGGTTTTCCACAGAGACATGATTTTCATATAAAACCTGAAACACTAAAGCAGAGGAGAACAACACTGTTATAGAAAGGACCCTCCATGTTTTAGTAACAGATACTTAAGATAAAAGTGTTCCCCCTGACAAAGTGGCCAGGTGAGGGGCGTCACCCGGGGCTGCTGGGTCATGTGACCTGATCCTGGGGCTGCTGGGTCATGTGACCTGATCCTGTGAAGGTCGTAGGTCGAGGTCAGCTCTGATAAGCCCAGGTCAGAACTGCATTTTTAAAATAGTTGAAGGAAATGAATGTGGAGCCTGGAGATGTTCCTGACGCTGACCTGAGTCATGTGACACAGAGGTAAACAAACTGTGTTGTCTCTGCTGCTCCAGGTTCAGATCTGCAGGGCGGACTGCTGCTCCAGGTTCAGATCTGCAGGGCGGACTGCTGCTCCAGGTTCAGATCTGCAGGGCGGACTGCTGCTCCAGGTTCAGATCTGCAGGGCGGACTGCTGCTCCAGGTTCAGATCTGCAGGGCGGACTGCTGCTCCAGGTTCAGATCTGCAGGGCGGACTGCAGGAGGAGACAGGTGAGAGCTCTGTGTGCTGCAAAAGTGTCAAGATTCAGAACTTCTGGCATAGTTTATGCCTCGGCTACTGTGGTCTCCACCAACATGGAACAAAGACTGGCCCATATGAACAGCAGCAGACAGCCAATCACTGTTGAGATTGGGCTGAGATGTCATTGTTTTCAGTGAGCACGGTGTTTTCACAGTTTACACAAGAGCGGAGCGGCTCTGAGCGGCGCCAAACCAGGACTAAAATCAATTCAGATTTATTTGTATGTCCCAGTATCACAACAACAGTCTCCTCAAAGGCTTCACAAACAGTTAATCAAACATAAACACACAACACAAACAATAACTACACTAAACTAAACAGAGCCAGGACATTCCTGACCTTAGACCCTCCTTCTCTTAAGGAAAAACTCCTAAAAAACCCAGCTGTGGGAAAAAAGCAGAAACCTTCTGGAGCCCAACTGAAGGAGAGATCCTGTCCCAGGACGGACAGCAACCTGTGTCAGGAGTTAGTCCATTACTCATCTACAGGATCATAGTTCACTCTGTAAGAATTCATCCAGACAGGGGAGCAGGGGTGAGGTAGGGGTCCAGGGGGTGAGGTAAGGGTCCAGGGGGTGAGGTAGGGGTCCAGGGGAGCGGGGGTGAGGTAGGGGTCCAGGGGAGCGGGGGTGAGGTAGGGGTCCAGGGGGTGAGGTAAGGGTCCAGGGGGTGAGGTAGGGGTCCAGGGGAGCGGGGGTGAGGTAGGGGTCCAGGGGAGCGGGGGTGAGGTAGGGGTCCAGGGGGTGAGGTAAGGGTCCAGGGGGTGAGGTAGGGGTCCAGGGGAGCGGGGGTGAGGTAGGGGTCCAGGGGAGCGGGGGTGAGGTAGGGGTCCAGGGGGTGAGGTAGGGGTCCAGGGGAGCGGGGGTGAGGTAGGGGTCCAGGGGGTGAGGTAGGGGTCCAGGGGAGCGGGGGTGAGGTAGGGGTCCAGGGGGTGAGGTAGGGGTCCAGGGGAGCGGGGGTGAGGTAGGGGTCCAGGGGAGCGGGGGTGAGGTAGGGGTCCAGGGGAGCGGGGGTGAGGTAGGGGTCCAGGGGAGCGGGGGTGAGGTAGGGGTCCAGGGGAGTGAGGGTGAGGTAGGGGTCCAGGGGAGTGAGGGTGAGGTAGGGGTCCAGGGGAGCGGGGGTGAGGTAGGGGTCCAGGGGAGTGAGGGTGAGGTAGGGGTCCAGGGGAGCGGGGGTGAGGTAGGGGTCCAGGGGAGCGGGGGTGAGGTAGGGGTCCAGGGGAGTGAGGGTGAGGTAGGGGTCCAGGGGAGTGAGGGTGAGGTAGGGGTCCAGGGGAGCGGGGGTGAGGTAGGGGTCCAGGGGAGCGGGGGTGAGGTAGGGGTCCAGGGGAGTGAGGGTGAGGTAGGGGTCCAGGGGAGCGGGGGTGAGGTTGAGGGCCCACAGATCGGGACAGGAGCACAGATGGCGTCAGCTAAGATCCAGTCGTCCCTGGGACATCTGCCAGCAGCCAGGCATCTGAAACAGAGAGAGGGACAACCTGTGAACAGCTATGAACTGATTAAAGATATAGAATATTAGATTATATTACTGACAGTGATAGAAGAGGAGCAGCAGATGAAACCAGAGGTCAGAGGTCAGTGCACCATACTTCCCCCAGCTTCTAGCTCCTAGAGCAGCTTCAGCTGTGGAGTTAACCCTGTTCCTGGCCTGACCATAAGCTTTCTCACAGAGGAACGTTTTAACCTAACCTTAAATGTAGAGACTGTGTCTGCCTCTAACATGAGCTGGAAGATGATTCCATAAAACAGGAGCTTGGTAACTAAAGGCTCTACCTCCAACTGTACTTTTAGAAACCCTGTAGTACTCTGTAGTACTCTGTAGTACTCTGTAGTACTCTGCAGTACTCTGTAGTACTCTGCAGTACTCTGTAGTACTCTGTAGTACTCTGTAGTACTCTGCAGTACTCTGTAGCACTCTGCAGTACTCTGTAGCACTCTGCAGTACTCTGTAGTACTCTGTAGTACTCTGCTTGGTTGGTATGGCTCTATAACATCAGTAATGTAGGATGGAGTAAGTCAGGAGAAGGATTTTAAACCTAATTCTGAATCCAACTGGAAGCCAGTGAAGTGAAGCTAGCACAGGAGTAATATGTTCTCTCTGTTAGTTCCTGTTAATAATCTCGCTGCTGCGTTTTGAATGAGCTGAAAACTTTTTAAAGAGTTTTTAGGTCATGTTGCCAGCAGAGAGTTACAGTAACCCAACCTAGATGTAACAAACACATGAACAAGTTTTTCAGCGTCACTTTTAGATAAAATATTTCTGATTTTGGCGATGTTACGTAAGTGAAAGAATCAGGACTAACTTGTGTCTAAACTAAGTCGAAACTATGACGCCTAAACTAGAAAATCTTTGAGTTTGAGTCCAGGTCTGGGCTCTGTATTATATCTGTACTATTGCAAGATAGGGACAGCGCCTTGGCCAAGGTCTATACATGGTTTCAAGTCTTTTTTTACTTTATTTTTTGGACTTTCTTTAGAACCTGTTTACTTCCCGTCACAATTTTAGGCTCTTTTGGTCAACCTCTCAAATCTTTATCCATTTTTCTTGCTTCTAGCTCACATTTTCTCCCCAAAGCCTGACGTCAGAAAACAAAAATCCCTACCCTGTGCCTGTCTTTACTGCCCTGAGTTTCCTGTTTTGGGTCTGAGTGTGGCGGATTGTCTCCTGCCGCCGTAAACTCCTCTAATGGCTCGGTTTAACAGCGGCGGTTAAACAGAGCTCAGTAAAGGGCTCTGACAGAGAGACTTCCCCCTCCCCAGCCCTGCTCCTCCGCGTCTGTCTGCAGGTTTTTATGGCCCTCGCAGAAGGGGAGGGCATTTCGCTAACGCAGGCCCAGTAAACGCCGCAGATTTACAGCGGCGTTGACTTTGGCTTTTGTCTGCGGCGCACAAAACACAAGTGCACAGCCAGTAAATCAGGCGCTCAATGGGACGCGCTGGGTTATTTAGAGAAATGTGTCCCAACAGGGTTTCTCAAGTCCTGGGACAGGTCCCACTGGTGGTACACAGATTTTCGAACATTTTATACCCTGCTCTAGTTAGGACTTCAATTTGGTTCCTTTTATTCTGGAATTTATTCTATAACCCAAAATCTGGAAATATGGACTTTTTTCAAATTTGAATAAAATGAAAAATAAAAAACCTTTAAATCCCATGAGACAAAATTTTCTTCCCAACAGAACAAAGATAACATAACAAAAGTTTATCTGAGAAATGGGACACTTTTATCACAAAATGAGCTCATTTCAAATGTGCTGCCTACAACTCTCAGTTGGGACAGGGGCAGGTTTACCTCAGGTCTCAGTTGGGACAGGGGCAGGTTTACCTCAGGTCTCAGTTGGGACAGGGGCAGGTTTACCTCAGGTCTCAGCTGGGACAGGGGCAGGTTTACCTCAGGTCTCAGTTGGGACAGGGGCAGGTTTACCTCAGGTCTCAGTTGGGACAGGGGCAGGTTTACCTCAGGTCTCAGTTGGGACAGGGGCAGGTTTACCTCAGGTCTCAGTTGGGACAGGGGCAGGTTTACCTCAGGTCTCAGTTGGGACAGGGGCAGGTTTACCTCAGGTCTCAGTTGGGACAGGGGCAGGTTTACTCTCAGGTTTCTGGAGTTTTGTGTTGAGTTTGGTCCCATTCTTGCCTGATAGAGGTTTACAGCTCACCTTTATAAATCTTTGAAACCACGGGCTCCAATAAAGTTCTGGGGCCTGTCCCAGTCTGAATCTGAAGAACATGTCCTGCTGGAGATGATGAGATCTGCAAAACCTCTGAGGAACATTGTTTTTAAAGTTTTCCACTTTAATCTTTTTCCTCTTCACTCGTTCACAGACCTCAGATCAGTTACCTTCATCCTGTCACAGACCTCAGATCAGTTACCTTCATCCTGTCACAGACCTCAGATCAGTTACCTTCATCCTGTCACTGACCTCAGATCAGTTACCTTCATCCTGTCACAGACCTCAGATCAGTTACCTTCATCCTGTCACAGACCTCAGATCAGTTACCTTCATCCTGTCACTGACCTCAGATCAGTTACCTTCATCCTGTCACTGACCTCAGATCAGTTACCTTCATCCTGTCACTGACCTCAGATCAGTTACCTTCATCCTGTCACTGACCTCAGATCAGTTACCTTCATCCTGTCACAGACCTCAGATCAGTTACCTTCATCCTGTCACTGACCTCAGATCAGTTACCTTCATCCTGTCACTGACCTCAGATCAGTTACCTTCATCCTGTCACAGACCTCAGATCAGTTACCTTCATCCTGTCACAGACCTCAGATCAGTTACCTTCATCCTGTCACTGACCTCAGATCAGTTACCTTCATCCTGTCACAGACCTCAGATCAGTTACCTTCATCCTGTCACTGACCTCAGATCAGTTACCTTCATCCTGTCACTGACCTCAGATCAGTTACCTTCAGTAGTTTACAGATCTTCTCTCAGCTCAATCTTTTGAACATTTCTCACTTTTTCATCATTTGTTGGCCTTGTCCCAACAGAGAGCTGTAGTTTCTCAGAGTAAATGTAGTGACCGAGGGTAGAGAATTAGTTCAATGCAACGCCAGTGCCCAGACTATAACAGAGAGCTGAGTATGACAGAGACATAAAGTTACAAATATGGATTTTATTAATTAATAGTTTTGGCTGAATTACAAAAATATACTGTTAATGCCCATAAAATAGGCCTGCACACACTCACACATACATCCATAAAAAACAACTGAAATATCAGCCTGGCAGAATAGCATTACCCTGACCAATCAGCAGCAGCAGAACTGTCCATAAACCCCCAAAACAGGCGTACTTTACCCTGCGCCCGAGCCGAATTCTCACTGAACCCCAGATCGAGGGAAAACAATTCAATTCAGATTTATTTGTACAGCCCAGTATCACAACAAAAGTCGCCTCAAAGGGCTTCACAACAGTTGATCAAACATAAACACAATCAGACACACAAACAATAACTACACTAAGCAGTCCCAGGACACTCCTGTCCTTAGACCCTCCTTCTCTTAAGGAAAAACTCCTAAAAAAAACAGCTGCGGGAAAAAAGAAGAAACCTTATGGAGCCCAACTGAAGGAGAGATCCTGTCCCAGGACGGACAGCAACATGTGTCAGGAGTTAGTTCATTAGTTCATCTGTAGGATCATAGATGAGCTCTGTAAGGATTCATCCAGGCAGGGGGGAGAGGGTTGAGGGAGTCCAGAGGATGCAGCAGGGCCTCGTCCAGACAGGTGAGTGGGGCGAGATAGGTCCGGGAAATCCAGGAACCAAGTCACACGCAACCATCGCAGGTCCACACGATCCCCGCCCAAGCCGGCGGCAGAGTGACAGTGGAGACGACCAGAGGGGAATTCAGGAGGATTAGTCCCCGAGGACCAGAGAGAAATGTCCCAAACGCCTTCCACAGTGGTGGGAGAGAGCACAGGGAGTCTCACTAGAAATCATGGGATCCAAAAAGGGGAGGCCCGCTTGGTAATTATTCAATTCTGCAAATCCAAACAAATGCGCGCTCATGCTGTAGAGAAGGGGACCGCAATGACAAGGCCTCGCCCCAGACGCCACCCACAGAATTCTTAAGAAATCTTAAGGCCTGAAGACCCGACATGAACCTCGCCCTGCACCCCAGGAGGTCACTTTAATGTATGCAGAGTGCACCACACGAGCCGGGAGTTGAATCTCGTGCACGCGCTCGAACGCCAGGTGTCGGTTCAACAGTAACACAGATGCAGCGGGCTTTAGGCCTGTACAAGGGATCTACCAAAGTTTGAAACTATTCAGGCCAGCAACGAGCACAACTCCTGGGCAAAACTTCCACAACGCAGGTAGACGTCAGAGGCGAGCAAAAAACAAGGTCGCCCCAGGTGAGGAGAGCTCCTTTTAAAGGTGCCGGTAATGTGACCTACTTATCAGCATTACATAAACATTTGTTATGTTATCTTTGTTCTGTTGTGGATAAAATATTGGCTCATGGGATTGAAAGTCTTTTAGTTTTAGTTCATTTGAATTTAAAAAAACATCCAAACATTTCTGGCATTTGGGTTGTAAAATGAACTAACCCTCCAGAGTCACCTCCCGTGCCCTCTTTGGTCCTGCTGGTTCTGATCTCTGCAGTATTTATTTAGACAGAGGCCGCAGACCGAGGCGTCCCGTCTAAGAACAGGCCCCGCACATGGAAGAGCTTTCTCATGATTACACTTCTCTAAAACAAAGAGGACGCAATGAAAAGCTGAAATATTCTGTCCTGTCATTTTCTCTGAGGAGGAGGAGACGCTCGGAGACTTTTACTGCAGAGTCTGTGACCACACTCGGACAGGGCTAAACCAGGGCTAAACCGGGACTAAACCGGGACTAAACCGGGACTAAACCGGGGCTAAACCGGGGCTAAACCGGGGCTAAACCGGGGCTAAACCGGGACTAAACCGGGACTAAACCAGGGCTAAACCAGGACTAAACCAGGGCTAAACCAGGGCTAAACCAGGGCTAAACCAGGACTAAACCAGGGCTAAACCAGGGCTAAACCAGGACTAAACCAGGGCTAAACCAGGGTTAAACCAGGACTAAACCAGGACTAAACCAGGACTAAACCAGGACTAAACCAGGGCTAAACCAGGGCTAAACCAGGACTAAACCAGGGCTAAACCAGGGCTAAACCAGGGCTAAACCAGGACTAAACCAGGGCTAAACCAGGACTAAACCAGGGCTAAACCAGGACTAAACCAGGACTAAACCAGGGCTAAACCAGGACTAAACCAGGGCTAAACCAGGACTAAACCAGGGCTAAACCAGGGCTAAACCAGGACTAAACAAGGGCTAAACCAGGGCTAAACCAGGACTAAACCAGGGCTAAACCAGGACTAAACCAGGGCTAAACCAGGGCTAAACCAGGACTAAACCAGGGCTAAACCAGGACTAAACCAGGGCTAAACCAGGGCTAAACCAGGGCTAAACCAGGGCTAAACCAGGACTAAACCAGGGCTAAACCAGGACTAAACCAGGGCTAAACCAGGTCTAACCAAAAACAAATCCAGGACTGATTTGGGGTAACAAACACCAGAAGAGGTGACACAAATATTCCATTCATTTTCAGTTTCCCCAAAGGGATTTACAGCTGAGGTTCTCAAAAGACTTCTTCCCGTGGTAGTTGGGAGTCTTTTGTAGTTCAAGATTTGTTTAGTCCTCCTCTAATTGGGGCTAGTCCTGGTTTAGACCTGGTTTAGTCTTGGTTTAGACCTAGTTTATAGTCCTGGAATAGTCCTGGTTTAGATCTGGATAAGTATGGATTGGTGCTGGTTTAGTACTGGTTAAGATCTGGTTTAGTCTTAATTTAGTCGTGGTTTAGATTAAGTTTAGCGTGACTTAGTTCTGGTTTAGTTCTGGTGTAGGCCGACAAATATCTTCTGAGGTGGTGCATGATGGGAAAAGACGCACCGCTTTACAGGAATAGTCATAAAAAAATCTAACAAACCAACAAACAGAAAGTCCCAGCACATCCCCAGCCTTTAGCCCCTCCCTCTCGCGAAGGAAAAACTCCTAAAAATCCTCAGCTGTGGGGAAAAGAAGAAACCTCAGGGAGAACCACATGAAACAGAGAGATATGAAGTTTATTTTCATTTGTTAATAATTTATATGTTTTGTCATCAAAAATCCTATTATTTTAGATGACAAAAACACAAAATATGCTGTATTATCCAAAAATGAGTTGCAGAAGTGGATCACTTGCAGTGAAGTTATTAGAGCCTTGACTAAGTCAATAATTATTAACAACATTGGTTTTGATGCATTTTTATTTTAGGAGCAAAGACAGGTTTTTGTAAAAACTTGTTTTTTTGGGTCAATCTGACCAAAAACCTAATTTCCCTTTATTTTGAAGGGAAAGGCTTAGATTTTTTAGGTTTTCATGAAAAAGGTATTATAATATGTCAGGACTGCAGGATGTCAAAAATCAGTGGTTATAATGGAAGTCACTGGGCCCAAACGCGTCCCTAAGGTAACGAGTGGATGTTAAATGCATATCTCCTGTTCTATAAACCTTAGAACAGAGGGGGTCATGGCATTTTAAACACCAACTTAAAAAATATATTCTGGCCAAGTTTCACACCAACAGCTTTGAAACTGATAGAGGATCAAAAAAGTAAAAACAGCAAAAAGTACGTGTTTGGACCCTAAGGTGCCCTCATGTCCCATTTGTTTAGGTCAGTTTTGTTGTGTTAGTTTCATTTTGATATTCTGTTCCTTTATAATGTTATACACTCAAGGAAAAAAGAAACGCACCACTTTCATTTTCTCAATTTGTCAAAAAATATTACAGCCAGTGAAAAATGACAGACTACAATGAGTTTAGTTCTATTCTGAGTCAAAATGAAATGACTGTTTTCCTGGTTCTGGTTGATTGATTTTGATGAGCAATAACAACTGTATTTTTGTATTAATCACCTCTGTCTGGGTCATGAGGAAAACTCAGAGATGAATTGGACCTGTCCTCAATTGTGCACAAACATTCCCTAAAAAAAGACACCAAAATGGAAAAAAAAAGCACATTTGTTCCCAATGCCACGACTCCTGCAACCAGAGAGAGATTGGCAGCCATTGGCCTGCTTCAAGCTGAAGGAGCACACGGCTGTAGCCAGGAGTTTGGAGTCCATCACTCTACTGTTGTACGCCTCGCTGAGCGTTTCCACACCACTGGATCCTCCAATGACCGTCCCAGATCTGGTCGACCACATGTCACAACTGCTGCATTATTATTGTTTGGTCATGTTATTGTTATTGAAACTGTCATAAGCATTGATTAACTGGGTCTGAATATCAGGGACGGGTATATGGTTGATGTGCACATGGAATATTTCCATCAAAAATAAGTAACCAAACAAAAATGTGGTAAAAAAGCAGTGGTGCGTTTCTTTTTTCCTTGAGTGTATTAAGTTGACCTCTTTTAGGCCTATATATTGTTGGCCAATAAAGCCTGTTTTTTGGGATTTATGACCTTTGTCCGGTTGCTTTATGGCTTGGTCCCTAACACTGACGGCTCTCACAGTCCCAGGACATCCCTGTACTTAGACCCTTCTTCTGTTAAGGAAAAAACTCCTAAAAAACAGCTGTGGGGAAAAGAAGAAACCTTATGGAGAGTCACATGAAAGAGGCTAGGGACTGTTAAATTAAAACCATGATAATTTAATTTTTTAGGATCCAGTCACATCAAAAATGTTTACACAAAATTTATAATGACAGGGTGTAACATGGGCACAGCACTAAACTCTCCCAAAACCAGCTGTACCCCATCCTGCTGTGACACTGTGGACACGGTCAGAGCAGAGACACACACTGTCATGTCAGTATCAGGCGTCTTTGTCCCGGGACTCCTCCTCGAACCCTCAGCGTCCCATCAGACTCCATTCTGCAGGAGCTAGCATTGTTGTGCTAATCAGGCAGGAGACGTGGACCTGCCCCGCTCCGTAAAATCATCCCAGCACCTCGGACAGCCCTCTCGCCCCCCGGGACGTCCCGCCACAATGGGGGTAAGACAGCGCCCCCCTCCAAAATATGTCCAGATAATGTCCACCGTGAAAATGGACCAAGCCGGAGCTGTCAGACTCACATAGAGATATTTATGATGCGGCGGTGGGAGACGGGACAGGGAGCTCTTTATGAGCAATGGGAACGGGACAGGACAGTTAGAAGAGGAGGGGACAGAGTTTGGAGAAGCAGAAAGGAGCAATGACATAGGGGTCACAGACGTCAGCTTCTCCAATAGGGCTGCAGTATATGGAGAAAACATGCGATATTCGATAACTATGTTGAAAATTGCGATAATGATATTATTGTGATATTTGAAAATAGAGCCTACTTTTGGAACATAGTAAGTTAAATTCACTACATCTCACAAAAATGTAAGTTCCTGTATTTACAAGTCAAAACAGCCATAAAATCAAAACTTAACACAGACTAAACCAGGAATAAAACAAGGCTAAGCTGTGACTAAATCAGACATGTCCAAAGTGCGGCCCAGGGGCCATTTATGGCACAGGTCAATGTTTCAGATGGCCCTCAGCCTCCATGACGTACTACTTATGGCCCATCAGCACTTTTGTACATTGTGCATCTCATCTACTTTCTGCTTTGTGTTTTGTATGTATGCTAAGTTTTGAAGTATTAGGATGTTTTCATGAGGATGTTTTTTATGTTTAAAGATGTTATTTTGCTGGGGTTTTTAGATTTTGTTGTCAAAGAAAATAATTATTTGTCTTTTAAAAACAAAGTACTTATAAAACAGTGTGCATTAAATCCATACTTTCTGTGCTTTCAGTTCCTAAACATAAGGAGGGACTGTTGGCCCTTGGACTGTTGCACATCTGCAAATCTGGCCCTTTTTGGAAAACGTTTGGACGCCCCTGAACTAAATTAATTAAATTACCACTAAAACTGGACTTTTTAAACATTTTTATTTCGTCACAACACATGTTCTTTTAAGGCTCTGGTGGAAAATGATTCTTCAGTGTAAATCTCTGTCAGATGAAGACCACAGCGTTATTGCGATATATTTAGATTCTTGCATTTGCAGATATTGCGATAACGATAATGTTGCGATATATTGTGCAGCCCTATTCTCCATCTCATTTCACTTTTATTTCTATCGCCCAGTATCACAACAAAAGTCGCCTCAAACAGTTCATCAAACATAAACGCAATCAACACAAACAACAACTACACTAAACTAAACAGGTTTTATAGATGAAAACATGGAGGAGAGGATTATATCACCACAGTCCAGGATGGGGAGGGCTGTCATTTTGACCAAGGCTGAGCGTGGCAGAGTGGGTGAAGGATGAGTACGTTATGGCGATACAGGAAAGATAAGATAAAAGATAAAACTTTATTGTCCGTAAAAAACAGACATTTGGTTTACACATCTACCAGACAACCCCAAGACATAAGAAGCATACAACAAGCATTCATCATTCATTCATTAATCAGTGCTCATGTGTTCAGGAGTGTGATGGAGTATGGCACAAAGGAATTTTTAGATTTACCGTATTTTCCGCACTATAGGGCGCGGATTATAAGGCGCATTGTCATTGAATGGTCTATTTTTTTTGCTTTTTTCACATATAAAGCGCTCCGGACTAAAAGGCGAAACAAAACAGTCAGATAAGTCAGTTAAACTTTATTCTTTTTTTTTTTTTTGCGATCAAATTTTTATTTGATTTTCAAACACGGAAGACAATAAACAAAATACTATATATATATATATACATATACACATACATACACATACACATATACATACATATATACATACACATACACATATATATACATATATATATATACATATACACACACACATACATATACATACACATACACATATACACATATATACACATACACATATATATATATATATATACATACATACATATATATACATATACACACACACATACATATATACACACATACATATACACATACATATACACACACATACATATATACATATATATATACATATACATACACATATATACATATATACATACACATACATATACATATATACACACATATACATACATACACATACATACACACTTCCACCCACCCAAAAAAAAAAAAAAAAAAAAAAAAAAGCTCATGGCGGCAACCCACCCACTCCCCCACCCTTTCTGGATTTCTATTTCCTCTAAGCAAAACAAACTAGGGATACAATCCCCAAAAGAAATTATAGTGTCATATCAAATATCACACAAGCCACCCTCAACAGCAGAACAGATGAACAGTTTAGGATATAGATGATTAAGTTAGACTTTAAAGCTTAAATGATCATACATATTTAGTTCTCTTTAAGTTTGTCTATTTTAGATAAAGTATTTGTCCAAAATGTAATGTTTTTTTCCTTGGCTCCATGCATTTTTGCCACTGATAATTCCATGTTAATGATATCACGAAAGGTGTTGATCCAATGTACAAAAGACAGTTTGTCTGGAGACTGCCAGCGAAGAGCAAGCATTTTCTTTGCAGCAGTTAGACCAGCCAATAGGACCTTTTTCTGTGAACAAGTCCAGTGAGGTAAATGCGAAAAATCATTAAGTAACAAAACAAGTGGGGAAAAATAAAAGACTTGGTCCAGTAGTTGTGTTAAATAAGAAAAAACAATTTTCCAAAATATAACGACACCTTTGCAATCCCAAAACATATGTATGAAAGTACCTATGGCATTATCAGAACATTTATCACAGATTGGAGTGGACTGAAGTTTCATCAGGTACCTTTTTTGAGGGGTAAGATAGGTTCTATGCAAAACATTTAAATGAATTATCTGATGATTGGGATTTTTTGATGAAAAAACAATGGTATTCCATATTTTTTTCCAGCTGTCATCCTCCACTTGCACTCCTAAGTCTTTACACCACACTTTCTCAATGTATAGTGGTTTATAATTTACAGTTAATAACATCATATACATCTGTGAAACTATACTCTTTTTAGAGTTCTTATTTAGAACGCTATGTAACTTATGTGTGGTGAGTGGTTCGTTCCATGGAACACCATAGGCCTTCATGGAGGATCTCAGCTGGAGATACAGAAAAAAAGAGGAGGCTGGCAAATTAAAGGAAACCCGCAGATCATTAAATGAACGAAGACCCGAATTACTAAAAATGTCTCCAAGTATATAAATTTCCCTACCTTCCCACTGTGAAAAAGAGAAAGGCTTAGTACCGGAAAGAAGGGAATAATTACCAAAAAGAGGGCTATGTTTATGCCATTTTTGTGTAGTTTTTGTTTCTTTTTCAACCTTACGCCAGACAGACAAAAGAGTAGTGATAATTGGACCAAAACGAACTTTTGCTTGTTTAAGCGGTATAGCAGAATAAATTAGGTCCATTAATCTGTAGGGCCGAACTAAATTTTCCTCTATACATTTCCATGAAGATTCTCTTGTAGGACAAAACCATGTAGAAAGTGGACGTAATACAAAGGACCAATAATAATATTTAAAATTAGGAACAGAAAGTCCACCTGAAGATTTATGGCGTTGTAAAGTAGCCGCAGAGATTCGAGGTCGTTTACCTTTCCATATAAATTTTGAAATAAGAGAGTGTAACTTTTCCCAATACTTAGATGGTGGAGGAAGGGGCAACATTGAGGAAAAAAAATTAATACGTGGTAATATATCCATTTTGATCATAGAAACACGAGATTGTAGAGTAGCAGGGAAATTAACCCATCTTTCTAAGTCAGATGCCACACAATTGAGTATTTCTGTATAATTTTTAGAAACAATTTCGTTCAATGATGCATAAATTTCCACTCCTAAATATTTGAAATGTTCCACACTTGGTATTGAAGGAGGAAGTGATGATAAATTAACATGCGAGTTTAAAGGCAATAATGCAGATTTTAACCAATTAATCTTATAACCTGAAAATGACCCGAATTCTCTGAATGTCTCCAAAACATGTATAATAGAGGTTGGTACCTTATCAATATATAATAATATATCATCACAATACAAAGAAATGTGATGCTTAGTGTCACTGAAAACTATTGGATGTATATGAGCATGCTGTCTAATTTTTTGAGCTAAAGGCTCAAGAGACAGTGCAAATAATAAAGGACTTAAGGGACAACCTTGGCGACAAGAACGTGATATAGAAAACTGGGAAGAAATAACACTACCACTTATTACAACAGCTGTAGGGTCCTTATATAACGTTTTAACCATTTTTATAAAGTTTTGTCCAAAACAAAAGTGATCCAGAACCATCCACAAATACTCCCATTCTAACTGATCAAAAGCTTTATCAGCGTCAAGAGATAAAATTGCACAAGGTGATGGAATATTAATAGCTGCGTGAATTACATGAAGTAAGCGTCTTATATTATCAGAAGCCAGTCGGGTTTTAATAAAACCAGTTTGGTCATAATGAACTAGTTTAGATATATAAGGATCAATACGGTGAGCTAGAACACGTGCATACACTTTAATATCAGTGTTTAAAAGTGATAATGGCCTATAATTACTACATAAGGTATGATCTTTGTTTGGTTTGGGTAAAATAGTAATTATTGCTTGATTTGCATCGTTAATAAAAGAGCCCTTTTCGATTGAGGACAGGATCATTTTTAACATCAAATTGCCCAAGTCACTCCAGAAACTAAGGTAAAACTCCGGAGGGATTCCATCCCAACCTGGAGATTTACCTTGTTTCATTCCACATAAAGCTTTATAAAGCTCATCCAAAGTGATTGGGCTATTAATAATTTCATTTTCATCTTGAGACAACGAGGCTAATGATAAGACGCTTAAAAATTCATTGCATCTCACCTTGTCCAATTCAATTGCTGATGAATACAATGACTGATAATAGGAACAAAATTCCCTATTAATATCGTGAGGATTTGTTAAAATTTTATCAGAAGTTCTTATGGTTGTAATATTAGAGTACTTTGAGCTTTTGTGTAATTTCATGGAGAGAAGTGGACTGGTTCTGGTACCACTAAAGTAATACTTTTGTCTAGATCTGTGAATATCAAATTCAGCTCTTGCTCGAAGAAGAGTATATAACTTTGACTTAACAGCCTCTATAATATTTGCTCTATTTTCAGAATAGCCAAACCGATGTTGTTTTTGTTCTAATGTCTGTAAAATAGACTCATATTGTTTTATTTTGGCTAATTTACCCTTATTACTGTATGATGAAAAGGAAATTGTAGCATTTCGAATACAACCCTTGATAGCATACCATAATATACGTGGATCAGTCACAGTATTGAAATTTATATCTAAGAAGTGTTTTATTTGACTTCTAATATAATCACAATATTCGATATTTTTTAGTAAAGTGCCATTAAAGCGCCATCTAGTGGCTCTATTAGGAATGTCATTGAGGGTTAAATTAGCAAGGACCATTGAATGATCCGATAATGAATTTGGGATAATTTCAACTTTATACAATTGCGAAAAAGCAGAAGGAGTGGCCAACAAATAGTCTATCCTTGAGTAGGTTTTATGTCTGTCTGAAAAAAAGGTATATATTCTTAAGTTTGGGTACAATAGACGATGTAAGTCCTGCAGAGTAAAGTCATTAACCAAATTTTTAAATGCCTCACTTGACATCTTTTGAGAGTATTGATTACGTAATGAAGAGCTATCAAGGGTTAAACTCAAAATAGCATTCATATCAGCCCCTATGATAATTGCGTGATCTTGCATCCCTGAAAGAATTTCAGAAAAATTCTTGTAAAATTTTGTATCATAACGATTTGGTGCATACGCAGAAATAAGAGCATAGTTACGTCCAGAAAAGTTACATTTTATATATGCTATGCGACCATCAGAGCTGCCATAATGTTCTATCACTGTTAAATTAAAATTACGTTTAATCATTACTAAACTTCCACAGGTTTTTGAGTCCAGGGATGAA
Source organism: Bostrychus sinensis (assembly GCA_020698575.1). Lineage (NCBI taxonomy): Eukaryota > Metazoa > Chordata > Actinopteri > Gobiiformes > Eleotridae > Bostrychus > Bostrychus sinensis. Next base: position 582,223 of record CM036244.1, on the reverse strand, counting down.
GATGCAGCAACATAATAGTGTTGATTTGAGAATCTGTGAACATCTGCTTTCTTCAAGTGCGATTCTTGTATAAAAGCAATGTCCACTTTATGTCGAAGAAGGTGATCTAAGCAAGCTGCACGTTTGATAGGTTGGTTTAAACCATTAGTATTCCATGTACAGATATTAACAGAAAAACTTGTCATATTAACTCAGTTTTCCCCAGAAGTGAGTATTATAATCCAATAACAATACAAGAAAAAGAAAAGAAGAATCCAGAATCTTCCCACCCCTGTCACCATGAGCTCTAATAAAAAAAATAAATAAATAAATAAAAAATAAAATAAAATAAAAAAAAATAAAAAATAAAATAAAATAAAAAAAATTCCCATTTCAGAACAAAACAAAACCCTCCTACCCGCCCTCCTTTGAACAATTTTACACCTGACTATGTGAGAAGGTGGCTACTACAAGTTAGCTCCGCCCAATTCCCCTTTCATCAAATCTGAATTAAAGTAACTTTACTACAAAAACCAATTAAGGAAACGTGAAATCTGCGTATAATATAAATGCATTTAAATCCAAGCAAAAGTAGACATGAAAATTAATTAGGATGTTACTTCCCACCTCTTTTCGTGTAGAAAAAAAACATTTACTTGCTTCCCTTTAAATTATCATCCATTTCCAAATGACATTCAGCTCCGAATGGACTTTCAATAAGTGTTACCTGAAGTACAGTCATATAGTAGACAAAAACTCCTCCACGTCCTTATTATTGGTGAAAATATGAGACTCCGATCCTCTTGTAAGTTTGAGTTTAGCAGGATAAAGAAGAAACGTGTTGTATCCTTGTTTCCTGGTTCCTTTCCAGTTAAACTTTATTCAACGCGTTCACCATAACTCCCAAACTTGTTCAGTTGTAATGTGTGAATAAAAAACACAATCTGAGACACAATAACTCATAACTGTTCAGTTAACGTTAGAACAAAATACAACACAATACACTCACTTTTTCAGTTCATTCCTCATCCACAAATCCCTCAAATTCTTCATCTTCAGTGTCCGAGTTAAACATTTATTATGGTGAAGCACAGTATGTATGACTCCACAATGCTCCTGACTACGGTAGCCGTAAATAAATTCATATATAAGGCGCTCTGGATTATAAGGCGCACTGTCATTTTTTGAGAAGATTGAAGGCTTTTAAGTGCACCCTATAGTGCGGAAAATACGGCATTCCTTCTGCAGCAGGGCACTCGAAAACGCCTTCCAGAAGGCAAGAGTTCAAATTCCCTGTTCAAAACATGGCCCACTATTTTGGAGCAGATGTTAAGGAGCCTCTGTATCGTGTTCTTCAGCAGGACTGAGCTGAACCAAACTGAGCGGCCGTACAGTAACACACTCTGGACTGTGGCTGAATAAAACTGGTTCAGAATGTCCCTGCTTGCTCCAAACGATCTGAGTCTCCTCAAAAAGTAGATTCTCTGCTGTACTTTATTGCACATGGGACGTCCAGGAGAGCGCACTGTCCACGTTCTCTCCTAGGTATTTGATTCTGTTTTAGGATTTCCTGATGTATGGCAGCTGGGGTAAGGGTGAGTTGGGAATGTCCAAATATGACTTCTTCTGCTTTAGCTCAGTTAATAAAGAAACCGATTTTGGTTTGGACATGAAGTGAGTGAACTGTCAATCTAAATACCTGAATATTTGTGGGAGCTGAGCAGTTGTAGAGGAGTGAGGATGGCAGGGAGTCTGGGGAAGGCTACGGCTGAAAACCATGGTACTGGTTTTGTTTGTGTTTAACAGGAGATGAAGATTGGAAAGGGCGTGTTGGAGACTGTTGAAGCTGTTTTGCAGGGAGGACATGGCAGTGTTAGTCTGGAAGAATACAAGACTGTGTCGTGAGCATGTAGGTGGATATAGGAACTACCAGCAGCTTGTGCAATGTCATTTGTGTGTATTTTGAACAGGGTTGGACCTAGAAAAGACAGAGGGACAACATCTCCAACTTCTCAGTGCAAGAACTCAGGACTAAACCCGGTGGAAACTCCTCTCGGTGTAAGTGTGTGTGGGTGGGAGGAAGCTGGAGAGTAGCCAGAGAGAGGTGTGGTGGTCCGGCCTGACGTTCCATCCCAGGACGTCCTTCCTTCATTTAGCTTTTTGTTTAAGTCTGACTCCTTCACACAGCGGGGCGATCATCGGCTGTTGGGCGCGGTTGGTGACGTGAGTCTGTTTGGTGAGTTCTGCACCATCAGACGTAGTGGGACACAGTTGGACGTAGTTCTGAGTGAACATGTCGAAGGCCGTCGTGCTCAGCTCTGATTGGCTGTGCCCCGTTCACAATTTGTCAAACACAGCTCGAGTTTAACATCAAAATATAAGAAACTTTCTCTTCTACAACTACTTCATTATGTTTCCCACATCTGTGATGCTAATGTGCTGCAGTTAGCTTAGCTTAGCTTTAGCCTCGTGCTAATGTTAGCAGTTGTAGCCTCGTGCAGATAAAAATATAATCCTCCTCTGAGGCAAACAGCTGCAATAATCCAGTCACTTTTCTTCATTACTGTGATCAGTTTAATCTAGTGCCTATAATTTTTACTGACTGATAAATACTTGAGTTAAACTCATGTGTGTTGTGGAGTTTTATTTACTAGAGTTTAAATAACCGTGGAGTTTAGTGACCAGCGCCACCTGCTGTTGTAAATAGTTATTATGTTTTGCACATGCACACTGCTACTTTCAGTGGCGACAGAGGAGACAGCAGTCGCCTCTGCTGACAGCGGTCGGGCGTTGGCTCGGTGTGTCCCAGGACTAACACCTTTCAGACAGACTACAGGTGGATTTGGTTGGAGCTGTCCGAGGCCTGACGTCCTTCACCTGGCTTGGACCAGAGCAGTGTTGGTCTGTCCTCCTCCACTCAGCCAGCAGCTCGCCCCGTCCCTCACTGTCAGAGGTTCAGACAGTTCCACAGGTGGGACAAGCCGCCTGTGGCATACAACTGCTTCCAAATATGTCCCGTACTCTATTGAAATGTGTTAATTAAACCAAACCTCTGTTCAGCACGAGGACATTCCTGCACCGACTCAATGCTGCATCTCATTAGCATCCCCGTCCCGTCACAATAAAAGCTCGAGTTTACCCTTTTGAGTCCCCGGCCCATTTGAAAGTAAGAGAGTAAAGTCCTAATCTGATACTGTGGATTAGGCTCAGTCCCGGGATGATCCTGTTTGCGTTTCCCACCTCACGGCTCCGAGGAATGCAGCGCTGTCCTGACGTCTTTGTTAGACCTGGGACTTCGTTACAGACCCGGGATTAAAACCTGACGGGGGATGATCCAATTTACGAGAGAGTCCCTCTGTCCGAAGACTACATTAAACAGCTCTGGTCTCGTTTGATACACTTCTGAAAAAGAAGTGAGAAGTAAATGTGGGATAAATGAGAGAAACCAACAGCACAGCAGCGAGTCCTGATTGGATTTGATTAGACGAGTAACCCAGGACCAATACACTGTGTTCAGGACTTAACCAAGACTAAACTAAGACTAAACCAGGTTTAAACCAGAACTAAATCAGGACAAAAACCTGCACAAAACCAGGTCTAAACCGGGTCTAAACTAGAACTAAACAAGGTCTACTGTAGAATTAAAGTAGGACCAAACCAGGTCTAAACTAAGAATAAATCTGGGTTTAAGCCAGGTCTAACAGGACTCAACTGGATCTATACCAGGATTAAACCAGGGCTAATCTAGAACTAAACCGGGTCTACTGCAGGACTAAAACCAAGTCCATAACCAGGACTAAACCAAGTCTAACAGGACTAAACTAAGAACTAAACCGGGGCTGAACCAGAACTCAGGTCTAAAACAAGGACTAAATCAGGACTAAACCAGGTTCAAAACCAGAACTAAACCAGGTTAAAACTGTTCCAAAACTAGGACTAAATTCATCCTAAATTCAGGGCTGAACCAGTGACTGCAGAAATCACAAAAAGTTTATATATGTTTTTGTAGATGTTATAATGTTAATATTAAATCTATCGGTCCTAATGTTGACCCTTGTGGAACTCCATTTTAAACATGTTTTCTTGTGAAGTATGGGTCAGTCTTGATTAAACCTTTTGTATCTTATACATTCTTGAAATATCTGACACATAATTAGCATGTTTTTAATTAAAATGGCCCTGACGTAATTATCCCGCTGCTATTGAGACGTTGCCTTCGCTGTCTGTCAGAACATCTCACTCCACATTTCGACCTGAAGTGGGGCACAACAGAGTCTCCCCCTGAAAGCACCGCCCCTCTCTTTCTCCCCCTTTCTTTTTTTTACAAAAGTATAAGGTTGAGTTTTAAACCCCTCATAGACTAACATCCCATTGTGCCGCAAATCCAGACCACCTTAAAAAAAGAAACCCTCTCTGAGCCCCCCAACAATGTGACCCCATAAGACCCGCACCAACAAAGGGAAAAATAGCAGGATTCAGCCTCAGCCCGGGCCCCTCCTCTGGCCTGATCCTCCCAGTGAGAAGCTCTTAATCAGGGGCCACACAATAGGGGCCCCCGTATCTGCGCTTACAGGGGCCGTGGGCTGATCTAATAAGAGGGCCAGGGGGGGGGGATTACGGTGAGGATCTGGCCTGGAGAGGGGTTTTGGAGAGGGGGGTGGAGCAGGCCAGAGCCGGGACGAGGGCCGGATGAAGGAATGATAAGAGCAATGAGATCGGGACAGATGTGTGGAGGAAAATGGTTTAGTCCTGGTTTAGTTCTAGTTTAGTTCTGGTTTAGGCCTGGTTTAGACCTGGTTTAGGCCTGGTTTAGTCCTAGTTTAGACTTGGTTTAAACCTGGTTTAGTCCTGGTTTAGACCTGGTTTAGTTCTGGTTTAGTTTAGTGCTGCTTTAGTTCTAGTTTAGTCTTGATTTAGATCTGGTTTAGATCTGGTTTAGTCCTAGTTTAGACCTGGTTTAGACCTGGTTTAGTCCTAGTTTAGACCTGGTTTAGACCTGGTTTAGTCCTGGTTTAGTTCTGGTTTAGTTTAGGCCTGCTTTAGTTCTAGTTTATTCTTGGTTTAGACCTGGTTTAGATCTGCTTTAGTCCTGGATTAGACCTGGTTTAGCCCTGGTTTAGACCTGGTTTAGGCCTGGTTTAGTTCTAGTTTGGTTCTGGTTTAGTATAGTCCTGGTTTAGTTCTAGTTTAGTCTTGGTTTAGTCCTAGTTCAATACTGATCTGAGACCTGATTTTGTCCTATTATAGGATAAGTCATAGTATAGTCTTAGTTTAGACCTGGAAGAGACCTGGTTGTTCCTGATTTTGTCCTGGTTTAGTCCTGGTTTAAACTCCGATCAGTACTGATTTAGGCCTGGTTTTATCCTATTTTGGCACTGGTTAAGCCATATCTTAGTTTAGTCCTGGTTTAGACCTGGTTTAGTCCTGGTTTAGTCTTGGTTTGGTCCTGGTTATGTTATATCCTGTTTTTAAGTGAACTTTTATCATTTCGACCCAAGTTGCAAAGTGGTTTGTAACATTATCAGTAGTAGTGGTGGTAAGTGGTTATTGTAATAATGGCAGTAGTAGTAGTAGTAGTAGTAGTAGTAGTAGTAGTAGTAGTAGTAGTAGTGTGTTTTTGGTGCAGCTGTGTGAAGGAAAAGTGAATGTTTAGGCTGTAGATAACACAAGCATCTGGAGGAGGGTCTGGACAGGGACTAAGGTTACACCAGCTGTTATTTTGTGGTTCTCAAGCTGTGGCATGGGTCCCACTAATGGTACGCGGGCTTCTTCCGGCGGTACTCATGAATCTTTAACAGGTTCTGGATTATTCTTAGTTTAGTCCTAGTTTAGTCCTGGCTTTAGTCTTGTTTTTGTACTGGTTTAAACCTGGATCAGGATTTAGACCTGGTTTAGTCCTGGTTTCATTGTAGTTTAGTTTCTTGGTTTTGTCCCAGTTTAGTCCAGTATTACTTTAGTCCTGGTTTAGTCCTGGTACTTGGAAAGCCATATATTTTCTGAGGTGAGGTGTGAATAATTTCAGAATCACTGAACAGAAACATACTAACAGTACTTCCAATACTTTTACTTAAATACAGACTTGAAGTACTAAGTATAAAGTAGAATCTGTTACTACACTTTCTACTGCCCCCAAGTCTGCTTTAAATCTTAATTCTGACCACAAAGCATGTGCACAGCCATATTTTTGACTTTGGTTGATAAGAATTTTAAATACTTTACTAATTTTGAGAGTTAGAAATTTCACTTAAGTAAAAGTAACAATTATTCTTACATTGTATCGTCTAGAAAATGTACTCAAAAAGCTATATGTGTAAAAAAAAAAAAAAAAAAAAGAAAAAAAAATATATAACTATTGGTCTAATAAATGAGCTAAAACATTTATCCGTGTCTCTCTTTTCTCTTTTTAAGTCTATTTAGAGCTATTTAGGTTGTTACAATGTTAACAATAAAATTGGCCCTAATGTTGAACCTTGAGGAACTCTCTCTTAAAATTACAATCGAAATGATAAACAAAGGTTTTAATTAAAAAAAATAGTTAGACTTAATAACATTTACACTTATTTTTGACCTCTGATCCATGGCCGTCGTTTTCATCTATTGGGTAATTTCTTTATAGCAGCTGTTGATCTGTTTTTAAAGTATTTTGTTTACACCCCACATCTATAATGTTGCTTTTATTTCACTTTTTTACATGTTTTTTATTTGCATCTGCCAACTACGCGTCCCCTTCCTGACTTTGGCTTAAGTCCTCTTTGCATTCTCCCCAGAAATAATCCTGACCAGGACTAAATCTGATCCTAACAGCAGGTGTGTGATAAAACCGGGACTAAAACATAATAATAAACTTTGACTAAATCTTCAATCTTCAGTCTAAACTCAAACAGGTTTCTTAAAACTAAAAATAAATATATTCAGCATGTTGGGGCCCAGTATTGACCCTTGTGGGACACCATCCTTTTTAACCGTGTGCATTTGAATCTGTTTCCTGCCCATCAGAGGCTAAACCGGAGTCCTGCGGTCAGTGCTGAGAAAGACGAGCCGTAGAGGTGGAGCTGGTCTTTCTGAGGCTGAAGCAGGGGGTAAAACGCTTCCCCCCTGCCCCCCTCCCTCCTCAAACAGTGTCCCGACAGAGAGGGGCGGAGCTATTAGCAGCAGCAACTATAGCACTTTGATGTCTTCATAGCGGGGGACCTGAGCTGAGCTTTCATACAGGGACACCACCGGGTCACAACTTCGCTTTTCGAGCCAGATCTGACACTGAGAGCTTTGTTTGAATACTTCTACAACTAAATTTGAAAATAATTGTAAATGTTTTAAGATATTTTTCAGTTTTTGTTGTATCCATCAATGAAATGACACTTTCTCTGTATCATCAGCAGTCTTTAATTTTATAGGAACAAACTGTGTAGACCAGGGCTATTCAGCAGCTGGGCCATCACCCATCTACCCATAAATAATAAATGAATAATTTAATGTTGATGAGTGTGATTGTGTGGCTAAACAAGTATCTCACCACCAATGAGTGTGACTGAGAAGTGAAGTAATAATGCACCTAATTGAAAGTGAAAATTGAGGTTCTAGAAAAGCGCTGAAAAGACTGATGCATTATTATTTCCCTGTAAACTAAGGCCTATAGTTTATCATATGGTTGTTTCTTTGATGGACACTGTACATCCATGTAACACTGACCCCATCTGTGCTCCTGTCCCGACCTGTGGACCTGTAACCTCACCTCCTATGGACTTCAGGACCCCTACCTCACCCCCACTCCCCTGTCTGGATGAATCCTTACAGACCTGAGCTATAGATGAGCTAACAGTCCTAGACACATTTACAGACATCCGTCCTGGAAAAAGATCTCTCCTTCAGCTTCTTCTTTTCTGCCCTTCCACAGTTGGGTTGTTTTTTAGAAGTTCTTCCTTACAAAGAAGTAAAGTAAGTAAACTTTATTTATATAGCACTTTTCACAGCATCGTCCACTCCTGAGGTGACTTACATGATACTTAACAATCAGCAGGAGTTTTAAACGTCCTAAATCAAATATAATTGAGGGTAATTCTCTCAGAATGTATATTTCATTGCCGTATAGTGACTACCTTTGACATTTATGAGTGTTTAAAATTATAAACCATAACAAAATTAATGATTATAAATGATCAATTTATGAATTTTTTTTGTTGACCCTCCAACCTATGGTCCAGGGACCCCAGTTTGAGACCCAGGGGGGTCCTGGGTCTCTTTAGTTTTGTTTAGTTATTGTTTATGTCTGATTATGTAACTCAAGACTGGACAGACCATTTTCACGACATTTTCTTACCTCTTTTTCAGTAAATGTGGTGTGAAAACCTCCTCCAGTGCTGCCATGTTTGCCGTGGTTTTTGCTCTTTTTCTTCCTGTCTGCTGTTTGTAACGCAAACTCTACGTAAACTGCTTCTTTGCTGTGAAAGTCATGACATTTCCCAGAAGCTACGCTGGCTCATGAACTGTGTCTTGAATCAGAATTTGGATTTGATTTAACAAAATGTGTCATTAAACGAAAGCACATGGCAGAAAAATGCTTTGTAGGGTCAGAATTATTTGTCTTCCCTTTAACAAAACCCTCAGTGAAATCCTCGGCTGCAGCCCGTAGTGAGGTCAGTGTCGTTGAAGTAAATCCACGTCGCTTGGACTTGACTCATTTCCACACAGACACAGAGAGAAAACGGTTTACGGCCATCGTTTAGTCCGGGCCCTAACGCAGAGACAAAGGAAAGTTGTTCTAATGAGATCTGGCTCTTTAGCTGATGAGCTTTAGGAGCGCTAACTTTCACGCCTCGCATTTAACCGCAGCACACACCCCTCCTCCCACACACACACACACACACACACACACACACACACACACACACACACACACACACACACACCTCCCTCCGTCCCGCGCCTCATTAACACCTCTCTAAGCGGGACAGGCCCATTCACAAACATAGGGCCGTCTCTGCTGTCACTGATTTAATCTGAAGACTCACATCCACAGAGACGACAGAGAACGGTCTTAGAGCTGAACATCTGAGGAATAATATTCATGAAGACGATGGTTTGGAGCCATTAAAGAGTTTTTATCAGAGAATACTGGAAATATAAGAAGCTGGGGTCAAAAACTCAGTTACTGCTAAAGATACTGGAGTAAAGATAACAGAAAAAAACTTTAGTTATTGTACACCTAAAAACACCTCAGTCATGACCTAATCCAGTCCCAGGTTTAGCCCTGGTTTAGTCCTGGTTTAGTCCCGGTTTAGTCCTGGTTTAGTCCTGGTTTAGCCCTGGTTTAGTCCTGGTTTAGACCTGGTTTAGACCTGGTTTAGACGTGGTTTAGCCCTGGTTTAGACCTGGTTTAGTCCTGGTTTAGACCTGGTTTAGCCCTGGTTTAGTCCTGGTTTAGACCTGGTTTAGACCTGGTTTAGCCCTGGTTTAGACCTGGTTTAGTCCTGGTTTAGACCTGGTTTAGACGTGGTTTAGCCCTGGTTTAGACCTGGTTTAGTCCTGGTTTAGACCTGGTTTAGCCCTGGTTTAGTCCTGGTTTAGACCTGGTTTAGACCTGGTTTAGCCCTGGTTTAGACCTGGTTTAGTCCTGGTTTAGCCCTGGTTTAGACCTGGTTTAGACCTGGTTTAGCCCTGGTTTAGTCCTGGTTTAGCCCTGGTTTAGACCTGGTTTAGACCTGGTTTAGCCCTGGTTTAGCCCTGGTTTAGACCTGGTTTAGCCCTGGTTTACTCCTGGTTTAGCCCTGGTTTAGACCTGGTTTAGTCCTGGTTTAGACCTGGTTTAGCCTTGGTTTAGCCCTGGTTTACTCCTGGTTTAGACCTGGTTTAGTCCTGGTTTAGTCCTGGTTTAGCCTTGGTTTAGCCCTGGTTTACTCCTGGTTTAGACTTGGTTTAGTCCTGGTTTAGTCCTGGTTTAGCCCTGGTTTAGACCTGGTTTAGACCTGGTTTAGCCCTGGTTTAGCCCTGGTTTAGACCTGGTTTAGACCTGGTTTAGCCCTGGTTTAGACCTGGTTTAGTCCTGGTTTAGCCCTGGTTTAGACCTGGTTTAGCCCTTGTTTAGTCCTGGTTTAGCCCTGGTTTAGACCTGGTTTAGACCTGGTTTAGCCCTGGTTTAGCCCTGGTTTAGACCTGGTTTAGCCCTGGTTTACTCCTGGTTTAGCCCTGGTTTAGACCTGGTTTAGTCCTGGTTTAGACCTGGTTTAGCCTTGGTTTAGCCCTGGTTTACTCCTGGTTTAGACCTGGTTTAGTCCTGGTTTAGTCCTGGTTTAGTCCTGGTTTAGCCCTGGTTTAGTCCTGGTTTAGACCTGGTTTAGTCCTGGTTTAGTCCTGGTTTAGCCCTGGTTTAGTCCTGGTTTAGACCTGGTTTAGTCCTGGTTTAGACCTGGTTTAGCCCTGGTTTAGACCTTGTTTAGCCCTGGTTTACTCCTGGTTTAGCCCTGGTTTACTCCTGGTTTAGACCTTGTTTAGTCCTGGTTTAGATCTGGTTTAGCCCTGGTTTAGACCTGGGTTAGCCCTGGTTTAGACCTGGTTTAGCCCTGGTTTAGACCTGGTTTATCCCTGGTTTAGCCCTGGTTTAGACCTGGTTTAGTCCTGGTTTAGACCTGGTTTAGACCTGGTTTAGCCCTGGTTTAGACCTGGTTTAGTCCTGGTTTAGCCCTGGTTTAGACCTGGTTTAGACCTGGTTTAGCCCTGGTTTAGTCCTGGTTTAGCCCTGGTTTAGACCTGGTTTAGACCTGGTTTAGCCCTGGTTTAGCCCTGGTTTAGACCTGGTTTAGCCCTGGTTTACTCCTCGTTTAGCCCTGGTTTAGACCTGGTTTAGTCCTGGTTTAGACCTGGTTTAGCCTTGGTTTAGCCCTGGTTTACTCCTGGTTTAGACCTGGTTTAGTCCTGGTTTAGTCCTGGTTTAGCCTTGGTTTAGCCCTGGTTTACTCCTGGTTTAGACCTGGTTTAGACCTGGTTTAGTCCTGGTTTAGTCCTGGTTTAGACCTGGTTTAGCCCTGGTTTAGCCCTGGTTTAGACCTGGTTTAGACCTGGTTTAGCCCTGGTTTAGACCTGGTTTAGTCCTGGTTTAGCCCTGGTTTAGACCTGGTTTAGACCTGGTTTAGCCCTGGTTTAGTCCTGGTTTAGCCCTGGTTTAGCCCTGGTTTAGCCCTGGTTTAGCCCTGGTTTACTCCTGGTTTAGCCCTGGTTTAGACCTGGTTTAGACCTGGTTTAGCCCTGGTTTAGACCTGGTTTAGTCCTGGTTTAGTCCTGGTTTAGCCCTGGTTTAGACCTGGTTTAGACCTGGTTTAGACCTGGTTTAGTCCTGGTTTAACCCTGGTTTAGACCTGGTTTAACCCTGGTTTAGACCTGGTTTACTCCTGGTTTAGACCTGGTTTAGTCCTGGTTTAGTCCTGGTTTAGCCTTGGTTTAGCCCTGGTTTACTCCTGGTTTAGACCTGGTTTAGACCTGGTTTAGTCCTGGTTTAGTCCTGGTTTAGACCTGGTTTAGCCCTGGTTTAGCCCTGGTTTAGACCTGGTTTAGACCTGGTTTAGCCCTGGTTTACTCCTGGTTTAGCCCTGGTTTAGACCTGGTTTAGACCTGGTTTAGCCCTGGTTTAGACCTGGTTTAGTCCTGGTTTAGTCCTGGTTTAGCCCTGGTTTAGACCTGGTTTAGACCTGGTTTAGACCTGGTTTAGTCCTGGTTTAACCCTGGTTTAGACCTGGTTTAGACCTGGTTTAGACCTGGTTCAGTCCTGGTCATTTTCCTTCACTATAGATGCTTCTTGAAAATCCAAATATCTTCTGAGGTGGTACTTGTTGTGAAAAATTGAGAATGTGATACTACTACTACTGCTACCTCTACCACCACTACTACAATACTACCACTACTACTACTACTACTACTACTACTACTACTACTACTACTTTTGCATAATCCCACATCACACACAGAGAACAGTTGTCTCTCGACTGAAGCCAAACAAACACCTCAGAGTCAGCGGGACGTGTTGGGGGACAGGGTCAGGCAGGGTTCAGGCCGGTGTGGGCGGGCGGGACAGGGGACTCTGGTGTTCTGATATGGGACGTCCCGATGTAAACAGCTGGGACAGAGGAGGCAGGGGGTCGGTGGGAGGGGCCCAGAGCGTGTGCACCTCTTCATAGGAAAGAGATCAAACGGAGGCTGCAGTGAGGACAGAAGGGGACGAAACTGGCCTGCTGGGACCACAACACAGGGGACATCAGACCGGGACAGAGGGGGACAGAGGGGGACAGCAGGGGGGAGACAGAGGGAGGATACGTGTGGCTGATTCTTGGTGGTCATATATAAAATTAAATAAAAACACTGTCTTTATTAGTGCAAAAACATTGTATGCTTACTTTATTGTTAATACAAACTCTCCAGCATTTTTGAAAACTAAAATTCAAGATGAAAAAACAAACAAACAAAATAAATAAAAATCTGTTTGGTGCAGGTCCCGCTGTAGGCTTCTTCTGGTGGTACTCAGGAGTTTTTGGAGGTTTTGAGCAGAACTCAGTAACTTTTTACCTCAAATAAGAGAGAAAAAAAAGTCCTGGTTTAGGTTAAATGAGAGTCAGTTTGCTGTAGTGTTTTGTGGTGGTTTAGTCCTGGTTTAGTCCTGGTTTAGACCTGGTTTAGTCCTGGTTTAGTCCTGGTTTAGTCCTGGTTTAGACCTGGTTTAGTCCTGGTTTAGTCCTGGTTTAGATCTGGTTTAGTCCTGGTTTAGTCCTGGTTTAGACCTGGTTTAGACCTGGTTTAGTTTAACTTAGAGTCAGCTTTATTCCTGTTTAAGTCCTGTTCTGGTTGGGAATCAAACCAGGTCTAAACTTTGGAATGAGCAAGAAGCGGCCCAAGCATTAACTGGAACTAACCCAGGACTAAACCAGGACTAAACCAGGACTAAACCAGGACTAAACCAGGACTTTAGCAATAATTCATGAACCCATGTGTCCCATTCATTATCATTAAGTATTCACCATTACTTCTCTTTTATTCTGTTTTGTTTCGCTCATTAATGTTTAACCTCTCTGTGTTGAAGACTAACCTGCTGTAGTCCTGGTTCAGAAACCCCCCCAGGACCCCCCCAGGACCCTCCCAGGACCCCCTCAGGACCCCTCCTGGACCCCGGACCCCCCTTGTGTTATTTTGGGTCCAGTGTTTGTGTCCCGGTGCATCACAAAGAGACCGTGAGCTTGTCTCATTCTGATGCACACAATCCAGTAATCATTAACACCAGGTCCTGATGAAGACCTGGACTAGACCTGGGTTAGACCTGGACTAGACCTGGGTTAGACCTGGACTAGACCTGGGTTAGACCTGGACTAGACCTGGGTTAGACCTGGACCACACCATGATGATATGAGAAGTAAAGTTGCAGGTTCCAACAGAATTTGTCAACACAGAATGGTTTACAGTGGAAGCATAATGAGATCTAGAGAATCTAAATGGAATTATCATCTGAGGTAGAAATGTAAATAATCGTAGATCTGCAGACGACACAACAGACAGATAGAAATGTAAAACCTGCAAGTGAAGCAGCAGGACTGAGGCTTATCGTAAAGAAAACAAAGATCCTGACAACAGCTGACGTACAGGAGTTCAAGCTGGGAGAAGAAAGGTTGGAGAGTGTCGAGAACTTTCTTGATCTACCAGGATGCAAGCTGTGAAGGACAAGAAGAAGAAGAAGAAGAAGACTCGGAATGGGAAGAACAACCATGAGCAAGCTAATAATGAAAGATAAAAATGATTGGTAAAGATCTACGGAAGAGGATTAGGGCCACTGTTAGAAACAAAATATTTCTGAGATTAAAGTCAGAAGTATGGGTGCCTGTAAGGGACAAAACTAAGTCAGCGAACATAGAAAATGACTGACATAAGGCATTTTTACATGTTCGAGAGGTCATAGAAGAGGCAGTTGTAGTTTTGGAAACAGTCACTTTGTATTCATTTAGTTCCCTGATTTTAGGATTTGCGCTTTGTTTATTGTTGCCATGGTGATGGTCCATATTAAGCGTATTAAAAATGGATTTTCAAAAACCTTAAGTTAGTGAAACAAGCAAAGACAAAGTCAATAAGTGCATTTATATCGTTTATTGTTGGGATTTTGTGCTCTTTTTTTTTTTTTTTTTTTGTCCTTACAGGCACCCATACTTCTGACTTTAATCTCAGAACTCAACCCTCAAACATATTTTTTTTACAGTGGCCCTAATCCTCTTCAGTAAAGATCAGATCCTGACAATGGTCCTTCCAGTGGAGGCTTACGGAGGAGAGAGCTGGATTATAAAAAAGGCAAACAGAAGAAGAACAGAGTGTGATTATGAACGTGGCTCCTGTGGGTTCCATGGACAGCAAAGAAAACAAACCAACGGGTGCACTGTAAAAAAAAACTCTGTAAATTTTACGGTAAAAAATTGGCAGCTGTGGTTGCCAGAATTCTACCGTAAAAACTACAAGAGGCCTGTATTTCATTTTACAGTATAATTTTATCACAAATGTTGTTTTTACAGTTTTTAACTTGATTTTTTATTATTTACTGCAAAATAAAGTTATTATCTTTCAAAAAAATAGATTAATGTATATTTTAGTTTGTGACTTATGTTTTAATCAACATTTACTGTAAAATTTAGTTAAAATTTAGTTTTAGTTAAAAGTTATTATCTTTTGAAAAGGTGTTAAACTGTAATAAACACAGGACTCAATTTTTTTAACAGTGCTATACTGTATACATTACAAAAAATAAAACTAAAAAATACAATTTTGCCTTATTTTTAATATTACAGTTAATTACCGTAACCAAAACAGTATTTTACCGATATATCAACTACGGTCTTTTACTGTTGAGATTTTACAGATTTTTACCATGAAATCTACAGATATTTTTTACAGTGTGCTGAACGGCTGGAGGAGGTCATCACGCAGGAGACGATGGGAGGCACAAGAAGCAGAGGGAGACCTAGAAGATGACGGGACTTTAACGCTGAGGAAAACACTAACGTCACCTCCTGCACCAGTGAGGGAAGCCTGGTCAGACCGGTCACCAGAGGCCAGAGCCCACCTGAAGGATGGAGAGGAAAGATGGAAACTAAGTCAAATAAATTAAAGACTAAATCTAGGACTAAACCAGATCTCAACCAGGTCCCAAACAGGTCTAAACCAGCCCTAAATAGAAGTAGTAGTAGTAGTATAATATGTGACATTTCAGCCACAGATTTTGTTGAACTTTCCTCTGTGGAGCACATTTACAGCTGCTTTAGCCTCTGTGGTGTTGCTCCTGTTGACCTCTCCAAACTGGGACAGTGCTGCTAAAATACAAAACTCCTCCCTCTCCTGAACTTTTTGCCCCCCTCTGCGTGCGCCCCGTCCCGTCCCGACCTGGCCCCCTCCCTGTCGTCTGTTAGCCGCTGTCAGGCTCCAGCCACGCATTAGCATCACATATCAGATGTTAGCATTATTAGCATCGTTAGCATCATTAGCATTAGCCTGGGCTATCTGCCATCAGGACCTGGGGCTGCGGGAGGGACCCTCTCTCTCCGAACCCCCAGTCCCAGTCCAATTTGATCTGAGAAACCCTGGGACGTTTTGGAGAGTTAGATAATTAAACTTCTAGCTCTGTTTCGGTTCCGTGTCTCTGTCTCTGTATTATCAGCCGACCTGAGCTTAGTGTTGACGAGTGTTGTCGACCGACCAATTGGATTGCAAGAAATAAAGTCTGTAGTCCACCAAAGACTGACTTCACTGGACTAAAATGAGCCTAAATCAGGTCTGAACCAGGACTAAACCAAGGGATAAAAAGGAGGTGAAAAGTGGTGGAAGAAGTACTCTTTTTCTTTACTTAAGTAAAAGTATAAAAGTACTTACTTTCAAATGTACTTGTGAGTAAAAAAGTAAAAGTATTTTGCACAGATTCAAGAACTGATGAATGAGTTAAATGTGAGGGATTTTGCTGAAAAACTGTGCTAAAAACTAAAGTTTAACAGAAGAAACTGAATCTGTGAGTACTACTTTACTGCATCTGTTATACTGAAGTACTGCATCTGTTATACTGAAGTACTGCGTCTGTTGTACTGCGTCTGTTATACTGAAGTACTGCGTCTGTTGTACTGCATCTGTTATACTGAAGTACTGCGTCTGTGATACTGAAGTACTGCATCTGTTATACTGAAGTACTGCGTCTGTGATACTGAAGTACTGCATCTGTTATACTGAAGTACTGCGTCTGTTATACTGAAGTACTGCGTCTGTTATACTGAAGTACTGCATCTGCACTGACGACACAGCAAAAAGTAATAATTTACACTCATTACAATACTTTTTACTTCAAACCAATTCAAAACCTGTAGTGGAGTAAAAAGTACAGATACTTGCTCTAAAATGTAGTAAAGTAAAAGTAAAAGTACCCCTTGTAAAATTTACTCAAGTAAAGTACAGATACATGAAAATTGTACTTAAGTAAAGTAACTAAGTACTTTTACTTTGTTACATTCCACCGCTGGAGGTGAAACACAAAAATAATATAAACAAATAATCCTGGCTTAGGCCCAGTTATGCCCTGGTTTAGTCCTGGTTTATTCCTGGTTTAGTCCTGGTTTAGTCCTGGTTTAGTCCTGGTGTAGTCCTGGTTTAGTCCTGGTTTAGTCCTGGTGTAGTCCTGGTTTAGTCCTGGTTTAGCTCTGGTTTAGTCCTGGTTTAGTCCTGGTTTAGTCCTGGTTTAGTCCTGGTTTAGGCTCAGTTTAGTCCTGGTTTAGGCTCAGTTTAGTCCTGGTTTAGTCCTGGTTTAGTCCTGGTTTAGTCCTGGTTTAGGCTCAGTTTAGTCCTGGTTTAGGCTCAGTTGAGTCCTGGTTTAGGCTCAGTTTAGTCCTGATTTAGACTCAGTTTTGTCCTGGTTTAGGCTCAGTTTAGTCCTGGTTTAGGCCCATTTTAGTCCTGGTTTAGGCTCAGTTTAGTCCTGGTTTAGACTCAGTTTAGTCCTGGTTTAGGCCCATTTTAGTCCTGGTTTAGGCTCAGTTTAGTCCTGGTTTAGGCCCATTTTAGTCCTGGTTTAGGCTCAGTTTAGTCCTGGTTTAGGCTCAGTTTAGTCCTGGTTTAGACTCAGTTTAGTCCTGGTTTAGGCTCAGTTGAGTCCTGGTTTAGGCTCAGTTTAGTCCTGGTTTAGGCTCAGTTTAGTCCTGGTTTAGACTCAGTTTAGTCCTGGTTTAGGCTCAGTTGAGTCCTGGTTTAGGCTCAGTTTAGTCCTGGTTTAGACTCAGTTTTGTCCTGGTTTAGGCTCAGTTTAGTCCTGGTTTAGGCTCAGTTTAGTCCTGGTTTAGGCTCAGTTTAGTCCTGGTTTAGACTCAGTTTAGTCCTGGTTTAGGCTCAGTTTAGTCCTGGTTTAGGCTCAGTTTAGTCCTGGTTTAGGCTCAGTTTAGTCCTGGTTTAGACTCAGTTTAGTCCTGGTTTAGGCCCATTTTAGTCCTGGTTTAGGCTCAGTTTAGTCCTGGTTTAGGCCCATTTTAGTCCTGGTTTAGGCTCAGTTTAGTCCTGGTTTAGGCTCAGTTTAGTCCTGGTTTAGACTCAGTTGAGTCCTGGTTTAGGCTCAGTTTAGTCCTGGTTTAGACTCAGTTTAGTCCTGGTTTAGGCTCAGTTTAGTCCTGGTTTAGGCTCAGTTTAGTCCTGGTTTAGGCTCAGTTTAGTCCTGGTTTAGACTCAGTTTAGTCCTGGTTTAGGCTCAGTTTAGTCCTGGTTTAGGCTCAGTTTAGTCCTGGTTTAGGCTCAGTTTAGTCCTGGTTTAGGCTCAGTTTAGTCCTGGTTTAGGCTCAGTTTAGTCCTGGTTTAGGCTCAGTTTAGTCTTGCTTTAATCCTGTTTGAGCCTAAAAAGCTGCTAAAACCCCAGACTTGCCCCCATTCCCAGGTTTATAGAGAACATGAACCTGTCCCGGAGACAGTGGCGGGACGTTAACCCTCTGATCCTCTGTAATTACCCAAAATGCAAAGTTTTGTTAGTGGTAGAGAGGTGAGGCTCATGACGGTGAATGAGAGGAGCGTCCAGACCTGAGCGCGTTAGCATCACAATAACAACACGGCTGGGACACTGCGGGACAAGGTAAACAAACAGAAACACCGGCCAATCAGAGAGGAGGAGAGAGGAGGCACCGGCCAATCAGAGAGGAGGAGAGAGGAGGCACCGGCCAATCAGAGAGGAGGAGAGAGGAGGCACCGGCCAATCAGAGAGGAGGAGAGAGGAGGCACCGGCCAATCAGAGAGGAGGAGAGAGGAGGCACCGGCCAATCAGAGAGGAGGAGTAATGTTATAGAGAAAACAAGGCACAGTAAAAGCTAAAAGAGCCCTCCCACCAGAGACTGAATTTACTGGAACTAAAATGAGCCTAACCCAGGTCTAACCTAGGTCTAAACCAGGTCTAACCCAGGTCTAAACCAGGTCTAACCCAGGTCTAAACCAGGTCTAAACCAGGTCTAACCCAGGTCTAAACCAGGTCTAACCCAGGTCTAAACCAGGTCTAACCCAGGTCTAAACCACGTCTAACCCAGGTCTAAACCAGGTCTAAACCACGTCTAACCCAGGTCTAAACCAGGTCTAACCCAGGTCTAACCCAGGTCTAAACCAGGTCTAACCCAGGTCTAAACCAGGTCTAACCCAGGTCTAAACCAGGTCTAACCCAGGTCTAAACCAGGTCTAACCCAGGTCTAAACCACGTCTAACCCAGGTCTAAACCAGGTCTAAACCACGTCTAACCCAGGTCTAAACCAGGTCTAACCTAGGTCTAAACCAGGTCTAACCCAGGTCTAAACCAGGTCTAACCCAGGTCTAAACCAGGTCTAACCCAGGTCTAAACCACGTCTAACCCAGGTCTAAACCAGGTCTAAACCACGTCTAACCCAGGTCTAAACCAGGTCTAACCCAGGTCTAACCCAGGTCTAAACCAGGTCTAACCCAGGTCTAAACCAGGTCTAACCCAGGTCTAAACCAGGTCTAACCCAGGTCTAAACCAGGTCTAAACCAGGTCTAAACCAGGTCTAAACCAGGTCTAAACCAGGTCTAACCCAGGTCTAAACCACGTCTAACCCAGGTCTAAACCAGGTCTAAACCACGTCTAACCCAGGTCTAAACCAGGTCTAACCCAGGTCTAACCCAGGTCTAAACCAGGTCTAACCCAGGTCTAAACCAGGTCTAAACCAGGTCTAACCCAGGTCTAAACCAGGTCTAAACCAGGTCTAACCCAGGTCTAAACCACGTCTAACCCAGGTCTAAACCAGGTCTAAACCACGTCTAACCCAGGTCTAAACCAGGTCTAACCCAGGTCTAACCCAGGTCTAAACCAGGTCTAAACCAGGTCTAACCCAGGTCTAAACCACGTCTAACCCAGGTCTAAACCAGGTCTAAACCAGGTCTAACCCAGGTCTAAACCAGGTCTAAACCAGGTCTAACCCAGGTCTAAACCTGGTCTAAACCAGGTCTAAACCAGGTCTAAACCAGGTCTAAACCAGGTCTAACCCAGGTCTAAACCAGGTCTAAACCAGGTCTAACCCAGGTCTAAACCACGTCTAACCCAGGTCTAAACCAGGTCTAAACCAGGTCTAAACCAGGTCTAACCCAGGTCTAAACCAGGTCTAAACCAGGTCTAAACCAGGTCTAAACCAGGTCTAACCCAGGTCTAAACCAGGTCTAAACCAGGTCTAAACCACGTCTAACCCAGGTCTAAACCACGTCTAAACCAGGTCTAACCCAGGTCTAACCCAGGTCTAACCCAGGACTAACCCAGGTCTAACCCAGGACTAACCCAGGTCTAACCCAGGACTAACCCAGGTCTAACCCAGGTCTAACCCAGGTCTAACCCAGGACTAACCCAGGTCTAACCCAGGTCTAACCCAGGTCTAACCCAGGTCTAAACCAGGTCTAACCCAGGACCATGTGTGGGTTTATAAGTCTCTGGTTTTAAAAGCGGATCATGTGACAGCGTCAGATCCGGAGCGAGACCTTTGACCCTCGGTCTTCCTCAGCACTTCCTGTTCCTCCTCGTCACAATAAAAGCTCAGTCAAAGGTTAACACAATAATCCAGCAGGTTCCTGAGCGGCAGCAGTAAATCTCACACTCACGGACTTCACGGGACCAAAACCTGAAGTTAGACCTGGTTTAGGACTGGACTAAGGACTGGACTCATATCAGTAACAGCATCTACAAAAAAACAAAAGGTGTATCTATGAACCAGGACAGCGTAGACCTCTGCCAAGGCACCAACCTTATCTCGCAATGGTAAAAATACAGTGCCCAGACCTGGACTCAGACTCGAAGATCCTCTAGTTCAGGGGTAAATGCTCCAAAGCCTAAAGTTCTTTGAGTGAGTGAAGTTAGTTTCTTGGGTCTGAAAACAGAACAGGATCCCTTACAACGTTAAACTTTTCTAAACCAGGACTAAACCAGATCTAACCCAGGTCTAAACCAGGTCTAAACCAGGTCTAAACCACGTCTAACCCAGGTCTAAACCAAGTCTAAACCAGGACTAAACCAGGCCTAAACCAGGACTAAACCAGGACTAAACCAGGCCTAAACCAGGTCTAAACCAGGACTAAACCAGGACTAAACCAGGTCTAAACCAGGACTAAACCAGGCCTAAACCAGGTCTAAACCAGGACTAAACCAGATCTAACCCAGGTCTAAACCAGGTCTAAACCAGGTCTAAACCACGTCTAACCCAGGTCTAAACCAAGTCTAAACCAGGACTAAACCAGGCCTAAACCAGGACTAAACCAGGACTAAACCAGGCCTAAACCAGGACTAAACCAGGACTAAACCAGGCCTAAACCAGGACTAAACCAGGTCTAAACCAGGACTAAACCAGGCCTAAACCAGGTCTAAACCAGGACTAAACCAGATCTAACCCAGGTCTAAACCAGGTCTAAACCAGGTCTAAACCAAGTCTAAACCAGGACTAAACCAGGCCTAAACCAGGACTAAACTAGGACTAAACCAGGACTAAACCAGGTCTAAACCAGGACTAAACCAGGCCTAAACCAGGTCTAAACCAGGACTAAACCAGATCTAACCCAGGATTAAACCCAAACCAAACCAGGTCTCAACCAGGTCTAAGCTCCAAGGACTAAATCAGGACTACATCATTTCTAAACCGGGACTAAAATCAGGTCTAAACCAGGACTAAACCAGGTCTAAACCAGGTCTAAACCAGGACTAAACCAGGACTAAACCAGGACTAAACCAAGTCTAAACCAGGACTAAACCAGGCCTAAACCAGGACTAAACCAGGACTAAACCAGGACTAAACCAGGGCTAAACCAGGACTAAACCAGGACTAAACCAGGACTAAACCAGGGATAAGGGAGTTCCAGCAGTGGGACCTGCACCACAGTTTTAGAACCCCCCCTCTAAACATAGACCTGGATCCAGACCATGTCCCTCGGTCTCAGTCTCGGTCTCGGGCTTGGCCCTGTTTCCTGTCCCGTGTGAAGCAGGAGTTTTACAGAGGGTCAAAGTTCGGAAGTTCTTTAGTCCCGGTGGAAGTCATTAAGAGATAAGAGCTGTTTGTCAGAGCAGGACTGACCTGGGACGAGGGACGAGGGACGGGGACGGGGGACGAGGGACGAGGGACGGGGGACGGGGGACAGAGGACGAGCGCGTGTCCCTGAGCTCTGACCAAAACAAACACAGTCCACACTCAGAGCTTTTCATACTCAGCTACTGACATTTACACAGGAAAAACTCAAGAAAATTATTTGATTAAATTCTTTTTTGCATAATTTTTGCATGAAGCTTAATTTTTTAGATTATTTTTATTTTATATTTTTAAATAAGCAGACCTTATATTTTTTATTATTTTGTTGTTTTTTTCCCTTTTTTGTTGCATTTTAGTATAAAAGAAAATAAGTAAAATAAATAAAAGTATGTATGAAATATTTTTGGACTAAAACAAATCAAGGTCTAATCCAAGCCTAAACCAGGATTAAACAAGGTCTATTTTTTTCATAATTCTTAGGTTTTAGAGCTTTAAATTTTTAGATAAATTTTTATTTTTATTTTTAAATAAGTAGACCTAAATGTAACATGACTTTATATTGTGATATTTTAATTTAAAGGTAAGCTGTTTTTGTTGTAGTTGGAGTTTGTTTTTTTTATCAAATTTGACTTCAAAAAGGGAAAGAAACTTGATTTGAAACTTGATGATTTGCATTGAAGTAGGTATAAAATATCTTTGTACTAAAACAAAACAAGGTCTAAACCAGGACTAAACCATGGTCTAAAACAAAACAAGTATAAAACATTAAAGTCTTATAAAATCAAGTGTCTTATATCAGTTTATATGCCACTTTTTGAAGAATTATCAACGTACGCAAAAACAAAAACCACTGCATTGGTTCATAAAGGATTTATTAAAGTGTAGTCTCTCTGTCCGGGACGGCAGGGACTCGCTCCTGTCCTAAATGTTGGTCTTGTGTAAGACCGGGACAGAGACCGGACCAGGTCCTGGTCCAGAGCCACAAACCTCTGGACTTTATCTGCAGCGGAAGCAGCTGCTGATAACACACTCGCTCTGTCAATACAAGCACGTACTGATACTGCTTATACTACTACTTATACTGCTTATACTACTACTTATACTGCTTATACTACTACTGATACTGCTTATACTACTACTTAAACTCCTGCTACTAGTACTGTGACTTCTAATACTTCTGCTATTACTACAGATGTCAAACTTTTCACACCATTCATCTTTAATGGACTAAAATGAGACTAAAACAGGACCTAGGACTAAACCAGGTCTAAACCAGGACTAAACCAGGTCTAAACCAGGGCTAAACCAGGTCTAAACCAGGACTAAACCAGGTCTAAACCAGGTCTAAACCAGGTCTAAACCAGGTCTAAACCAGGGCTAAACCAGGTCTAAACCAGGACTAAACCAGGTCTAAACCAGGTCTAAACCAGGTCTAAACCAGGTCTAACCCAGGGCTAAACCAGGTCTAAACCAGGACTAAACCAGGTCTAAACCAGGTCTAAACCAGGTCTAAACCAGGTCTAAACCAGGACTAAACCAGGTCTAAACCAGGTCTAAACCAGGGCTAAACCAGGTCTAAACCAGGACTAAACCAGGTCTAAACCAGGTCTAAACCAGGGCTAAACCAGGTCTAAACCAGGACTAAACCAGGTCTAAACCAGGTCTAAACCAGGTCTAAACCAGGTCTAAACCAGGGCTAAACCAGGTCTAAACCAGGACTAAACCAGGTCTAAACCAGGTCTAAACCAGGACCAAACCAGGTCTAAACCAGGTCTAAACCAGGTCTAAACCAGGTCTGACACAAGGCTAATCTAAGACTAAACCAATGCCAACTAAAGCTTAACTAGCTCTAAACTAGGACTTGTCAATGTCTAAACCAGGAGTAAAAATGTCTCTAAATCAGGACTTGAGCTGCAGAAGACCCACCAGTGGGACCCGCACCACAGCTTGAGAACCCCTGCTAAAAGGAGCTCCAAATGCTTTCACTCACAATAAAAACATTTCTGCCCAAAGACAAAATGATTAAAGGGTTTTTCTGATGGACTCAGACTCAGACTCAGGTCCCGGTCCAGGTCTGAGGCTGGGGGTCTAATGGGATTTCCTCAGGACTCTGGAGGTTTATTGATGTAATTAAAGCCGGGGGGCCGTTCACGCTCATTCACAGAGGTGTGGGGCCCGGCGGCTTTAACGGGACGGCCCCTAACGCTCTGTTTACACGGGACACACTTCACAGGACAACACACGGGACAGGTTTATTAGCACCGGAGAGAAACGGACGAACTGGGATTTGGGAGTTTTTAAGGTGATAAGAAGACTAAACCAGGACTAAACCAGGACTAAACCAGGACTAAAATGTAAGACAAACTTATTAACCAAAAAAAGAATTACACTCAGACTAACTCATTGCTAAACAAGAACTAAATCCGGACTACTCCAAAGACTAAACTAAACTAAATTAAAATCAGGTCTAAACCAAAGATTAAATGTATGTCCAACTACGATTTGATCTAGGTCTGAACCAGGACTAAACCAGGACTAATCTAAGACTAAACTAGGATTAATCTAGGACTAGGCCAGGTCTAAACCAGAACTAAACCTGGAAAACACTAGGCCTAAACAAATACAAATCAATGGATAAATCAGGAATAAACTGGGCCTAAATCAGGACTTGAACCACAGAAGACTCCTGAGTCCCACCAGAGGACGCCTGCGTACCACCAGTGGGACCTGCACCACAGTCTGAGAACCCCTGATATAAGGGGTCACTTTTACTCACAACAAGCAGCGCTCTGCCCACTGCCAATGATCAGCCCTATCACAGACGAACCCAGGTCTGAACCAGGACTAAACCAGGTCTGATCCTCCATGTGGCTCAGAGAAAAGCGGGGGCTGTTCCCTCTGTCCCCCTCCCTCCCCCTGCTCCTCTCTCTCTCTCTCTCTCTCTCTCTCTCTCTCTCCTCTCTAGTCCATTTCAGACCATTGTTGTCCTCGCAGCGGCGCGTAAAGCAGCACTTCAGCCCCAGCAGCGGCGGTGCGTGCGCGTGCGTGCCTCCCGTGTGTGCGCGCGCGCGTCAGCCATTCATTCACTCTCTCTCTCCCCTCCTCTCTCACCCCCCACCTTTTCTCTGCCGCTGCACGAGCTCCACTTACACACGCAGCCTCGCGCAGCAGCGGGAGCAGACCGCGGAGAGGACGCGTAAAGACGCACGGGACGCGAACACTTTTAAACGTTACGCACGGCTTTGTACGACAAGTTTAACGCATTCTCGGATCTTTTTCGCGATTCTTGAGCGCAGAAAGTGGATGTTTACTTAATTTTTGGACACTTGCCTCACGCTGACGCCGTGTTTTGGGGGAGATACGAGCACGGACTTTGCCCCCAGCGTCCCATCGCTTGTTTTGAATGGATTTATAACGATTTTTCAAAAGGCACGTCGTCTCATTTTTCAGTCGGATAAGAAGCGTTTTTTCTTTCTCTTTTTCTTTTTTAAAATCTACACGGACTGTTTATTTTTCTCTTCTTCTTCTTCTTCTCCTGGAGGATACGAGCCGGGACAAATGTGGAGTTTAAGAGCGAGGCGAGAGGACGCGGAGTAGCCCCCGTGGACGAGGTGGGTGAGTGTGGGGACAGCTGCGGCTCACCAGGAGCTCCCCTGGCCCGGGCGGGTCTGATTAAACCAAAACAAAACGCTTTTCACACGTTTTTTTTTTAAGAGTCGCCACGGAATGTCCGGGAGCGTGTTTTAAGGGATCCAAAGGTAGAGTGAGCGTTAACGCGATTTCACAACGAGCCTTTTCATTCATTGAAGTAAAAATCTATGTCCGATGTTTGTCTTACGATAAATGAAGACGTCTCCCCGGTTCAACACCAAAGCGTGCTTCTAAATCAGCGCATTGCCCTTTTGAATGCCCATTGTAGCCCGCAGTGTGCCAAAATCAACTAGATTTTAGTTCTTAGCCATGTAGTCCTGGGTTATTCCGCGTATAGCGCAGGTTTTAGCTCCACAGCAAGTGTCCTACAGCGTATTTTAAAAGAACTAGACTTTTTGTTACAATGGAAAGCTCATAACCAAGTCTTCCAGGTTTAGCGCAGGTTTTAGCCCTGGTTTGGTCTCCTACAGCTTATTTTATGAGAACTAGACTTTTCTTTACAATGGTTAGTTCATAATCTTGGTCTTGATCCAGGTTTAGTCCCGGGTTTGGTCCACAGCAAGTCTCCTTCAGCGCACTTTACCAGAACCACGTCTTAGTCCAGGTTTGGCGCAGGGTTTAGTCCTGATTTGGTTCATAGCAAGTCTCCTACAGAGTCTTTTACGCCTTTATCCACAGCTAAGCAGCTAAATTAATGATTTTTACTTAACCCTGTAACCAAAATAGCTGTTTTTTGCCATCTTAATCGCAACTCCACGCGTTTCTAATTCGTTTTTATTGGCAGGACGGCTCACTTTTGCGGATCTGAAAGATTTACATCATTGCCACTGCGATAATGTTGTATTTACACGTTTATAGCGACGTTCCCAGCATGAAAAAGTGGTCCCGGGCCGGAGCAGATGGGTAGGTTTGCACAGGGGGCAGGCAGGAGGAGGAGGAGGGGGGTAGGTTTGGTTGGTCTGCGGCTGGAGGGGGGGTAGAAGAAGATTGCTCCGTGTATTAACTTGTCATTTGCATTGTAAAGCAGAACAACCACACACTGCTGTGGCTGCTGTCTGCTCATTGGGAAACACACTCATACACACACGGGACAAGGCAGGACAGGGCAGGACAGGGAGGCTTTATAGACATTGGACTTCAGCTCGGGACTTTGACCACATCAGGACCCACGAGACCAGCTGGGAATAACTGCAGCAGGAAAAAAAACTGTTCAGGCAAAAGAGGAGAGGAGCAAATGGTAAATACTGGTTCAGAGTCCAAGTTTAGGCTGGGTTTAGTCCTGGTTTAGGCCAGATTTAGGCTGGGTTGTAGTCCTGGTTTAGGCCAGATTTAGGCTGGGTTGTAGTCCTGGTTTGGCTGTGATTTAGGTCTAGTCTAGCCCTTGGTTTAGTCCTAATTAAAACCAAGATTTAGTCCAATTTAAATGCTCATTTAGTCCTAGTTTAGCCCTGATTTTAGCCCAAGTGTAATCTGTAGACCGGCTCTGCTCTGGTCTTGGTATAGGGCTTGTTTGGTCCTTGGTTTAGTCTTGTTTTTTGGCATGGTTTAGGTCTGGTTTAGGCTGGGTTGTAGTCCTGGTTTAGTTCTGGTTTGGCTCTGATTTGGATCTAGTTAGCCCCAGTTTTTGTCTTGGTTTAGTCAAAATTTAATAGAAGTTTAGTCCTTGGTTTAAACCTGATTTTAGTTCTGTTTTAGGTCTATAGTTTAAGTTTGGTTTTAGTCCTGGTTTGGCTCTGATTTAGGTCTGGTTTAGCCCTGGTTTTAGTCTTGGTTTAGTCTTAACTTAAACCTAAATTTGTTCCAGTTTAAATGCACATTTAGTCCTGGTTTAGTCCTGGTTTAGTCCTGGTCCAGGGTTAGTGTCCGTGTCCTCCTCTGCAGCAGCGGTGGTCGTCAGGGCTGGGGGTAGAAACTTTTCCAGGCTTTAATTGAGAGAGAATAGGACTCATTCAGCGGAGACTGGTTCATTAAACGTGTGCCGCCTCAGACCTGGCGCCTGTCTCCCACAGCCATGTTTGTTTTTCCTGCTGCATGTTCCACTTTTTTTAGACCCCCCTGCCCAAAAAAGACATCTCTGTACCAAAAATCTAAAGCCTCTCTGTTTAGGACAAGCAACAATACACTGAGCTCCACACTTATAGCTGGTTTAGAGCTCAGTGAAGCCTGGGTTTGGACTTAAAATGGTGTCAACTTCCCTTTAAATCTTCCTTTAGTGTTAAACTCATAGGAAGTGCTCCGGACTCGTTCTGATCATTTCAGCCTTAAACCTCCGTCACTACGAAGCATCAGCTTACAAATCTATCTGTTAGCGTCATGTCGCTAACAGCTGTGCTAAATAGACATTTTTTATGCTCTGTCCAGTCCCCAGCGTTGCCAGCAGGGGGCGACAGACTCCTAATCCAAGCGTTCTCTGCAGAGTCACAGTAACAGCTCCCAAAAGAAGAGGTTGTACTTTTATTTGAAGGTAGAAAATGTGAAATAAGGTGTCCACAATAGTATCAAAAAGTCTGAAAAAAGAATTTGGGCTAAAACCAGGGCTAAACTTTGGACTAAACCAGAACCAAGACTAACGCAGAGTTGGTCTACAGACTAAACCTGCAGAGTCACACAAAGAGCTTTACACAGAAGGGAAGGGGTTTCATTCACTCCATAGTCGATGGTGAGCTACAGTTTCCCCTGGGGCAGACGGACAGAAACCCTCCGACCACCAAACACAGTCACACTGACACATTCACACAGGTGAGGGGGGTGAAGTGTCTTGCCCAAGGACACAACAACAGTATACATTGCCATATGCAGGGCTTGAACCGCCAACCTTTGGGTTAAAACCAGGTCTAAACCAACGACTAAATATGTCCAACTATAATCTGATCTAGGTCTGAACCAGGACTAAACCAGGACTAAACCAGGACTAAACTAGATCTAAATCAGGTCCAAATAGGGGCCTAACGATTTTGCAACTATGCGATACGTACCAATTAGAATTGTTTGAATATGATTCAATAACGATATTGGCTCATTTAGAATGATACGATTTGTTATGATTCAACACCTTTGTATCAATGATCGATACAGCAACTTTTGCAAAAAATCATAAAAGTTTACTCTCAAATGTAGCCTCACGGCCGGGGCTGAATATGTCCAGCAGACAGAGTGAAGAAAAGTTCAATATAACATTTTATTTCATAAAAAAACACAAAATTACATCCAACAAACAAATCTGGTTTTATTTTAACCTACAAATCTCTAAATCCAATATTTCCGATATTATTGATTTTTTTCCATCGATATTGATACACACTTCCTAGAAAACGATACGATTCGATATTACTGTATCGTTACTTCCCTAAGTTCAAACAGGAGGACTAAAACATGGCTAAACCAGGACTAAACCAGGACTAAACCAGGGCTAAATGAGGTCTGAACCAGGGCTAAACCAGGGCTAAACCAGGACTAAACCAGGGCTAAACCACTGGTGCTACTCAGGAGTCTTCTGCAGCTCAAGTCCTGGTCTAACCATGATTTAAATCTGGTTTAGTCCAAATTTAGACTCATTTTAGTCCATTCAAGACATTACTTAAAAGCTAAACATGTTCTGAGGTGGTACTTGGAGTGAAAGCCGTTTTGTCAATGCCCAAGTCCAATTTAAAAACTACTGTACTCTCCATTTTGAGTTTTTACAACAATACAGAGCCATTTAAAACACACACATTTTTATTTCTGAGCCGTTTTCAGTGCTTACAGTGCTCATGCTTCCAGGCAGCTGTGGAGTGTTTTGGTCCCAGGTCTAGTGTCCCATTGTCCAAAAACAACACTACAACAACAACCTGCCTAATGCACATTATTCACGGCTCATTGTGTGGACCTTTTACATTGGACATCAGTGTCTCGATGATGGGACAGGTGACCTACGGCGGGACACGGTGTCTGTGAACACACCTGAATATTCATGAGTGTGACTGAGATGCTCCCGTCCTGGATTAGTCCTGGTTTAGTCCTGCTTTAGTCCTGGTTTAGTCCTGGTTTAATCCTGCTTTAGTCCTGGTTTAATCCTGCTTTAGTCCTGCTTTAGTCCTGCTTTAGTCCTGGTTTAATCCTGCTTTAGTCCTGCTTTAGTCCTGCTTTAGTCCTGGTTTAGTCCTGCTTTAGTCCTGGTTAAGTCCTGCTTTAGTCCTGGTTTAATCCTGCTTTAGTCCTGCTTTAGTCCTGCTTTAGTCCTGGTTTAGTCCTGGTTTAGTCCTGCTTTAGTCCTGCTTTAGTCCTGGTTTAGTCCTGCTTTAGTCCTGCTTTAGTCCTGGTTTAGTCCTGCTTTAGTCCTGGTTTAGTCCTGCTTTAGTCCTGGGTTAGTCCTGCTTTAGTCCTGCTTTAATTCTGGTTTAGTCCTGCTTTAGTCCTGGTTTAGTCCTGCTTTAGTCCTGGTTTAGTTCTGCTTTAGTCCTGGGTTAGTCCTGCTTTAGTCCTGCTTTAGTCCTGGTTTAGTCCTGCTTTAGTCCTGGTTTAGTCCTGCTTTAGTCCTGGGTTAGTCCTGCTTTAGTCCTGCTTTAATTCTGGTTTAGTCCTGCTTTAGTCCTGGTTTAGTCCTGCTTTAGTCCTGGTTTAGTTCTGCTTTAGTCCTGGGTTAGTCCTGCTTTAGTCCTGCTTTAATCCTGGTTTAGTCCTGCTTTAGTCCTGGTTTAGTCCTGCTTTAATCCTGGTTTAGTCCTGCTTTAGTCCTGGTTTAGTCCTGCTTTAGTCCTGGGTTAGTCCTGCTTTAGTCCTGCTTTAATCCTGGTTTAGTCCTGCTTTAGTCCTGGTTTAGTCCTGCTTTAGTCCTGGGTTAGTTCTGCTTTAGTCCTGCTTTAATCCTAGTTTAGTCCTGCTTTAGTCCTGGTTTAGTCCTGCTTTAGTCCTGGGTTAGTCCTGCTTTAGTCCTGATTTAGTCCTGGGTTAGTCCTGCTTTAGTCCTGCTTTAGTCCTGCTTTAGTCCTGGTTTAGCCCTGGTTTAGTCCTGGTTTAGTCCTGCTTTAGTCCTGGTTTAGTCCTGCTTTAGTCCTGCTTAAGTCCTGGTTTAGTCCTGTTTTAGTCCTGCTTTATTCCTGCTTTAGACCCAGTTTAGACCTGGTTTAGACCCAGTTTAGACCTGGTTTAGACCCAGTTTAGTCCTGGTTTAGACCTGGTTTAGTCCTGGTTTAGACCTGGTTTAGTCCTGGTTTAGACCTGGTTTAGACCTGTTATGATAGTCTAGTTTAATGATGCTTTAGTTCAAGTTAGCCCTGGTTTATTCCCGGTCTTTGGCCCTTTTTGGTTAAAGTTGGTCCTACCTTAATCCTGGTTTAGTCCTGGTTTAGTCCTGGTTTAGTCCTGGTTTAGTCCTGCTTTAGTCCTGCTTTAGTCCTGGGTTAGTCCTGCTTTAGTCCTGCTTTAGTCCTGCTTTAGTCCTGCTTTAGTCCTGGTTTAGCCCTGGTTTAGTCCTGGTTTAGTCCTGGTTTAGTCCTGCTTTAGTCCTGCTTTAGTCCTGGTTTAGCCCTGGTTTAGTCCTGGTTTAGTCCTGGTTTAGTCCTGGTTTAGTCCTGGTTTAGTCCTGCTTTAGTCCTGGTTTAGTCCTGCTTTAGTCCTGCTTAAGTCCTGGTTTAGTCCTGTTTTAGTCCTGCTTTAGTCCTGCTTTAGACCCAGTTTAGACCTGGTTTAGACCCAGTTTAGACCTGGTTTAGACCCAGTTTAGTCCTGGTTTAGACCTGGTTTAGTCCTGGTTTAGACCTGGTTTAGTCCTGGTTTAGTCCTGGTTTAGACCTGGTTTACACCTGTTATGATAGTCTAGTTTAATGATGCTTTAGTTCAAGTTAGCCCTGGTTTATTCCCGGTCTTTGGCCCTTTTTGGTTAAAGTTGGTCTTACCTAAATCCTGGTTTAGTCCTGGTTTAGTCCTGGTTTAGTCCTGGTTTAGAACTGGTTTAGTCCTGGTTTAGTCCTGGTTTAGTCCTGGCTTAGTCCTGGTTTAGTCCTGGTTTAGTCCTGGTTTAGTCCTGGTTTAGTCCTGGCTTAGTCCTGGTTTAGTCCTGGTTTAGTCCTGGCTTAGTCCTGGTTTAGTCCTGGTTTAGTCCTGGTTTAGTCCTGGTTTAGTCCTGGTTTAGTCCTGGTTTAGAACTGGTTTAGTCCTGGTTTAGTCCTGGTTTAGTCCTGGCTTAGTCCTGGCTTAGTCCTGGCTTAGTCTCGGTTTAGTCTTTCTAACAAAATCTAGTTTAAAAATTTGACATTTATTGAGAGGAAACCCTTTGAGATAAATCATCTCGGTTTTGACAGATGACAGCAGTGTGTATCGTGGTACAACACACAGGACACACTCACAGATCTGCCCACCACATTTACATTGTATGTGCACAGAAAAAAATTATAATAAATCAATAAGAGTTAGGTGCAATTAGAAATATTTTGTAAATATTGCAACAGAGTATTTTTGAACAATTGAAAGGTTAAGGAGCAGATGTTTCCAGGCGGTGCGTTATTAAAGACCTGAGCAGTCTGCTGTAGGTTTTAAGAGGAGCTGAGTGGAATTAAATATTGCTTTAAATATGAAGGATAATTGATGTAAATACTTTTGATAATGAGCAGTGAAGCTGTGTTCAGCTGACAGTGTTCTGCACTGAGAGGATGACCACATGAAGCTGCTGTACTTTATCTGAATAATCAAGAATAATTGTTACGCAATTAATCTTTTTCTAACCGAATATAGCTAATATTATAATGAAAACCAATACTGGCTTAGAAGATGTAATCCTGCCTTTTGACTGATTGTTCTTGAATTTTTTATTTTTTTTTCTTGTGTTTGTTTTTTAAGACAGCTCCAAAACCTTTTTTTTTCTGTGTATGTCTGAGTTGGTTAATCTTATTTGTTGCCTGGGTGAAATTTTGTTACTTTGTGTATGTCCCTGGATAAAAATTCAAAATGAATAAAATACTAATCACAAAAAAATCTTTTCTAACTGGAAAATTAAAACAGTTTATTGACTGATATAAAAGTTTTAAACGATCGTTATGTGTTTTTGTTAACAACTACAGTTCAGCAGATATTGAAACTTCTGCAGACTCAGGTGGAGACAAATCCAAACATTTAAGATTAAGATCAGTTTTGGATGCAGTGGCTTTTTTTTTTAACAATAAAGAGTGTGATTTTGATTTATCTGGAAGTAACTTGTTGGAGACTCAGAATCAGAGTCATGTTGTAGAAAAGATTTAATGTCTAAAATGTTAGGTTTGGAACAATCACAGAAACAACGCTGATGAAGACCGGGCTGAAACTAAAGCAGAGAGTTACAGTTTGTCCAGGAGCAGGTCCTGATCCTCTTCTGAATCCAGATGGACGTTGAGATAATAAATCATAGTCTGTCAAATAAATTAGATAATTGATTGAAAATTATGTTCTTAAATATTTCCAAAATGTTTAGTGATACTTTAGTTCAAAGTCTGGTTCTGGTTCCTTTCCTAATCCATTTTTAACCAAAGTTTAGCCAAGATTTAGTCCTGTTTTGGTCCTGGTTTAGTCCCCTCTGACCTTATCCCACCTTTTTCTCTTCTCCAGGTTTTCCGAGGTTTTTCCGATGCCTGTATCTGGACTGGGGCTCTGAGGCCGTGTCCACTCTTGGTCCTGTAAGTCTTCGCTGGAAGTCCTTCCTCTCCTCGCAGTTTTTTGGTGGGAACCATGGCCGGACTTCACCTGGTCTTGGTTCTTCTGACCTCCTGCCTCTGCTCCTCTGCCTGGAGCCGAGCCATCGACCACAAGACCAAAGGTAGGACTCTGGCAGCGCTCAGTTTACTGAACTAGTTTAGTCCTAGTTCAGTACTGGTTTAGTTCTTGTGTAGTCCTAGTTTGGTCCAAGTTTAGTCCTAACTTAGCCCTGCATTTAGTCCTGGTTTAGGCCATGTTGTGGTTCAGACCTGGTTTAGTCCAGCATTTAGTCCATGTTTAGTCCTGGTTTTTATTTGGTTTAAACTTGATTTGGTTCTTTGCCAGGTAAGTTCTGGTTTAGACCAGGTTTAGTCCTAGTTTAATCCTAGTTTAGTGTTAATTTAGGCCTGGCTTAGCCCTGGCTGTTCTGGTTTAGAACTAGTTTAGTCCAGCATTTAGTCCATGTTTAGTCCTGGTTTAGTTCTGGTTTAGGTTTGGTTTAGTCCAGGTTTATTCTAGATTTAGCCCTGGCTTAGCCCTGACCAGGTAAGTTCTGGTTTAGACTTGGTTTAGTCTTAGTTTAGACCTGGTTTAGTCCTAGTTTAATCCTAGTTTAGTCTTAATTTAGGCCTGGCTTAGCCCTGGCTGTTCTGGTTTAGAACCTGTTTAGTTCAGCATTTAGTCCATGTTTAGTCCTGGTTTAGTTCTGGTTTAGGTTTGGTTTAGTCCAGGTTTATTCTAGATTTAGCCCTGGCTTAGCCCTGACCAGGTAAGTTCTGGTTTAGACCTCGTTTAGTCCTAGTTTAGTCCAGGTTTAGTCCTAGTTTAATCCTAGTTTAGTCTTAATTTAGGCCTGGCTTAGCCCTGGCTGTTCTGGTTTAGAACCTGTTTAGTTCAGCATTTAGTCCATGTTTAGTCCTGGTTTAGTTCTGGTTTAGGTTTGGTTTAGACTTGGTTTGGTCCTTGGCCAGGTAAGTTCTGGTTTAGACTTGGTTTAGTCTTAGTTTAGACCTGGTTTTGTCCTGGTTTAGTCCAGATTTAGCTTGATTAAAGCTGGTTCTTGTAAAGCTGTGTATTTCCTGCGATGGTACTGATTCTTTGATAACTCTGAGACGAACTTTAATCTTTAGCGCTTTGTCCGAGATCCTTTTAGACCAAGATGAAGTCCTGGATCTGGGACTATCTCGGTCTAAAGTCTTGGGTTTCGTTGTAAAAAGCCCGGAGACACAAACCCTGACACTCAACACTGTCCGATAGAGAGCTCAGATAATCGTCCCCGGACCTGCTCTCTCTCTCTCTCTACAGTGCCATCCATTCACAGTGCACTCTCCTTTACACGTGCACGTCTTCCTGCCAGCGTGCACGTGGGCGGTCAGTGGAAATGAGCCTGAGTGCGATCGCTTCCTGCGGTGTGCGCTCGGTGAAAAGGCGGCGTGTCGGGGTTCGAGGGCCGCAGAGCACAGAACAGAACAGAGATTCAGGCTCGAACGGGAAAAATAACCGCGCTTCCAGAAAGAAACGAGGTGGACAGAGACAGATTTGGGGCATTATAGATAGAAAAGTATTAGTACATTCAATACGGAAAAGAGAGGAGAGTTACAGTTCATTATGCTGCAGCTGTGTTTGGCTGCAGTTCGTCCTGATTCAGTCTTGCTTGAGTCTTGGTTTAGACTTGGTTTAATTAATTTTTAGTCCTGGTTTTAAGACCTTGTTCAGTCCTTGCTTCGTCCTGATTTTGGCCTGGTTTAGTTCTGGTTTATGTCTGATGAAGGGCATGTGTGTGAAAAATAATCTGGGAAAATCTAAAATCTGGGAGCTTCATTTGTTGTTTAAATGTTTACTTCTTTTGGTTTCAGCACACAAGCTTATTTGTTATTTATGCGTGTCATTTTTCTGTTTCATCACTTCTGGTTTAGACCTGGTTTAGTCCTAGTTTAGACCTGCTTCAGTCCTTGTTGACTCCTTGCTTAGATCTGAGTTTAGACCAGATTTAACGCTGGCTTAGTCCTTGTTTAGCCTAGTTTAGTCCTTGTTTAGCTCTAGTTTAGTCCTTGTTTAGCTCTAGTTTAGTCCTGGTTTAGCCATAGTTTAGTCCTGGTTTAGCCATAGTTTAGTCCTGGTTTAGCCATAGTTTAGTCCTTGTTTAGCTCTAGTTTAGTCCTTGTTTAGCTCTAGTTTAGTCCTGGTTTAGCCATAGTTTTGTCCTTGTTTAGCTCTAGTTTAGTCCTGGTTTAGCCATAGTTTAGTCCTGGTTTAGCCATAGTTTAGTCCTTGTTTAGCTCTAGTTTAGTCCTGGTTTAGCCATAGTTTAGTCCTTGTTTAGCTCTAGTTTAGTCCTTGTTTAGCTCTAGTTTAGTCCTGGTTTAGCTCTAGTTTAGTCCTGGTTTAGCCATAGTTTAGTCCTGGTTTAGCTCTAGTTTAGACCTGGTTTAGCTGTAGTTTAGTCCTGGTTTAGTCCTGATTTAGCCCTAGTTTAGACCTGGTTCAGACCCAGTTTAGACCTGGTTCAGACCCAGTTTAGACCTGGTTCAGACCCAGTTTAGACCTGGTTCAGACCCAGTTTAGACCTGGTTCAGACCCAGTTTAGACCTGGTTCAGACCCAGTTTAGACCTGGTTCAGACCCAGTTTAGATCTGGTTCAGACCCAGTTTAGACCTGGTTCAGACCCAGTTTAGACCTGGTTCAGACCCAGTTTAGATCTGGTTCAGACCCAGTTTAGACCTGGTTCAGACCCAGTTTAGACCTGGTTCAGACCCAGTTTAGACCTGGTTCAGACCCAGTTTAGATCTGGTTCAGACCCAGTTTAGACCTGGTTCAGACCCAGTTTAGACCTGGTTCAGACCCAGTTTAGACCTGGTTCAGACCCAGTTTAGACCTGGTTCAGACCCAGTTTAGACCTGGTTCAGACCCAGTTTTCTTACGTCCTGTAACACTGCAGACCCTGACTCTGTCCCAGCGCTCGTTAAACTCGGTTAATTGTTAAAAAACGCTGAGTGCACAGATTCCTCTCTGAGTGAGGCCTATAAATAGGAGAATGAAAAGTTGTCGTCGTCGACCCGAGCGGCGCTGATTGTTGTGTTGTTGTGTTTTGTTTGCCCTCTCGCCTTTGGGTGACATCTCACACTCCGCCGCGGGTTCAATTCCAGGGCAGGCAGGGTCTCCCCAAGTTCATCGGCAAGGCACTAACGGCCCGAGCGCCAACGGGACACAGAGTGGAGTCTGCTGCGAACCTCAGTCTTCATTAACACACCAGTGGTTCTCAAGCTGTGGTACGGGTCCCACTGGTGGTACACGGACTTATAGGTGCTACTGAGGAGTTAGTCCTGGTTTAGTTTTATTTAGTTTTAGCGTTGCTCTGGGTTAGGGATTAAACCTGAAGTGTAGATTGCTGCTTAGTCCTGGTTTAGACCTGGTTTAGTCCAGGTTTAGTCCTAGTTTAGAGCTGGTTCAGTCCTAAATTTGCCCTGGTTTTAGACCGACTTCAGTCCAGGTTTAGTCCTAGTTTGGTGTGGGTTATGTTTTTGGCCCCGTTTGTTTGTTTGTTAGCAACATAACTCAAAAAGTTATGGACAGATTTGCTTGCTCATGAGCAAACTGTTTGCAGCAAGGTATTTTTGTTATTAATTGTGTTTCCTTTTTACACAAACTGTACTTGATTTTAACGAGCGAGACGATAAAAATACATATCTTTAAAATGTTTTTTAATTTTTTGTAATTTAACATTGACCATCTTCACCAACTCAAAAGTTATGGATGGATTTTGATGAAAATTTCAGGAAATGTCAGAAATGGAATAAGGAACAAGTGATTAGATTTTGGGGGTGATCCGGATCACCATCTGGATCCAGGAACTTTTTAAAGAATTCTTTCCTATTGGGAGATGGGGCTAACTTTGCCGTTAGAGCTTCTAACTCAACAAATACTGCCCAGAATCTTATAAGAATCAAATAATTACAGAGGACTTCATGGTAGATGTTAGAACCTGACAGAGTTGGACCTGGATCATGTTGATGTTCTGGTTCTGGTGATCCAGAAGGTTCTAAAAATAGGAGCACATATGAAACTGGACATTACACAACAACAAATGTAGCTACGCACAAATAACACCAAAGGAAAGGTGAGGTTTTTCTCTGTCAGCAGTACGTTCTCAGATCTGATGGATCTTTAATTCTTACTGAGCTAGATCCAGGTCTGTAGAGGTTTTTCTCAGCTGAGTGACCTGTGCCCTGGCGGAGGTCTGCGCTCCCCGAGTGCTGCTAGTTTAGTCCTAAATCACCCCTCGTTTAGTCTTGTTTTAGTCCTGGTTTTAGACCAAGTTTAGACCTGGTTTAGTCCTGGTTTAGTCCTAGTTTAGTTCTGGTCTTCTCTTAAGCAGCCTGTAGTTCAGGGGCGTCCAAACGTTTTCCAAAAAGGGCCAGATTTACAGATGTGCAACAGTCCAAGGGCCAACAGTCCCTCCTTATGTTTAGGAACTGAAAGCACAGAAAGTATGGATTTAATGCACACTGTTTTATAAGTACTTTGTTTTTAAAAGACAAATAATTATCTTCTTTAACAACAAAATCTAAAAGCCCCAGCAAAATAACATCTTTAAACATAAAAAACATTCTCATAAAAACATCCTAATACTTCAAAACTTAGCATACATACAAAACAGAAAGCAGAAAGTAGATGAGATGCACAATGTACAAAAGTGCTGATGGGCCATAAGTAGTACGTCATGGAGGCTGAGGGCCATCTGAAACATTGACCTGTGCCATAAATGGCCCCTGGGCCGCACTTTGGACATGTCTGCTGTAGTTTATTGGTATTATCAGTATTATTGGTGTTATTAGATTCATTGGTATTTTTGGTTTTATGGTATTATTTGTTTTATTGGTGTTATTGGTACTATAGGTTTAATGTTTCTTGTCAGAAGTTAAACCTGGCTCAGGAGAGATTATCTGTTCGTGTTTGAGGGCGGGACGTGTGAAGAGGGGGAGGCCTG
Organism: Bostrychus sinensis; assembly: GCA_020698575.1. Taxonomy (NCBI): domain Eukaryota; kingdom Metazoa; phylum Chordata; class Actinopteri; order Gobiiformes; family Eleotridae; genus Bostrychus; species Bostrychus sinensis. The sequence goes on along the minus strand of CM036244.1, from coordinate 544,441 downwards.
CAACACTTTGATGAAAGATAAAACTTCCCTGGGGCTCTCTGGTTCCGTCTCCGTCTCCGTCTGTCCTTAGCTCTCCCCTCGTTTGTTTGGAGCTCATCTCTGGAGCAGGAGGAGGAAGAGGAGGAGGAGGAGGAGGTTTGAAGTTGGTGGTGCTCCTGTTTTAGTGAGAGCTGAGGGATGGGGAGGGAAAAAAGATGAAAGAATGAATGTTATCAGAGGAAAGGAGAGGCGGCTTCGAGGAAAAAAGCACGACTTTGAAGTGAACTGAATGGAAGGGAGAGTGAGGAGGAGTGGGGCTAAATCTGGAGCTGAACCAGGATTAAACCAGGACTAAACCAGGATTACATTTAAGACTAAACCAATACTAGACTCAGGGTTAAAAACAAAGACGAAACAAGGACTAAACTCAGTAGTAGCCTTGGTTTTAGTCCTAGTTTAGTCCTGGTGCAGACCGGGTGTAGTCTATGTATGTCTAGTCATAGAACAGGACTAAAAAACAGAACTAACTGAGGAATAAACTACAAGAATGGCCCTAGCATTTACCCCATAACTAAACCAACAACTAGACCAGGACTAAACTGTAAATGCAGACTAAACTTGAACTAAACATGGAGCTTAAAAGGTCTAAACTCTCCACTAAATCCAGCACTTTTATAGGTTTAATCCAGGACTAAACCACAAGAATAAACCAAGCATTTACCCCAGGACTAACCAAGCTTAACCAGGATCAAACTTAACAAAATGCAAAACTAAACCAGGTCTAAGGCCTGTGGGGTAATTAGAAAATCCCTGTGGAGTGTTTTTATGGAAGGAATGCACGTCGTCTCACGCCTCTAAAGTGTGCTGTGATTAAATGGTTTTCAACGAGCGAGCGGGCGGGCGTTTCCTCTCCCGTCTCCTGTGTGCCATCGTAAATCTCTGCGTGCTCCGAAAATAATTACACGTCTAATGACACCCACACGGCCTGTCGCTACAAGCACCCGCTTCATCGGCTGTGGGTGAATTCAGAGGGGAAAGTAAACATCACTAATGCTACAGAGAGAATGCTAACTGCTAACTTAGACGTAAACAACTGTTACTTCTAACTTATGTAGGTCGCTAAATCAGGGCTAAATCAGGACTAAACTAGGTCTAAACCAGGTCTAAACTCCTCTCAGTGCAAGTGTGTGCTCCATAGAAAAGACCAGGACTAAACTAGGTCTTAATCAGGTGTAAATCAGGATTAAACTAGGTCTAAACCACGTCCAAATCCAGTCTAAATCACGCCTAAATAAGGTCTAAACCAGGTCTAAATCAGGATTAAACCAGGTTTAAACAAGGCTTAAATTAGCTCTAAATTCCTCTTAGTGCAAGTTTATGTTCCATGCAAGAAACCAGGACTAAACCAGACCTAAACCAGGTCTAAATCAAGTTTAAACCAGGTCCAAACCAGGTCTGAATTCCTCTCAGTGTTCTGTAGAAGAAACCAGGACTAAACCAGGTCTAAATCAGGTTTAACCCAGGTCCAAAACAGGTCTAAACCAGGACTAAACAACCTCTAAACCAGGCCTGAACTCTTTGCAGTATTAACTCAGATTATTTCATACGTACTCTAAATTTCGTGTGTATCTTTCCTCCCAGGTTTGCGGGGGTCCAGGCCCCTGATCCTGCCCGGGTCCCCAGAGAACGGCACCGCGGTGGTGGGGGGCCAGGTCCAGCTGCTCTGCAAGGTCCACAGACCGGACAAGACCAAGGTCCAGTGGCTGAAGGCCGAGGTCAGCAGCAGTTCGGAGGAGAACCGTGGACAGCAGTTCCACCTCAGGGCCCTGACGGTGAGAGCATACAGCTAAATGCTAGGCTAATGGCTAAGAGCTGTTATCCTTTATTATTTTTCTTAATAAATGTATTTCTGTTCACTATATCTTAATAACTAACATATGACTTCTAACTAACTTTTTAATATAGTTTGCTTTATATTTTTCACTAAACTTGACAACAATTTAAACTAAATGTTGTGCTAATTTGTAAGGCTAATTAGCTCACGTGGCTAACTATTCTATATTTGCCACTAGACTAGCTTCAAAACTTAACCAGGCTTATTTCTTTTACTTTAGTCCTAGTTTAGTCTTGGTTTAGACCTGGTGTAGTCTATGTTTAGTCCTCATTCAGTCCTAGAGTAGGACTATGAGTTGTAGACCTTGTTTAGTCCCGGGTTTAGACCTATTTTATAATTTTAAATTAATCCTGGTTTAGTCTTGTTGCAGTCCTGGTTTTAAACCTATTTCATAATTTTAAATAAGTCTTAGTTTATTCTTGTTGTAGTGCTGGTTTTAGACCTGGTTTAATTTTAGTTTAGGACTAGTTTAGCCCTGGTTTAATCCTGTTCCATTTAGTCCTAAACAAGGAATAAACCAAAAGATTGAACCAAGCATTTACCCCATAACTAAAACCATGACTAGACCATGATTAAGCCAGGATTAAACTGTGAATGCAGACTAAACTGGGACTAAACGTGGAACTAGAGAGGTCTAAGCATAATTACAAGACAACAGTTCAAACTAAATGTTGTGCTAATTTTTAACACTAACTAGCTCATTTGGCTAACTTTGCTATGTTAGCTGCTAAACTAGCTTTAAAATTAGTCAGGTTTATTTCTTGTACGGATAGAGCCAAATAAAGTGCAATACCCATTTCTCATCTGATAAAATATGAAATTACAAGACATGAACTCAGAAACAACGTAGCTTCTCTCTTTGTAGATGTCCTCATGTTGTTATTTTTGTTGTTTTATCCGTTAGCCTCTACAGAATAATGGCTCCAAAGTGAACACGCTCCATCTGAAGAACATCACGTTGGAGGACGCTGGAGAGTACATCTGCCTGGCCCAGAGCGTCCACCAGGGCCGGACGGTGCAGGCCATGGAGTCCGCCTGGCTCCAGGTGCTACCAGGTAACGGGACTTCACTCAGTTCTGTTCAACCACGGCTGTTATCATTAAAGTGTAAATATTCTAACATATGTTCATGTTTTAAAGGAACTGTCGTTTCCAAAACAGTGGACTTGACAGCGGCTGAAGTGTCTCCAGGTGGGTAAACATGAAACTAGCACTAAACCAGCTCTAAACTAGAAGTAAATCAGGGCTAAACCAGCTCTAAACCAGAACTAAACTAGGTCTAAACCAGATCTAAACTCCTCACAGTGCAAGTGTGTGTTTCATTGAAGAGACCAGAACTAAACCAGATCTAAATCAGGTCAAACAAGATCTAAACTCATCACAGTCCTAGTTTTGTGTTCCATAGAAGAAACGAGGACTAAACAAGGGCTAAACCAGGTCTAAACCAGGACTAAACTACTCTCAGTGCAAGTGTGTCTTTCATAGAAGAGACCAGATCTAAACCAGAACTAAACTAGGTCTAAACCAGATCTAAACCAGGACTAAACCAGGTCTAAACCAGGTCTAAACTACTCTCAGTGCAAGTGTGTCTTTCATAGAAGAGACCAGATCTAAACCAGAACTAAACTAGGTCTAAACCAGATCTAAACCAGGACTAAACCAGGTCTAAACCAGATCTAAACCAGAACTAAACCAGGTCTAAATTGGTCTCAGTGCAAGTGTGTCTTTCATAGATGAGACCAGAACAAGATTAGGTCCAAACCAGGTCTAAACCAGGTCTAAACCAGGTCTAAACCACGTCTAAACCAGGTCTAAACCAGGTCTAAACCAGGTCTAAACCAGGTTTAAACTCCTCTCAGTGCAGATCTTTAAACTGACTTCTTTTCTGTCCTCAGACGTCCTGGAGGATCTGGTCGAGGACACCACGGAGCACCTCCTGCTGGAGCCGGGGAACGTCCTGAAGCTGAGGTGTGACCTGAGCAGTCGTCCCGGGATGGCCGTGTCCTGGTACAAGGATGGGCAGAGGGTCTCACCAACGCCTCGGATCCAGATGAGGGGGACTACGATGGAGATCACAGACGTGAACTACGACGACTCTGGGGTCTACTTGTGTGTCCTGAAGGGAACCAAGGCCCCACTCAGGAACTTCACCATCACAGTCACCGGTAAGGACCTGGTTAAGACCTGGTTTAGACCTGGTTTAGACCTGTGTTTAGAACTGGTTCAGTCCTAGTTTAGTCCTCTTTGGTCGAGGATTATGTCTGACTTAGTCCTGGTTTAGTTCTTGTTTATTCATGGTTGTTTTGATGTTTAGTCTTGGCTTTAGTCCTGGTTTAGACCTTGTTTAGTCCCTGTATAGTCCTAGTTCAGAGCTGGTGGAGTCCTTGTTTAGTTTTGGTTTTGTCCCATTTAAGTCTTGGTTTAGTTCTGGCTCAGCCCTGGTTTACACTTGGTTTAGTCCTGGTTCAGTCCAGAACATATCCCTAAATTTATTCCTACATTTAGATTTACTGTTCTACTGTGATCCCTAGTTTAGTCCTGGATTTTACCTCTTTCTCTGCCACAGACGCTCTCGGCTCCGGTGACGACGATGAGGACAACGGTTTGGACGACACCTCCGCCGAAATCGAGACAGACCAGGTCTACATTTCCAGAGGTACGTCTCATTCAGCCCACAGCTGATCCAGCGTCCCGTTCCGACTCTGATCTGTTTTTATTCTTCTCTCTGGATCTGAACAGGCCCCTACTGGACTCACGTGCAGCGGATGGAGAAGAAGCTCTATGCGGTTCCCGCCGGTAACACCGTTAAGTTCAGATGCCCCGCCATGGGAAGCCCGATGCCCACGATACGCTGGCTGAAAAACGGACGGGACTTCAGGGGAGAGCATCGCATCGGAGGCATCAAGGTAACGGGCTAAAGGATAAATTATTATTATTAAAAAGCTTGTGTTTATTCCTGGTTTAGACTTGTTTTTTGTTATAGTTCAGTATTGGTTTAGTTCTGGTTTAGTCCTGGTGAAATCGTGACTTCTCTGTGTCTCATGTTTGTTATTATTTCCTTTAAAACGTGCAGCTCAGACATCAGCACTGGAGCCTGGTGATGGAGAGCGTGGTCCCGTCCGACCGAGGGAACTACACCTGTGTGGTGGAGAACAAATACGGCTCCATCTCCCACAGCTACGTCCTGGACGTCCTCGGTAAGACACCGTCACACCGTCTCTGGTGGCTTTGGGTTGTTTAGTCCTGGTTTAGTCCTGGTTTAGTTCTGGTTTAGTCCTGATTTAGTCCTGGTTTAGTCCTGATTTAGTCCTGGTTTATTTCTGGTTTATTCCTGGTTTAGTCCTGGTTTAGTCCTGATTTAGTCCCGGTTTATTCCTGGTTTAGTCCTGGTTTAGTTCTTTTTAGTCCTGGTTTAGTCCTGATTTAGTCCTGGTTTATTTCTGGTTTATTCCTGGTTTAGTCCTGGTTTAGTTCTTTTTAGTCCTGGTTTAGTCCTGGTTTAGTCCTGGTTTATTTCTGGTTTATTCCTGGTTTAGTCCTGGTTTAGTTCTTTTTATTCCTGGTTTAGTCCTGGTTTAGTCCTGGTTTATTCCTGGTTTAGTCCTGGTTTAGTTCTTTTTAGTCCTGGTTTAGTCCTGATTTAGTCCTGGTTTATTTCTGGTTTATTCCTGGTTTAGTCCTGGTTTAGTTCTTTTTAGTCCTGGTTTAGTCCTGGTTTAGTCCTGGTTTATTCCTGGTTTAGTCCTGGTTTAGTTCTTTTTAGTCCTGGTTTAGTCCTGGTTTAGTCCTGGTTTATTCCTGGTTTAGTCCTGGTTTAGTTCTTTTTAGTCCTGGTTTAGTCCTGGTTTATTCCTGGTTTAGTCCTGGTTTAGTTCTTTTTAGTCCTGGTTTATTCCTGGTTTATTCCTGGTTTAGTTCTTTTTAGTCCTGGTTTAGTCCTGGTTTATTTCTGGTTTATTCCTGGTTTAGTCCTGGTTTAGTTCTTTTTAGTCCTGGTTTAGTCCTGGTTTAGTTCTTTTTAGTCCTGGTTTAGTTCTTTTTAGTCCTGGTTTAGTCCTGGTTTATTTCTGGTTTATTCCTGGTTTAGTCCTGGTTTAGTTCTTTTTAGTCCTGGTTTAGTCCTGGTTTAGTCCTGGTTTAGTTCTTTTTAGTCCTGGTTTAGTCCTGGTTTATTCCTGGTTTATTCCTGGTTTAGTCCTGGTTTAGTTCTTTTAAGTCCTGGTTTATTCCTGGTTTAGTCCTGGTTTAGTTCTTTTTAGTCCTGGTTTAGTCCTGGTTTATTCCTGGTTTAGTCCTGGTTTAGTTCTTTTTAGTCCTGGTTTAGTCCTGGTTTATTCCTGGTTTAGTCCTGGTTTAGTTCTTTTTAGTCCTGGTTTAGTCCTGGTTTAGTCCTGGTTTAGTTCTTTTTAGTCCTGGTTTAGTCCTGGTTTAGTTCTTTTTAGTCCTGGTTTAGTTCTTTTTAGTCCTGGTTTAGTCCTGGTTTAGTCCTAGTTTAGTTCTGGTTTAGTCCTGGTTTAGTCCTGGTTTAGTCCTGGTTTAGTTCTTTTTAGTCCTGGTTTAGTCCTGGTTTAGTTCTGGTTTATTCCTGGTTTAGTCCTGGTTTAGTTCTTTTTAGTCCTGGTTTAGTCCTGGTTTAGTTCTGGTTTATTCCTGGATTGTTTCACAAACTTATAAAATCCATGTTGTCGTGCTGTCGCTGATTTGTTTGAGCCTGGGCGCGGTGTGGCAGTGCTGCCGCGAGTGAGCAGGTTTTAGGTTTTGCTGACAGCAACAAGCACTTTCACAGGACAGCCCCAAAGTCTTCAAAGTACTAAAATGGTATTAAATTTGATGTGGTCAAAATCAAGGCCTTAAAAGTATTAAATCTTATGTGCAGGTGTTAAATTTTGTTCATCTTGGTCTTAAATTTACTAAAGGTCTTTTCAGTAGTTGGTAAAATATAGATCAGTGAATATATGCTTGCAAACTTTGACATTTATCAAATTAATCACACAAATCATTGTTGTGCAGTGAGAAGTAACATTCATGTTCAGCCCCAACTAGAAGCTTGTATTTGTAAAAAAAAAAATATATATTTTAGTTAGTAATACTTCATAACTATTATCACTGGTCTACAAATGTTTGGACTCAATCTGCTTCCGAGATAAAAGTGGCTAAATCTCATTTATTTTGATGAAGCTGAACTGAAAATCAATTGATAACTGTGCTGTTAGCTATGTATTCAAGATATTTAATGATATTGTTTCACATCAAAATCACATCTGTTTATACAATAGATTTAGGCATTTTTGCTTAAAAATAATATTTATATTTTGAAAATATTGAATTTCTCTACATGCATGCATTTTGTCCACTTCCAAGAGAGAGATTTCTGCAAATAAAAACAAAACATTTTATGTCAAAACTCTATCCATATTAAAATGAATGTATTGAATGTGCAGCTTTCAGATAGAACTGGTTGCTTGTAGACGCTGTACCTTCTGATAAACTACCGTTTTTGCCTTATTTTGCATAAATTTCCTGTTTTGACCCAATACTGTTTCTGGGAAGCTTTCGCCAATCTGTACTTCTCACTTACTTTTTCTTTATTAGTGACCTAATCCAAGAAAAACTTCACTACTTTTGTTCTGGAAGCATTTTGCTGTAGACCTGTGTAATAGCAGTTATGGGTTGAAGCAATAAATTCAATCATAAATGTTTTAAAAATGTTTTAAGTCCCCCACTCGAGTGTGCCTTTAGTTTCTGAAAGCTTTTGTTACAGATCTGGTTAGTCCTGGCTCAGTTGGTTTAGTCCTGATTCCATCCTTATTTCCTTGGTTTCAGCCCTGGACTTACTCACAGTGAGTTCTGCCTTTAGTCCTAATCCAGTCCTTGGTCGGGTCCATGCAGAACAACAACTCTAATCCCCTTAGCCCTGACTCATTTAACTCAGATGCCTCGGCTCTGTGAACTTCTGAACTCCAGTAAAACCCCTTCATCCGTAGCTCTCTCCGCTCTGGGCTCATGTTTTGGTCTTTAATCCCCAGAGCGCTCCCCTCACAGACCCATCCTCCAGGCCGGACTCCCCGCCAACACCACGGCCGTCGCGGGGCAGGACGTCCAGTTCCACTGCAAGGTCTACAGCGACGCCCAGCCCCACATCCAGTGGCTCAAGCACATCACCAAGAACGGGAGCCGATACGGACCCGACGGCATGCCCTACGTACACATCATCAAGGTCAGACCAGTCCCGGTTCAGTCCCGGTTCAGTCCCGGTTCAGTCCCGGTTCAGTTCCGGTTCAGTCCCGGTTCAGTTCCGGTTCAGTCCCGGTTCAGTCCCGGTTCAGTTCTGGTTCAGTCCTGGTTCAGTCCCGGTTCAGTCCCGGTTCAGTCCTGGTTCAGTCCTGGTTCAGTCCCGGTTCAGTCCTGGTTCAGTTCTGGTTCAGTCCCGGTTTAGTCCCGGTTCAGTCCCTGTTCAGTCGTGGTTCAGTTCTGGTTCAGTCCCGGTTCAGTCCCGGTTCAGTTCTGGTTCAGTCCTGGTTCAGTCCTGGTTCAGTCCCGGTTCAGTCCCGGTTCAGTTCTGGTTCAGTCCTGGTTCAGTCCCGGTTCAGTCCCGGTTCAGTCCTGGTTCAGTTCTGGTTCAGTTCCGGTTCAGTCCTGGTTCAGTCCTGGTTCAGTCCCGGTTCAGTTCTGGTTCAGTCCCGGTTCAGTCCCGGTTCAGTCCCGGTTCAGTCCCGGTTCAGTTCTGGTTCAGTTCCGGTTCAGTCCTAGCGTAAACCTGGTTTAGCCCTGGTTTAGTCCTAATTTAATTTTAGTTTAGAAATATCAGTTTGGTTTAGTCCTTGATTAAATCCTGGTTTGGTCCTGGTTTAGTACTAGTTTAGACCTTGATTTAAGTCCTAATTTAGACCTAGTTTTGCCCTGGATTTGTCTTCATTTAGACTTAGTTTAGTCCTGGTTTAGACCTTGATTAAATCCTGGTTCAGTCCAGGTTCAGTCCTAGCATAAACCTGGATTAGACCTGGTTTAGAGTTGGTTGAGTCTTGCTTTACTTCTGGTTTAGCCCTGGTTTAGTCCTAATTTAATCTTTGTTTAGAAATATCAGTTTGGATCAGTCCTGGTTTAGACCTTGATTAAATCCTGGTTCAGTCCAGGTTCAGTCCTGGTTCAGTCCTAGCATAAACCTGGATTAGACCTGGTTTAGTGTTGGTTGAGTCTTGCTTTACTTCTGGTTTAGCCCTGGTTTAGTCCTAATTTAATCTTTGTTCAGAAATATCAGTTTGGTTTAGTCTTAGACCTTGATAAAATCCTGCTTTAGTCCTAGTTTGGTCCTTAGTTCTAGTTTAGACCTTGATTTAATTCTGATTAAGTCCTAATTTAGACCTAGTTTTGCCCTTGTCCTTGTTTAGACTTGGTTTAGTCCTGGTTTAGCTCTGTGTTAAACCCAGATGTTTCTCTGCAGACCGGCAGCCTGAACATGTCTGAAGTCGAGGTCCTGCACCTGTCCAAAGTCACTCTGGAGGACGCCGGGGAGTACACCTGTTTGGCCGGAAACTCCATCGGCTTCGCCTACCAGTCCGCCTGGCTCACCGTCCTCTCCGGTACTACGCCAAATCCACCAAAAGGCAGCCAAACATCACCTAAAACCTCGTATCTATAACTTCCCGTTTCCTTTGTTTGCAGAGGAGGAGGCCAACGCGATGGAGACGCTGGAGACCAAATACACCGACATTATTATTTACGCCTGCGGGTTCGTGGCTCTCATCATGGCTGTCGTCATCGTGGTGCTCTGCCGGATGCAGGTCCATCCCAGGAGGGAGCCCTTCGATGCCCTCCCTGTCCAAAAACTGTCCAAGTTCCCTCTGCGCAGACAGGTAAAAGATAAAATGTATAACGTGAGATGTGAATGTTATGGACACATCTTGGTTTGGGTTCATTCAAACGAGTTGTTAAATCTGGACCTAGATGCAACTAATCCAGAAAAAGAGTATTGTCCTTGTTCATTTCTGGTTTAATCCTGGTTTAGACTTGGTTTAGACTTGGTATAGACCTAGTTTAGTCTTGGATATGTCCTGGTTTAGTCTCGATTTAGTCCTGCTTTAGTCTAAGTTCAGTCCAGAGTTTAGTTTTTGGTACATTTTTCTGGATTAGTCCTGAATATGTCTTGGTTTAGTTTGGTTTAAACCTGGTTTAGTCTTGGTTTAGACCTGTTGTAGTCCTGGTTTAGTTCTAGGTTCAGTTTAGAGTTTAGTCTATGGGACGTTTTTTTGGTTTAGTCTTGGATTAGTCCTGGTTCAGTCCACATGAGCTTAGTTTGGTTTAGCCCAACTGTCCTATTGTCCTAGTTTAATCCTGGTTTATAACTGGATTATTCTTCCTTTCCTTATCATGGTTTAGTCCTGGTTTAGTCCTGGTTTAGTCCTGGTTTAGTCCTGGTTTAGACCTGGTTTGGTCAGAGTTTAGTTCTGTTTCAGAGGTGTTATGTTCTGGTTTCAGCATTGGTTATTCCTGGCTTAGTTCTGCTTTAATCCTGACTTTAGTATTGGTTTGGTCTATTGTTTTGGTCTAGTCCTTGTCCTCCTGGTAACCGCGTCTCGGTCTTGTCCCCGCAGTACTCGGTGGACTCGAACTCCTCGGGGAAGTCCAGCGCGTCCCTGATGCGAGTGGCGCGGCTCTCCTCCAGCTGCTCCCCGATGTTGGCCGGAGTCATGGAGTTCGAGCTGCCCTACGACCCGGACTGGGAGTTCCCGAGGGAGAAGTAAGTCCCCCACAGTCCCCCACAGTCCCCCACAGTCCCTCACAGTCCCTCACAGTCCCCCACAGTCCCCCACAGTCCCTCACAGTCCCCCACAGTCCCCCACAGTCCCCCACAGTCCCCCACAGTCCCCCACAGTCCCCCACAATCCCCCACAGTCCCCCACAGTCCCTCACAGTCCCCCACAATCCCCCACAGTCCCCCACAGTCCCCCACAGTCCCCCACAATCCCCCACAATCCCTCACAGTCCCCCACAGTCCCCCACAGTCCCCCACAGTCCCTCACAGTCCCCCACAATCCCCCACAGTCCCCCACAGTCCCCCACAGTCCCTCACAGTCCCCCACAGTCCCCCACAGTCCCTCACAGTCCCCCACAATCCCCCACAGTCCCCCACAGTCCCCCACAGTCCCTCACAGTCCCCCACAGTCCCCCACAGTCCCTCACAGTCCCTCACAGTCCCTCACAATCCCCCACAGTCCCCCACAGTCCCTCACAGTCCCTCACAGTCCCCCACAGTCCCCCACAGTCCCCCTGGACGTGGTTAACCAAGGCAACTGTCTGTAGAGAGACTGGACCAGTAACGAAGGGGTTTAGACCTGGTTTAGACCTGGTTTAGTCGCAGTTTAAGTCTGGTTTAAAACTGATTTATTCTCCTCCCTTTCCATATAATTGTATCAAGGTTTATTACTGGTTTTGTTTTCATTTGGTCTTGGTTTGTTTCTGGTTTGGACCTGGTTTTGTCCTATTTTAGTCCTGGTTTAGACCTGGTTTAGTTCTGGTTTAGCCTTGGTTCATCCTCCTATTTAGTCCTGGTTTAGTTCTGCTTTGGTCTTAGTTTGGTCTTGGTTTAGTCCTAGCTTAGTCCCAGTTCAGTACTGGGTTAGACCTGTTTTAGACCTGGTTTAGTTCTGCTTTAACCGTAGTTTAGACCTGGTTTTGTCATCCTGGTTTAATCCTGGGTTAGTGCTGCTTTAAACGGGGTTTAGTCCTGCTTTAGACCTGGTTTAGTCCTGGTTTATATCCTTATATGAACCATGCTGCTGTAAACTCTGTGCAACTTTTCTTTCTTCTCTGTTTTATTTGGCTCTTTTCATGTCTCGCTCTTTCGTGTCTCACTCCGACTTCTGCGGTTCCACGTTCAGCTCATTTCCAAAAACCCCAAAAAGCTTCAAATTATAGACGTGTGTTTGCAGCAGCCGCCTCCGTCCTGGATATTTTTATTTTAACGTCTCTCTGTGTTCGTCTGCAGCCTGACGCTGGGTAAACCTCTGGGAGAAGGCTGCTTCGGGCAGGTGGTCCGGGCCGAGGCCTACGGTCTGACCAAGGAGCAGCAGGACCAGCCCACCACCGTCGCTGTCAAAATGCTCAAAGGTAAGGACACGCGCCAAAAAACACTTCCTCTGTTGTGCAAAAAGTGGAAGATTTAATGATTTTTAATTGTGTTTTTCGCAGACGATGCCACGGACAAAGACCTGGCCGACCTCATCTCGGAGATGGAGCTGATGAAAGTCATGGACAAACATAAAAATATCATCAACCTGCTGGGAGTCTGCACACAGGACGGTCAGAAAATATATACATTTATATATAATACTATAATACTGAAGAGAAGATAATGAGACTAAACAAGGACTACACCAAAGCTAAACCAGATCTAAACCAGGTCTAAACCAGGTCTAAACCAGGACTAAACCAGGTCTAAACCAGGGCTAAACCAGGGTTAAACCAGGACTAAACCAGGTCTAAACCAGGGCTAAACCAGGGTTAAACCAGGACTAAACCAGGGCTAAACCAGGGTTAAACCAGGACTAAACCAGGTCTAAACCAGGACTAAACCAGGACTAAACCAGGGCTAAACCAGGGTTAAACCAGGACTAAACCAGGTCTAAACCAGGGCTAAACCAGGGTTAAACCAGGACTAAACCAGGTCTAAACCAGGGCTAAACCAGGTCTAAACCAGGGCTAAACCAGGGCTAAACCAGGTCTAAACCAGGACTAAACCAGGTCTAAACCAGGGCTAAACCAGGGTTAAACCAGGACTAAACCAGGTCTAAACCAGGACTAAACCAGGTCTAAACCAGGGCTAAACCAGGGCTAAACCAGGGTTAAACCAGGACTAAACCAGGTCTAAACCAGGACTAAACCAGGACTAAACCAGGTCTAAACCAGGGCTAAACCAGGGTTAAACCAGGACTAAACCAGGTCTAAACCAGGGCTAAACCAGGGTTAAACCAGGACTAAACCAGGTCTAAACCAGGTCTAAACCAGGACTAAACCAGGACTAAACCAGGTCTAAACCAGGGCTAAACCAGGGTTAAACCAGGACTAAACCAGGTCTAAACCAGGGCTAAACCAGGGTTAAACCAGGACTAAACCAGGTCTAAACCAGGGCTAAACCAGGACTAAACCAGGTCTAAACCAGGGCTAAACCAGGGTTAAACCAGGTCTAAACCAGGACTAAACCAGGTCTAAACCAGGGCTAAACCAGGGTTAAACCAGGTCTAAACCAGGACTAAACCAGGTCTAAACCAGGGCTAAACCAGGGTTAAACCAGGACTAAACCAGGTCTAAACCAGGGCTAAACCAGGACTAAACCAGGTCTAAACCAGGGCTAAACCAGGGTTAAACCAGGTCTAAACCAGGACTAAACCAGGTCTAAACCAGGGCTAAACCAGGGTTAAACCAGGTCTAAACCAGGACTAAACCAGGTCTAAACCAGGGCTAAACCAGGGTTAAACCAGGTCTAAACCAGATATAAACCAAGTCTAAACCAGGGCTAAACCAGGGTTAAACCAGGTCTAAACCAGGTCTAAACCAGGACTAAACCAGGGATAAACCAATCCTACACCTGGACTAATCTAGGATTAAACCAGAACTAATCTTGGATGAAACCTGTTCTAAACTAGGACTAATCTTGGACTTATCTAAGACTAAATCAGTTTTAAACCAGGACTAAACCAGGACTAAACCAGAACTAAACCAGGGCTGTACCGTGTCTCATCTAGGACTAAAACTGTACTAATCTTCAATTAAACAAGGTCTAAACCAGGACTAATCTTGGACGTATTTGGTTAGGACTAATCTAGGCCTAACCTAGATCTAATCCCAGACTAAACTAGGACTGTAACTGATTAAATGTGTCCTCTCTAACCCCTGGTCCTGATCCTGGTCCTGGTCCTGGTCCAGGCCCCCTGTACGTCCTGGTGGAGTACGCGTCCAAAGGAAGTCTGAGGGAGTACCTCAGAGCCAGGAGACCCCCGGGGATGGACTACAGCTTCGACATCACCAAAGTCCCGGAGGAGCAGCTGACGTTCAAAGACCTGCTGTCCTGCGCGTACCAGGTGGCCCGCGGCATGGAGTACCTCGCCTCCAAGAGGGTACGTACACTTTTAGACCTGGTTTAGACCTGGTTTAGTCCTGGTTTAGGTCTAGTTCAGTTCTTGTTTAGTCCTGGTTTAGTTCAGACTTTAGTGTTGTTTTAGACCTGGTTTAGACCTGGTTTAGTCCTGGTTTAGACCTGGTTTAGACCTGGTTTAGTCTGTGGTAAGCTGTCCTGGTTTAGTCTTGGTTTAGACCTGATTTAGACTTGGTTTAGTCCTGGTTTAGGTCTAGTTCAGTTCTTGTTTAGTCCTGGTTTAGTTCAGAGTTTAGTCCTGGTTTAGTCCTGGTTTAGTCCTGGTTTAGACCTGGTTTAGACCTGGTTTAGACTTGGTTTAGTCCTGGTTTAGGTCTAGTTCAGTTCTTGTTTAGTCCTGGTTTAGTTCAGACTTTAGTGTTGTTTTAGTCCTGGTTTAGACCTGGTTTAGACCTGGTTTAGACCTGGTTTAGACCTGGTTTAGTCCTGGTTTAGACCTGGTTTAGACCTGGTTTAGTCTGTGGTAAGCTGTCCTGGTTTAGTCTTGGTTTAGACCTGATTTAGACTTGGTTTAGTCCTGGTTTAGGTCTAGTTTAGTCCTGGTTTAGTCCTGGTTTAGTCCTGGTTTAGACCTGGTTTAGACTTGGTTTAGTCCTGGTTTAGGTCTAGTTCAGTTCTTGTTTAGTCCTGGTTTAGTTCAGAGTTTAGTCCTGGTTTAGTCCTGGTTTAGTCCTGGTTTAGTCCTGGTTTAGACCTGGTTTAGACCTGGTTTAGACCTGGTTTAGACCTGGTTTAGACCTAGTTTAGAAGTGTTTTTGAAAGAGGGGCAAGGGAGTGACTTTCGGATCAGGGACTTCACTTCCGTGGGTCCCAGTCCCAGTCTAAACCAGGTCTAAACTGGAGCTAAACCAAGACAGGACTAAAACCAAGATACAATTATGTGGAAAGGGAGAACCAAACTTTAACCAGGACACCAGGATTAAAGTTAAAAGTCCAAATGCGGGTGTTGAACTTGGCCTTAAGGCTTCTCTATCCAGACATCTTAATTTTCCCAGCGTGCCTTGCTTCCTTTTGTATTCTCCATCTGTCCTTCTTCATTGTCCTTTTTTTAACGCCGTCGTCGTAAATCAGTTCACAAACACTAAAACTCCGGGGTGCAGGCCTCGAGTTTCTCTCAGGTCGCCTTTTCCTCTCCAAGAATGCAGCCTTATAGTTCGGAGTCTTACCCTTCCATTATGGCCGCCGCAAATCCCAAACTTCTATTTCCAACAAAAACCAAAATAAACTTAATGACATCCATGCGCCGGAGTGTGGGCTAAAGCTGCTGCCTGGCTCCGGCCCACACCTCCCAAACTGCGCCACTACTTTTCTATTTAAAGGCGCAGTAATTCTCTCAAAATGCCTCGCTGCTGTTGACTTTTCATTTTCGGAGAATGGCAGCAGTGAATCTTTCTGACCAAGGCTGCGTTTTTGGGGCCAAAACCGCAGTCCATAGAAGCTGCAGTTATAGAAGAAGTCTTTTCATGAACATTGACAAGCCTTATATGGTCAGAACATCCAGGCTTCCTGTTTATTATGAGTTAGAAGTATTTTTATAGAAGCAACAATTGAAAAGCCATATATGGTCAGAACATTATGACTTCCTGTTTGTTATTAGTGAACATCGAAATGCCATATATGGTCAAAGCATTCGGGCTTCCTGTTTCTTATGAGCTTGTTCTATTCTATCGCTATGGTTTGATGTATTTTTATGAAAGCAAATGTCAAAAAGCCAAATATGGTCAGAACGTTAGGACTTCCTGTTTATTATGAGTAGACATCAAAAACCCATATATGGTCAGAACAGTATAGCTTCCTGTTTATTATGAGTTAGAAGAATTATATGAACATATCAAAGTCATATATGGTCAGAATGTTAGGGTTTCCTATTTATTCTGCGAAAACAATGAAAAGCCATATTTGGTCAAAACATTAGGGCTTCCTCTTTATAATGAGTAAACAATGAAAAGCCAAATATGGTCAAAACTTTCAGGCTTCCTGTTTTGTATGAGTAAACATCAAAAAGTCAGATATGGTCAGAACATTATAGCTTCCTGTTTTTTATTAATTAGAAGTATTTTAATGAAATTGAAAAACCATATATGGTCAGAGCATTCAGGCTTCCTGTTTCTTGAGCTTAAATGGCCCTGGTATGGATCATATTAAACCTTATTGGGGCTTTTGTATTTAATTTTTGTTTTAGAGAAGGTCACCTTGCCCTAAAAATGAAACTACTACTAACGAATAGGATAAATAGGATTATGTGGTATAAAAATAACTCCAAGTACGGTCAGGACGGCTGTCAAAATCATTCTGTTGTTGTTTCCTGTGCAGTGCATCCACAGAGACCTGGCGGCGAGGAACGTCCTGGTGACGGACGACAACGTCATGAAGATCGCAGACTTCGGTTTGGCTCGAGGAGTTCACCAAATCGACTACTACAAGAAAACCACCAACGTAAGGACCACTGACCTCCTCTGCACCTGTCACTGTCCCTCCTCTGCACCCGTCACTGTCCCTCCTCTGTACCCTCACTGTCCCTCCTCTGTACCTCACTGTCCCTCCTCTGTACCCCTCACTGTCCCTCCTCTGTACCTCACTGTCCCTCCTCTGTACCCTCACTGTCCCTCCTCTGTACCGTCACTGTCCCTCCTCTGTACCCTCACTGTCCCTCCTCTGTACCTCACTGTCCCTCCTCTGTACCGTCACTGTCCCTCCTCTGTACCGTCACTGTCCCTCCTCTGTACCATCACTGTCCCTCCTCTGTACCTCACTGTCCCTCCTCTGTACCTCACTGTCCCTCCTCTGTACCCTCACTGTCCCTCCTCTGTACCCATCACTGTCCCTCCTCTGTCCCCTCACTGTCCCTCCTCTGTACCGTCACTGTCCCTCCTCTGTACCTGTCACTGTCCCTCCTCTGTACCATCACTGTCCCTCCTCTGTACCTGTCACTGTCCCTCCTCTGTACCCTCACTGTCCCTCCTCTGCACCCGTCACTGTCCCTCCTCTGTACCCTCACTGTCCCTCCTCTGTACCCTCACTGTCCCTCCTCTGCACCCGTCACTGTCCCTCCTCTGTACCCTCACTGTCCCTCCTCTGTACCTCACTGTCCCTCCTCTGTACCTCACTGTCCCTCCTCTGTACCTCACTGTCCCTCCTCTGCACCCTCACTGTCCCTCCTCTGTACCTCACTGTCCCTCCTCTGTACCCCTCACTGTCCCTCCTCTGTACCTCACTGTCCCTCCTCTGTACCTCACTGTCCCTCCTCTGTACCCATCACTGTCCCTCCTCTGTACCCGTCACTGTCCCTCCTCTGTACCCTCACTGTCCCTCCTCTGTACCTCACTGTCCCTCCTCTGTACCTCACTGTCCCTCCTCTGCACCCTCACTGTCCCTCCTCTGTACCTCACTGTCCCTCCTCTGTACCGTCACTGTCCCTCCTCTGTACCTCACTGTCCCTCCTCTGTACCCTCACTGTCCCTCCTCTGTACCTCACTGTCCCTCCTCTGTACCCTCACTGTCCCTCCTCTGCACCCTCACTGTCCCTCCTCTGTACCCCTCACTGTCCCTCCTCTGTACCTCACTGTCCCTCCTCTGTACCTCACTGTCCCTCCTCTGTACCCCTCACTGTCCCTCCTCTGTACCCTCACTGTCCCTCCTCTGTACCTCACTGTCCCTCCTCTGTACCCTCACTGTCCCTCCTCTGTACCTCACTGTCCCTCCTCTGTACCCTCACTGTCCCTCCTCTGTCCCCTCACTGTCCCTCCTCTGTACCTCACTGTCCCTCCTCTGTACCCTCACTGTCCCTCCTCTGTACCCTCACTGTCCCTCCTCTGTACCCTCACTGTCCCTCCTCTGTCCCCTCACTGTCCCTCCTCTGTACCTCACTGTCCCTCCTCTGTACCCTCACTGTCCCTCCTCTGTACCTCACTGTCCCTCCTCTGTACCTCACTGTCCCTCCTCTGTACCCCTCACTGTCCCTCCTCTGCACCCTCATTGTCCCTCCTCTGTACCTCACTGTCCCTCCTCTGTACCCTCACTGTCCCTCCTCTGTACCCTCACTGTCCCTCCTCTGTACCTCACTGTCCCTCCTCTGTACCCTCACTGTCCCTCCTCTGTACCGTCACTGTTCCTCCTCTGTACCTCACTGTCCCTCCTCTGTACCCTCACTGTCCCTCCTCTGTACCCTCACTGTCCCTCCTCTGTACCTCACTGTCCCTCCTCTGTACCCTCACTGTCCCTCCTCTGTACCGTCACTGTTCCTCCTCTGTACCTCACTGTCCCTCCTCTGTACCCTCACTGTCCCTCCTCTGTACCGTCACTGTTCCTCCTCTGTACCTCACTGTCCCTCCTCTGTACCTCACTGTCCCTCCTCTGTACCTGTAGATAAACCCAGAAAAAGAGTATTCAAATGTAGGTAATATTGTGTGTTTTATTATTCTTATAGGGACGTCTGCCTGTGAAATGGATGGCTCCTGAGGCGCTGTTCGACCGGGTTTACACTCACCAGAGCGACGTGTAAGTCTTTAACCCTTTACTGCCTTATATTATTATATTATATTTAGTATTTTGCTCTGTGTTAACGCGTGTTTTGTTGTGTTTTAGGTGGTCGTTTGGCGTCCTCATGTGGGAAATCTTCACTCTGGGCGGCTCTCCGTACCCCGGGATCCCAGTGGAGGAGCTGTTCAAACTCCTGAAGGAGGGACACCGCATGGACAAGCCTTCGAACTGCACGCACGAGCTGTAAGAGACGAGTTGTTAATGATATTGTTAGGATTTATCAGTAGTTTTTGTGTTAAATGTGCTTGTTTTTGGCAGGTACATGTTGATGCGCGAGTGCTGGCACGCCGTCCCCACGCAGAGGCCGACGTTCAAACAGCTGGTGGAGGAGCTGGACCGAGCGCTGCTGTCCGTCTCTGACGAGGTTCGTGGAGATCTGATCCACTTCAGAATAATCTACAGTGAAGCCCGAATTTATTCATACCCCTGGCAAATTCTGACCAACGTGCCACTTTTTATTCAAATGTAAAAAAAGCTGAGAAATATTTTTTTCCACAATAATACCTCTTGTACATCGTCTTATTATCTTTTGGGAGAAGCCTGTTCCATTTCCAGCCTCATTTCCAGTCAATAAAATCTTTCTGGTTGAATAAAAGTAACTTTAAGTCAGAATTTGCCAGGGGTATGAATAATTTCAGGCTTCACTGTAGATTATCAGGACTACACACTGCAAATTTTCAATATCTACATTAGATAAAATTGCTTGAATTTATCAATCCTGATTTAAGCAAAAAATAACTAGGTTAGATTTATTTAGTTATTAGGTAACTTATTACTAGATTATTTGCCTTGTTTTAAAATATTTTTCCCTGTTTCAAGCTATTTTTTACTTATTTCAAGCAAAATTACCTGTCCATGAGGTAAGATCATTTGAAATCTTGAAGTAAGTAAAAACATCTTACCCCATGGACAGATCATTTTGCTTGAAATAAGTAAAAATAGCTTGAAACAGGGAAAAAATATTTTAAAACAAGGCAAATAATCTAGTCGTCACAGACCTCAGATCAGTTACCTTCATCCTGTCACAGACCTCAGATCAGTTACCTTCATCCTGTCACTGACCTCAGATCAGTTACCTTCATCCTGTCACAGACCTCAGATCAGTTACCTTCATCCTGGCACGGACCTAGATCAGTTACCTTCATCCTGTCACAGACCTCAGATCAGTTACTTATCCTGTCACTGACCTCAGATCAGTTACCTTCATCCTGCACAGACCTCAGATCAGTTACCTTCATCTGTCACTGACCTCAGATCAGTTACCTTCAGTAGTTTACAGATCTTCTACCAGCTCAATGTCTTTAACATTGCTTGCTTTTTCTGAGACCTGAGGTAAACCTGCCCCTGTCCCAACTGAGACCTGAGGTAAACCTGCTCCTGTCCCAACTGAGACTGAGGTAAACCTGCCCCTGTCCCAGCTGAGACCTGAGGTAAACCTGCCCCTGTCCCAACTGAGACCTGAGGTAAACCTGCCCCTGTCCAACTGAGACCTGAGGTAACCTGCCCCTGTCCCAACTGAGACCTGAGGTAAACCTGCCCCTGTCCCAACTGAGACCTGAGGTAAACCTGCCCTGTCCCAACTGAGACCTGAGGTAAACCTGCCCTGTCCCAACTGAGACCTGAGGTAAACCTGCCCTGCCCAATGAGACTGAGGTAAACCTGCTCCTGTCCCAGCTGGACCTGAGGTAAACCTGCCCCTGCCAACTGAGACTGAGGTAAACCTGCCCTGTCCCAACTGAGACTGAGAACCTGCATGTCCCAACTGAGACAGGTAAACTGCCCCTGTCCCAACTGAGACCTGAGGTAAACTGCCCCTGTCCCAACTGAGACCTGAGGTAAACCTGCCCCTGTCCCAACTGAGACCTGAGGTAAACCTGCCCCTGTCCCAACTGAGACCTGAGGTAAACCTGCCCTGTCCCAACTGAGACTGAGGTAAACCGCCTGCCCACTGAGACTGAGTAACCTCGCCCTGTCCAGCTGAGAGCTAGGGCAGCACATTTGAAATGAGCTCATTTGTGATAAAAGTGTCCATTTCTCAGTAAACTTTTGTTATGTTGTCTTTGTTCTGTTGGGAAGAAAATATTGGCTCATGGGATTTAAAAGTTTTTTTAATTCAAATTTAAAACATGTCTCAACATTTCTGGAATTTTGGCTGTATTTCTACTGTGCAAAGTTCTGAGGCTGTATAAATGAGGAACTCCCTTCTATGGAACCAATGAGGAGTTTAGTCCTGGTTTAGTCCTGGTTATTCCTGGTCTTAGTCCAGGTTTAGTCCAGGTTTAGTCCTGGTTTAGTCCTGGTTTAGTCCTGGTTTAGTTAGTCCTTGAGGTTTAGTCCAGGTTTAGTCCAGGTTTAGTCCTGGTTTAGTCCAGGTTTAGTCCAGGGTTTAGTCCGGCTTTTTGCGACTAGTCACAGGCTAGGCATCTTAGTAAACAGGCTGGAGCTCACTGCTACGAATCTGAAGCATCCCCTAAGAGTCCTAGTAGTCAGACGTTAAGGTCTCTGAAGCGGACTAATGGTATACTCTAGTGTAACCCAGTGTCTAGGGCTACTATCTACGTAAAGCGACTATGCGTCTAAAACGTAGTATAGGTCAGTTAGTTTTTGCACCATAGATCCCTCACGACTGCGACTAATGAGTCCTTGACGTCAAGACGCTCTTTATTGAGATACCCTAGAACCGTTGGAGAGTCCTAAACCTGGCTTTTCATGTAAAACCATACCTGAGACTTAAACCAAGTGTTAGTTGACTTCTTAGAAACTGCTCTGGTTTAAAGCGCCCAGGAGCTTAAAGATACCAGCTTAGTCCTAGACGCGCATAACGCAAGGACCTCTAAACCAGCGCGACTATAAAGCGTCTGGACGTAGTTGGCTTTAAAATATTGATCCACGAGATTATAGTTTTTAATTGGCTATTATATTACCTAGTGAGTCCAAGGTGGTCCTTTTTAATAACCTTAGGTACTCCCTACCCATACAGTTTGCGTGGGGGTTACTTTTTTACCCTAATTTTGCGCTTGGTTATTCTAATCACCCGGGGGATAAGCGTACGGGGAAAGTCCCAGGACCTAAAAACAAGTACACCTAAACCCTGTCTGTGTTGACCGACCCGGTTACCTGAGGCGCTCTATATGAATAAACCCATGGACTTCCAGTCCTGCCAGGCAACATTTATTAGGGTTCCTTTACCCTTCTAGGATCTAACCTAGAAACCCGGTACCAGTACTAGTATGACTAAGACTCCTGCGACGTAGAATCTCTAGGAGAGAAGTCCATCAGGGTTTTCTTAGACCTGGTTTTAATTCCTGGTGTTAGTCAGGTCTTAGACTCCCTCGGTTCAGGACGCTAAACCACTGGTGGTAAGTCCTAGGTTTAGACTGGTCTAGTCTACCGGCGTAGTACCTCTAAGCTTACGTAATCAGGCATTCAGATCCTGGTTAGTCACCAGGTTTGAGCCTAGTTCTAGCAGGTGTTAGTCACGGTTCAGTCACCTCGTGGCCTTACCCTCACTCGATTCCCCTCGGCATTCCCGCGCCTCTTCCGGTACAACCGTAGTTCAGGTCTTAGACCCTCCGCGTGTGTGCATTGTCCCCAGGCTGTGTGTCCACGCTTATAGTCCTAGGATCGTAGACCTGCGCTGTGGAGGCTACCGGTCCTGAGACTCGACCCCACTGTGTATTGATTATACGTTCTAGGATACCAGTTCCTGTTAGGAGGGCCAGTGTTGACGTCCAGGTTTAAAACTGGCGGTTTAGTCCGCTGGTCTTGAGTACCAGGACTGTCTGACATATGAATTAACTTCTCTCTTTTGTTCCCCCAAGGTCAGCAGTATACTCAAGCTACCAGCAGGTGGTCAGTATTAATCCTGGATGGTTTCACTAACTAGTACACCACCGTTGTAGTCATGGACTGGTACACTAACACAGATTGACCCTGTCGGAATTTTATGACCACCGGTTCATCCAGTGCTACCACCGGTTGTGTACGTCCCCACCGGTTAGTCCGGTCTTCAGTCCTAGTTTAGAGCCTGGTTAGACCTGGTTTAGTCCCTGGTTTAGTTCACTGGTTTAGTCCTGGTTTAGTTGGTTTAGTCAGGTTTAGTCCTGTTTATTCAGTTTAGTCCTGGTTTAGTCCTGGTTTGGTCCTGGTTTAGTCTGGTTTGTCTGGTTTAGTCCAGGTTATGTCTGGTTTAGTCCTGGTTTTAGTCAGGTTTAGTCCTGGTTTAGTTATGGTTAGTCCTGGTTGTCCTGGTTTAGTTCGGTTTAGTCCGGTTTAGGCCGGTTTTAGTCCGGTTTAGTCCTGGTTAGTCGGTTTAGTCAGTTTAGTCCAGTTTAGTTCCAGGTTTAGGCCAGGGTTAGTCCAGGTTAAGTCATGGTTTAGTCCGGTTAGTCCCGTTTAGTCCAGGTTTAGTCCAGGTTTAGGCTCATTAAAGCTGGTACTTGTAAAGCTCCTTCGTACACAGAGGAAGTGGCGGGGCAGTATTTGTCGGGACGCTCTTGTTCCGGTGGCAGCAGACACAGATTTTCCACTCGGTGGACGGCTTCTATGGGGCAGACACAGGACCCCGTCCGCGGGATTTCCTGCCTAAAACGGCTCAAAACCCTCAGATCCTTCCTCTTCCACACAGACGGCCGGAGCGCTGCTGTGGAACCGGAGCGAGCCGAGCGGCAACAGTTTGGACAAATATCTGAAGTTTATTGAACTGAGCGCTGGCTACAGAAGGTCACAGCTGGAGATGGCTTAGTTGTCTTATTTCTAAAATCAGCGACAGGAATAGAGCCATCATCCTACACTGCTACCAATCATTATCAGCATTAAAATGACTGAATTCAGTATTAACCCTGAATAAATATAAATGATCTGCCAATGGGGTAAGAAAACTCCACTTCCCCACTGGGACAGGGGCAGGTTTACCTCAGGTCTCAGTTGGGACAGGGGCAGGTTTACCTCAGGTCTCAGTTGGGACAGGGGCAGGTTTACCTCAGGTCTCAGTTGGGACAGGGGCAGATTTACCTCAGGTCTCAGTTGGGACAGGGGCAGGTTTACCTCAGGTCTCAGCTGGGACAGGGGCAGGTTTACCTCAGGTCTCAGTTGGGACAGGGGCAGGTTTACCTCAGGTCTCAGTTGGGACAGGGGCAGGTTTACCTCAGGTCTCAGTTGGGACAGGGGCAGGTTTACCTCAGGTCTCAGTTGGGACAGGGGCAGGTTTACCTCAGGTCTCAGTTGGGACAGGGGCAGGTTTACCTCAGGTCTCAGTTGGGACAGGGGCAGGTTTACCTCAGGTCTGGACTGTTCTACACTGTTAAATTTGTATTGTAGATTTTACAGTAACTTACTGGAAGCTGGTTGCCAGTAAGTTACTGTATAATTAATTACGGTAGTGATACTGTAGACTGATTTTACAGTATTACTGTAATATAAAATACAATATTATTACTGTATTATGTTTTACAGTAATTACTCCAACTATTGTAATATTACTTACAGTAAAAATACAGGTCTGTCATGATTTTTGTCAGTTTATTAAAAACACAAAAATTTTTGTCTTACACAGTTGATTGGATAAAAATACATAGAAAAGTCTGCTATAAACAGAATCACTAAAGATGTAGAACATCAAAATGAATATAACATTCTCTGTAATAAAGAACTTGTGTGGACTCATTAAACACACTGAATGTTTTCCTTGTGAACAGTGCGTGTATTATCTGTAGGATGAAGTATACTACATAACTTCTTATAATGCATTATCCAAAAACAATTTAACAATATACTTCCTCACTGTTACTTGTGTCTTTTACTAAAACATCACAACATATGTAGATTTCCAATACACTGTTTTAAAATAATCAGCGGACTTTAAGTGAAAAAAATCCACTTCAGTGTCTCCCAAGTCCAGTGCTGTGATGGAGCAGGACATATCCAGAGTTACACAGATGTTTGTGAGGAGGTCTGGGCTGGCATCATCTGCCACTCACACAATCTGTTGAACCCTGGTGCTCCTCCTGTTAGAGGTGTTAGCAGCTGAAGAGTTACAGTCCAGGAGAAAAGTTCCAGTTCACCTTTGGACTTGGAAAAAATTGACCTAGATTTAGAAAGAACAGAAAAGAAAAAAAAAAAAAAAACTTAAAAGTCAAAAAGAACAAAATGTATTTTTATATTCAGTACAGTATATTCTTGATGTAACAGAGTGAAACAATATTCAGTTGTATTAACAGAGTTGGTAAGTGACCTGAATGCACCTCCTGCTTCCTGAAAGACACATGTTTCTTGTTCATTTAGAGAAACCTGAAAGTATAAAATAAATATTTTTCATTGATTGGACACAATATGAAGTCAGTGTTGTCAGTTAGGTGCTGGGTTATTATTTGATTCTTTTAAGTTTAATTTAGTTTAAAACTTTGTAAAAAAATTATATTACATCTGTTAACAGCATAAACAGACAAAAAAATACAGTTTATTATTTTAGTTTATGGGGTAGCTAGCACATGTAACTGACATTAGAAATATCAGTTGACTCTGCTGAGTTATCTCATAGGTATAAAAGTGAGTATAAATTTGTACAAGCTAAACAATGTTAAACATGTAATAATAATAATATAAAATATAATATAGGTACTTACTTTTGTTAAAGTGTGAGTTGGAATAAATCTGCAGGTCTCTGTGTGGTTCTCTTCCACCGACTGAAGAAAATGTCATCTCACACAAATTTACCAAATCTCTCTTCCTATTGGTCAGATTTTCCCGCCTAAATTCACTACTGTAATTTTTACAGTAGGTTACTGTAACATCATTTTCCCCCCACAATTCAATGCACATTACAGTAGTCTACTGTATAAACCTTTTACAGTAATCTACTGTGCATATTACAGTAAAATACTGTTGATATTACAACTATCTGTTACAGTGTACACTGAACCCCTGCTGCTGGAGCTGCAGTCTGTGGTTTAGCATTGTCCTGAAAAACACTAGGCCTTCCCTAAAACAGATGTTATCTGGAGCAGATGTTGCACTAAAACATTATTTACCTTTCAGCATTTATTCATCCATTTTAAATGAGCCCTGTCCCGGGACACGACGGCGCTTCTGGACCATGTTCACAGATGGCTTTATTTTTGCAGGACAGAGCTTTAGTTGGCTCTGCAGATGGAGGATTGTGTTTACCCACAGTGGTTTCTGGAAGTGTTCCTGGGCCCAGTTAGTAAAGTCACTGACACAATCATGAAGAGTGATGCGGGGCCCCTGAGGGCCCCAAGACCTGAATCTGAAGTCTGGATGTGAAGCCCAAGCCTTTGAGGAACATTGTTTTTAAAGTTCTCCACTTTAATCTTTTTCCTCTTCACTCGTTCACAGACCTCAGATCAGTTACCTTCATCCTGTCACAGACCTCAGATCAGTTACCTTCATCCTGTCACTGACCTCAGATCAGTTACCTTCATCCTGTCACAGACCTCAGATCAGTTACCTTCATCCTGGCACGGACCTCAGATCAGTTACCTTCATCCTGTCACAGACCTCAGATCAGTTACCTTCATCCTGTCACTGACCTCAGATCAGTTACCTTCATCCTGTCACAGACCTCAGATCAGTTACCTTCATCCTGTCACTGACCTCAGATCAGTTACCTTCAGTAGTTTACAGATCTTCTACCAGCTCAATGTCTTTAACATTGCTTGCTTTTTCTGAGACCTGAGGTAAACCTGCCCCTGTCCCAACTGAGACCTGAGGTAAACCTGCTCCTGTCCCAACTGAGACCTGAGGTAAACCTGCCCCTGTCCCAGCTGAGACCTGAGGTAAACCTGCCCCTGTCCCAACTGAGACCTGAGGTAAACCTGCCCCTGTCCCAACTGAGACCTGAGGTAAACCTGCCCCTGTCCCAACTGAGACCTGAGGTAAACCTGCCCCTGTCCCAACTGAGACCTGAGGTAAACCTGCCCCTGTCCCAACTGAGACCTGAGGTAAACCTGCCCCTGTCCCAACTGAGACCTGAGGTAAACCTGCCCCTGTCCCAACTGAGACCTGAGGTAAACCTGCTCCTGTCCCAGCTGAGACCTGAGGTAAACCTGCCCCTGTCCCAACTGAGACCTGAGGTAAACCTGCCCCTGTCCCAACTGAGACCTGAGGTAAACCTGCCCCTGTCCCAACTGAGACCTGAGGTAAACCTGCCCCTGTCCCAACTGAGACCTGAGGTAAATCTGCCCCTGTCCCAACTGAGACCTGAGGTAAACCTGCCCCTGTCCCAACTGAGACCTGAGGTAAACCTGCCCCTGTCCCAACTGAGACCTGAGGTAAACCTGCCCCTGTCCCAACTGAGACCTGAGGTAAACCTGTCCCTGTCCCAACTGAGACCTGAGGTAAACCTGCCCCTGTCCCAGCTGAGAGCTGTAGGCAGCACATTTGAAATGAGCTCATTTTGTGATAAAAGTGTCCCATTTCTCAGATAAACTTTTGTTATGTTGTCTTTGTTCTGTTGGGAAGAAAATATTGGCTCATGGGATTTAAAAGTTTTTTTTAATTCAAATTTTAAAACATGTCTCAACATTTCTGGAATTTTGGCTGTATTTCTACTGTGCAAAGTTCTGAGGCTGTATAAATGAGGAACTCCCTTCTATGGAACCAATGAGGAGTTTAGTCCTGGTTTAGTCCTGGTTTAGTCCTGGTTTAGTCCAGGTTTAGTCCAGGTTTAGTCCTGGTTTAGTCCTGGTTTAGTCCTGGTTTAGTCCTGGTTTAGTCCAGGTTTAGTCCAGGTTTAGTCCTGGTTTAGTCCAGGTTTAGTCCAGGTTTAGTCCTGGTTTAGTCCAGGTTTAGTCCAGGTTTAGTCCAGGTTTAGTCCTGGTTTAGTCCAGGTTTAGTCCAGGTTTAGTCCAGGTTTAGTCCTGGTTTAGTCCAGGTTTAGTCCTGGTTTAGTCCAGGTTTAGTCCAGGTTTAGTCCTGGTTTAGTCCAGGTTTAGTCCTGGTTTAGTCCAGGTTTAGTCCTGGTTGAGTCCTGGTTTAGTCCTGGTTTAGTCCAGGTTTAGTCCAGGTTTAGTCCTGGTTTAGTCCAGGTTTAGTCCAGGTTTAGTCCTGGTTTAGTCCAGGTTTAGTCCAGGTTTAGACCTGGTTTAGTCCTGGTTTAGTCCAGGTTTAGTCCTGGTTTAGTCCAGGTTTAGTCCAGGTTTAGTCCTGGTTTAGTCCTGGTTTAGTCCTAGTTTAGTTCAGGTTTAGTCCTGGTTTAGTCCAGGTTTAGTCCTGGTTTAGTCCAGGTTTAGTCCAGGTTTAGTCCTGGTTTAGTCCTGGTTTAGTCCTGGTTTAGTTCAGGTTTAGTCCTGGTTTAGTCCTGGTTTAGTCCAGGTTTAGTCCTGGTTTAGTCCTGGTTTAGTCCAGGTTTAGTCCTAGTTTAGTTCAGGTTTAGTCCTGGTTTAGTCCAGGTTTAGTCCAGGTTTAGACCTGGTTTAGTCCTGGTTTAGTCCAGGTTTAGTCCAGGTTTAATCCTGGTTTAGTCCAGGTTTAGTCCAGGTTTAGTCCTGGTTTAGTCCAGGTTTAGTCCAGGTTTAGTCCTGGTTTAGTCCTGGTTTAGTCCTAGTTTAGTTCAGGTTTAGTCCTGGTTTAGTCCTGGTTTAGTCCAGGTTTAGTCCTGGTTTAGTCCTGGTTTAGTCCAGGTTTAGTCCTAGTTTAGTTCAGGTTTAGTCCTGGTTTAGTCCTGGTTTAGTCCAGGTTTAGTCCTGGTTTAGTCCTGGTTTAGTCCAGGTTTAGTCCTGGTTTAGTCCTGGTTTAGTCCAGGTTTAGTCCTGGTTTAGTCCTGGTTTAGTCCTGGTTTAGTCCTGGTTTAGTCCAGGTTTAGGCCAGGTTTAGTCCAGGTTAAGTCCTGGTTTAGTCCAGGTTTAGTCCAGGTTTAGTCCAGGTTTAGTCCAGGTTTAGGCCAGGTTTAGTCCAGGTTAAGTCCTGGTTTAGTCCAGGTTTAGTCCAGGTTTAGTCCAGGTTTAGGCTCATTAAAGCTGGTACT
The DNA here is from genome assembly GCA_020698575.1 of Bostrychus sinensis. NCBI lineage: Eukaryota > Metazoa > Chordata > Actinopteri > Gobiiformes > Eleotridae > Bostrychus > Bostrychus sinensis. Next base: position 515,897 of record CM036244.1, on the reverse strand, counting down.
TGTAAAGCTCCTTTCGTACACAGAGGAAGTGGCGGGGCAGTATTTTGTCGGGACGCTCTTGTTCCCGGTGGCAGCAGACACAGATTTTCCACTCGGGTGGACGGCTTCTATGGGGCAGACACAGGACCCCGTCCAGCCGGGATTTCCTGCCTAAACCGGCTCAAAACCCTCAGATCCTTCCTCTTCCACACAGACGGCCGGAGCGCTGCTGTGGAACCGGAGCGAGCCGAGCGGCAACAGTTTGGACAAATATCTGAAGTTTATTGAACTGAGCGCTGGCTACAGAAGGTCACAGCTGGAGATGGCTTAGTTCGTCTTATTTTCTAAAATCAGCGACAGGAAGTAGAGCCATCATCCTACACTGCTACCAATCATTATCAGCATTAAAATGACTTGAATTCAGATTATTAACCCTGAATAAATAAATAAATGATCTGCCAATGGGGTAAGAAAACTCCACTTTCCCCACTGACAGAAAATTTTATCTTGAAATAAGTAAAAATGGCTTGAAACAAGACAGAAATAACTTCAAACAAATCAAATAATCTAGCACAGCCCTTCCCAAAGTCAGGACAGTTGTGGCCCCCTTACATTTCTGAAAATCCCTCGCGGACCCCCAACAATAAAACTTCCCTCTGTTCACAAGACTGTGCCATATTTTTCTCCATATGTTTCCTTTATAAAAACATTACAAAAACACTGATTATTGACTAAAAGTTGTTTTAAAGTCATATTTTAAAACAAGTGTACAACTGTAATTCATTTCAAATGTTTTTATGTACTTAATGTTTTTAGCTACTTAATATTTTCATTTTTCACTTTTTATATTTTTGTATGTTTTATTTGTTTTTATGAACCAAAACCAAGTGTCTGAAATAATAATAATAAAAAATAAATAAATAAATTGAAATTGAAATTGAAAAATAGGCAGCCTCTGGGGGCCCCCCTGTAGTACCCCTTTGCGGACCCCCAGGGGGCCCCAGACCCCACTTTGGAAACCACTGATCTAGCCTAAAAAAAACTCAAATCAAGACTAATAATCTGAATTCAAGTCATTTAACTAATGCTGATATTGATTTTTTGCTGTGTGGTTGGTGGTTCAAATCCTGCTCTCCCCAGTTCTGTGCCGCCTGCGAACTGTTCCTAAAACAAACAAAACATGTTTTAACAGAGACAGATTTATTCAGCCTCGGTAAACCTCTGTCCCAGTTTGATAAATCCTTGTCTAAAACCAAGCTCTATGTTCTGAAGATTTTAGTTTTCACCTTTATTTATTAGTTCCACTTTTTTAGCTGTACTTACCTCACTTCCTGTTCCTCCTCCTTATCCTGGATTGGCCCCTGGTGATTAGGTTTAGCGCCCTCACCTGTTCATTTGAGTGTAAAAACCTGCACCATTCACCTTCACTTCTTGGTTGATTCTTTCACGGGGCGGCTGTTTTTTGGTAAGAACCTTTATTTCATGAACTGTAGGTTATTTTCTCTTTTCTTACTACCTTTAATCTTGTGTTTGTTCTGTTCCAGATTATTACTACCTATGTGTGTGTTGTTGTTTTTGTCCTTTCATATTGTTCCTTATCAATAAATCTCCTCAAAAGTCCTTTAATTCTTCTGGTTATTGCATCCTGAAGTCCTCTGAACCACACCTATCCTCAGACAAATTTCTTTTTTACATCTACCTTGGATTAAGCTTATTGTATGCTATAAAATACAATGAAATAATAAAATAAACATCTGAACTAATTAAATTCTGGGTAGTAACTTTTGAAAAAGAGTTTTCACAGTGGCCATGTCAGGCCCTGGTTATAATGCAGTATGTTCCTTGGCGACCATTACATTTGAGATTATTGTCATGAATAATCCCAAATTACTTGACTTAGTTAACTCTGAATGTCTTTTCTTTGAATGGCACAGTTTGTTGGCTGGTTACGCACAGAGAAGCAAACAGTGATTGCCTTCATTCTGTCGTACGTTGGTCCGTTTTCCCAGAGTTTGCCATTACAGACACACAAAGCAGTACATATGCTGACCGCTGGGGGGCGCTAGTGAATACAGCTTAGCAGTCACAGCAGAAGAAACGGCTGAACTTTTTAAGGAGCGACCAGAGCTAAAGTTAGCCTCAGTTTAATCAAAGACTGAACAGACCACTGCTAGTTTTGCCTCATTTTCTTGGTTCTGTTTCAATAAATGTGGAGTAAAAACCTCCCCAGCGCCGCCATGTTTGTCATTGCTCTTTTTCTTCCATCTCGGTAAAATCTTTGACTGTCGCCAATGTTTATGTACAAAATGGGAGAATAAATGAGTCTTAGGCCCTGTCCCAATTCTCTGCACTTGTGCTCTTCAAATGCACGTTCACGCTGAGGGGCGCAACTGCGTAGTGTGTCCCAGTTCTCTTCAGTGTTTGGAGCCACACTTCATCACAGACTTCACTGCACACTTCCAGTCAGTGCGGATCAGAGTGGACTTCGCTGAATATTACCCATAATGCATTTCACTGTGATGTTTTCGAACAACGCTGCGTTTGTTTCTTAGCATCTTAGCAGTGAGCGCTAACTGGCAAAAATGAAAAGCAATGCATTAACAGCTCAACTGATGGAAATCTTAAATGAAAGTGCGTCATGTCCAGGTTAAAATGTTCCACGTCTGAGCTTTCTGTGACAAAAAGATCCACTTTTCAACTTTTATTAACTTTCAGATAAATCCAGCAGCAGTTTAGCAAACACACTGCTACAAGACAGCGCTGTTTATTCTATTAAATGTTTTTACCTGATGACTTTCATAGCACGAGTGTCCAAGAAGTGTGGACTGTCTCAATTCTCCTTTTTAACCCTTGTGCACTCATTTCATGCACTTTCAGAAAAGGCGCACTTCAACAAAGTATGTAGTACGCAGTGCAGGTATCGGGACAGGTCCTTAAACCATTCCGAAACATTCCATAAGGCACGAGTCAGGTGTGTTTGTTGTTTCGTTGTTTTCGCAGACACATGTATCAGAGTCATCTGTCGTTAACAAACACAGAGAACAGCAGTGGGCCGAGCACAGACCCTTGTGGTTCTCCGAAACATCATCAGATGAGATTTTACTCCGTTTCCTTGAACACTCTAGTTTCTCTCATAAAGGTGAGATTTGAACCATTGTACAGTAACCAGTGAGAGTTTAAATTGTAGTTTTTAAATTAAAATGCTGTGATTTTAAGGCTTTTTATAGTTCAAGAAAAACTGCCGTTGTCCTGTGGCTTTTTAATTTTTTTTCCCAATAAATAACAGTTTGCGATTTCTGTTGAATATTTACATCTAAAAACAAATTTCAGTGAGTTGGGTCACATCGGACAGACGCTGTGTTTTTTTTTTTTATTTATTTTTTATTTATTTATTTATTTATATGGGACAGCGTGTATTAATGAACGGCTAATGCCGTAAATACACCGGATTATAGCTCAGAGCTAATTTCCATCCGTAGTCCCCCCTCACTCACTCACACCGGCTTCCTGGTGTTCCCCAGCGGTCTCCCATCCAGGTACTGACCAGGCCCTACCCTGCTTAGCTTCCGAGGTCTGACGGGATCAGGCATCCACAAGGCGGTATGGTTTTGACCCTGTCCCGTGATTTTGTTAATAGCAGTTAGCCTCGTTAGCCTTGTTAGCCTCGTTAGCTCAGAGCCAGTCTGTCTGCCTCCCTCTGTCTCCGGGACGCGTCCTGTACCGAGGGGGCAGACGGCGATGAAGCGTGGCTCACTAATGCGCTCGGACGTTTCAGACGGGACGCTTCACCGTCTGCGGCGCGCGGGTCGAGAGACAGACGCCAGGGGGTGCGGCAGCTGTCGGGACGCTTCAGTTACTTACCCCTCGTCCCACAAACTTACTTTACAAACATGGATTACACTGAACCCTGGGACATACACAGGATTTTAGAAAACTGAGGTCCATCCAGTTTAGTTCTGGGTTAGTCCTGTTTTTCTTTTTTTGTTGTTTGTTTAGTCTTGGTTTGGATTTGCATTTTCCTGTTTTAGTTCTGGTGTAATCCTAGGTTTCACCTCTGGTTTAGAACTGGTTTAGATCTGGGTTAGATCTTTAGACTTAGTTTAGTTCTGGTTTAGTCCTGGTTCAGATCTGATTTAGACTTTGTTTAGACCTAGTTTAGACCTGGTTTATTTCTGGTTTAGAATTGATTTAGTCCTGGTTTAGATCTAATTTAGTGCTGGTTTAGACCTCATATAGACCAGATTTAATCCTGGTTTAGACCTGGTTCAGACCTGGTTTAGACCTGGTTTAGACCTGGTTTAGTCCTGGTTTAGATCTGATTAAGACTTTGTTTATTTCTGGTTTAGACCTGGTTTAGTCCTGGTTTAGACCTGGTTTAGACCTGGTTCAGACCTGGTTTAGACCTGGTTTATTTATTTGGGTTTGTTTAGATTCTGGTCTGTTCCTGTTGTGGTGTGCACGGCTTTGCCTGAACCCCAGAATAAAAATCCGTAAAATAGGATAAAAAATTTAAATTGAAAAAAGAAAAAGCTAATCAAAAGTTTTTTGTTTGTTTTTTTTTTTTACAAATAATTATTTTAGTAAATTTCCATATTTATTGGAAAAATGTATACTCATTATTTATAAATATTTCATTGCATATTTTATGTCAGGAACATGTGATTTGGCAGATTTCTTTTACACCAGATGCCCTTAAACAAATACAATGACTGGAGTGGGCAATGTGGATGAAGTGTATTGCCCAAGGACACGACGTCAGTCACTGCTCTGAGCGAGGTTAGCACTGCCGACCCTGTGGTTGTTGGGCGAATGCTTAAACCACTGCCCCACGGTCGCCCGATATTATGTCAGGAACAAAATACTCAGCTGAAGTATCTCCCCTCATCTGATACGGTTTAGTTTACAATAAGGAAACATTACTTTGGCCTCAGACCGAGCATAAAATGGCTAATTAGCATGGCTGTTAGCGACATGAAGCTAACAGATACATGAGCCCACTGCTTCGTCCGGGACAGGGACAGAGGAGCGTTTTCTTCTCGGAGTTCACAGATGGACACTTCAACTTGCCCTCCCCAGGCTGCGGTGCTGTCCCGGGACACTTGGACATGTGTTAGAGCCCAGCTGGGTCTGGGGGGGTCAGAGGGGGGCGTGTGGGGGGGTCAGAGGGGGGCGCCCTCTCTGTGGGAAAGGCCAGGGGTTAGAGTATCACATGGACGTGCCCCGAGCTGAAGACTTCACCTGTTCACACTCTGTTCCCACAAAACTCTGTCCCAAACCAGGACCAGACTTTGGACGGTTCACCCGGGAAACCGTAAAGCTACCAAGACCTGGTTTAGATCTGAGGTTAGAGCTGGATCCTGGTTTAGTCCTGGTTTAGTCCTGGTTTAGTTCTGCTTTGGTACAGATTTAGTCCTGGTTTAGTCCTGGTTTAGTCTCCCTTTGTGTGTTTTTCTCTCTGGTCCGTGTCAGGGCAAGGTCTCGGTGAGCCTCGGTTTTGGTCTTGGTCTCAGTGAGTCTCGGTCTCGGTCTTGGTCTCGGTCTCAGTGAGTCTTGGTCTTGGTCTCGGTCTCAGTGAGTCTTGGTCTTGGTCTCGGTCTCGGTCCCAGTGAGTTTTGGTCTTGGTCTCGGTCTCAGTGAGTCTCGGTCTCGGTGAGTCTCGGTCTTGGTCTCAGTGAGTCTCGGTCTTGGTCCCAGTGAGTCTTGGTCTTGGTCTCGGTCTTGGTCTCAGTGAGTCTCGGTCTTGGTCCCAGTGAGTCTTGGTCTTGGTCTCGGTCTTGGTCTCAGTGAGTCTTGGTCTCGGTCTTGGTCTCAGTGAGTCTTGGTCTTGGTCTCGGTCTCAGTCTCAGTGAGTCTCGGTCTTGGTCTCGGTCTCAGTGAGTCTTGGTCTTGGTCTCGGTCTTGGTCTCAGTGAGTCTCGG